>CM047817.1:48473573-49026881 GCA_026214975.1 Gentiana macrophylla
TTCTTCTTCTCCGTTTTTCCTCCATTATTTCCGGCGATTACACCAAATTTCCCACGATTGTTTACGATTTTCAACAACCAATCACCTCTAATCTCATCCATAAACTTAGGTAAACCAATTTTCATCTTATTTTCATCAAATATTTCCTCTCATTCAATCTCTTTCTTCTTCCTTGGCATAGCTCCGGCGATTTGGGCGAATTTGGGGTGATTTCCGGCGATTCTTCACCATTTTCAACGAAAAACATGTCTAATTTCACCCCAATCAAAGGTGAATCATCTTTTCTTATTATTTTCGTCAATTTCTTCCATTATTTTTGTAATACAACATGCTTGTGTGTGTGTAAATGCAATTAATTTGTTAAAGTTTGAAGTTATCATGTTGTGGGTTAAGGTTTCAAATGGGTTCGATTCGGTTCATCCTAATGAGTTCGATTCGGTTTATAGGAAGGTTCAATTCGGTTTCAAATTTGCCATTTTTGCTTTTTGGTTATAATGGTAGGGTTCGATTCGGTTTATTGGAGGGTTCGGTTCGGTGTTATAATGGTAGGGTTCGATTCGGTTATATGGGAGGGTTCGACAATTAGGTTTGATAGTTGTAGTATGATTAGTAATGAGTAATTGATTCGTTTATTTTGGTTTATATTTTCGATTTTCGTTTGAGTTAGTAGTTAAAATTGGTGTGTGTATAAATGCAATTGTAGTTAAAACTATAGTGAGGATGTGTGTCATTTGTGTACATGGTTGGGTTCGGTTTATGGGAGGGTTCGATTCGGTTAGATGACAGTAGTAACAAGTTACAAGTTCAAACCGGGATTGTGTTGTGCCATTTTTATAGATTACGTGTTGTGCATTTTTGTGTGGAAAATAAGGTAGTCTATGATTATATGGTACATAAATGATCTTTGATGATAGTAGTGTATGTATTTGGATCTTTGAGAAGTTGAAGATAGTTGTGTTGTGCCATTTTTATGTAAACACATGTGTTGTGACATTTTTGTATAGAGTTGATGCTAGTAGTGTATGAGTATGGTGTAGTTTGGATTTGGATTTGGATTTGGACTTGGATTGAGTTGTGATATTTTTGTAGATTAAGTGTTGTGCATTTTTGTGTGGAAAATAAGCTAGTCTATGATTAAATGGTACATAAATGATCTTTAATAAGTTGATGATAGTAGTGTATGGATTTAGATCTTTGAGAAGTTGAAGATAGTTGTGTTGTGCCGTTTTTATGTAAACACGTGTGTTGTGACATTTTTGTATAGAGTTGATGCTAGTAGTGTATGAGTATGGTGTAGTTTGGATTTGGATTTGGATTTGGACTTGGATTGAGTTGTGATATTTTTGTAGATTAAGTGTTGTGCATTTTTGTGTGGAAAATAAGCTAGTCTATGATTAAATGGTACATAAATTATCTTTAATAAGTTGATGATAGTAGTGTATGGATTTGGATCTTTGAGAAGTTGAAGATAGTTGTGTTGTGCCATTTTTATGTAAACACATGTGTTGTGATATTTTTGTATAGAATTGATGCTAGTAGTGTATGAGTATGGTGTAGTTTGGATTTGGATTTGGACTTGGATTGAGTTGTGCCATTTTCTAATGAATGAAAAATTTGTGTGTTGTGCCATTTTTTGAATGAGTTGAATGTTATTCTGGTTAAACGAGGTGAATGAAACGATCGTGAAAGTTTAATATTCAGTACATGAGATATGGAGCAGAAGAGAGTAGATATATCACCATTGGATGTGTAGAAAAAGCAAGTGAAGTCATTTATGCAAATCATGTATGCAATTGAGTGGTTAGCAACGATCATGGAAATAATGTATGCAAATCTTCTTGTTTACAATATTGCAGAGTTTGCAGATGATGTGCTGGTGGGCGCCTAATTGCGATGAATTCAAGTAACATCTAGCTAGAGTGCCATATTACTTGTGGCTTGCTGAAGATGGAAAGAAAATGCAGGTTTGGATTCATTGGAATATATATGACAATGAATGAAATAAAGTTGACATAGCTTCTTTCTTTTGCAGAGCTTTGGAAGTCAAGTGTGGGATTGTGCTCTTGCCACCCAAGCTGTTCTTACTTATGGTATGAGTCAAATCATTTTTTTTGTAAAGGCAATGCAAATACAATACAAAATCATCCTAATTTGTTTGTCAAAAATGGTATTGAGTCGTACTTAGGAATATTACCTTGTATGTACAAGTTACCCCTGCAGAGATCAAGATCTTCTTTGAAACCATGTGTGGAGAGGTTGTTAGCTAGTTCTATGAAAAAGATTAGCGTTCTTTGCTTGTGCGATTGGTAATGAATTGTGTTATTAAGCCTTTTTTTCACGGTGTTCAGTAGCTTGAGATTACTTGGCGACTACCATCATTCTACCAGGATAGCTTTTGTTGAGTTTGTAATGGTATTCCCTGGTCTTTCTTCACATTTTCTTGCTCACGTGTTTCTAAATCTCATAAATTTTATTTTGTTATATTCTTCCCTCGAGTTAATTGTTCCCTTTCTTACATATTTACCGAGTGTTTTGTTATGAATTCTCTCTTATAATTTGTTATTGATTTTGGAAAAAACGGGATTGGTTTGATGTAAATAGCATGGGAGGCCATGCGAAAACAAAAGAAATTTTTAAAAAAAAATATATTTAAAGGGACGAAATGTCGTCCCTTTAAATGAATTTATAGAAATTTTATCTGTTTAAAGGGACGACATGTCGTCCCTTTAAATGCATTTCTGGAAAAAATTTCCGTTTATAAGGACAACATATCGTCCCAACAAATAAGTGTCGTCCTTTTAAATGTTTTCCTAAATTATTATTATTAAATTGTTTTTTTTCCCAAATATATTTTAAGGGACGACAATGTCGTCACTTTAAATGTTTTTCGATAAAAAAATATTGTTTTTTCATATTGAATTTTATTATTAAAACTAAATATAAATGCTTTTAAGGGACGACAATGTCGTCCCTTTAAATGTTTTTCGATAAAAAAATATTGTTTTTTCATATTGTATTTTATTATTGAAACTAAATATAAATACTTTTAAGGGACGACAATGTCGTCCCTTTAAATATTTTTATAAAAAAATTAAAATTTTTCATCATAATAATTTTTTTAATAAACTAAAATGAATTATGTTTAGGAAAAATTAGGTATTAGTCCACTTTTTGGGCATTTATTGACTTCTAATCCACACAACAAATTTTAGAATTTTGGAGGTGGTTTACTGTCTTTAACGTTGGCCTTTTTCAATCATGTATGATTAGAATAATGTGTAAGGAGGTAAGAGTCGGTGTTTAAAAGCTAAAACTGCATTATAAATTCATTTTCTGCATCTTTGTTGCTATCTTGTCAGCCATTTTCTTGTAAGGTTTGTTTTAGATGAAATGCCGCTCACTCTTTTGTCTACTTTAATGTGTCATATCTTGTTTCAGTGATTACCTTTTCAAGCTCCTGCTGATTGGAGATTCTCGTGTTGGAAAATCATGTCCCTTTTAAGATTTTCAAGTAAGTTGTCATGTCACAAACTCTCGAATGAATCGTTTTGCCATATTTATTGTTTTATAGCTTAACTTAAAGGAGCGGATCAAGAATGCAAATTGTTTATGAAGCTAAGAACAAGTGGCCTAATGTGATTGAACCCAAGAACAACAAAAGGCCTAAAAGAAATGATCCTAAAGAAAAGTAGTATCGAAACATGCTCCGAAAAGTAAGTAAATGAGTGCTTGAACTGTAAGAAGACATTCGCATATCAAGGACATGGAGGACATAGACCTTGGAACAAAAAATCGAAATGAGTCATTTTGAGCCCGACGATCGATCGATATACTTATAATCGATATCGATATCGTCGCGTGATATTGGCCGAGCATCGATTCAGCGTCACTGAGTCATCGATATCGTCGCGTCGTCTATCGTCTCGATGTCATGTACCTTAATGCAATAGATATGCCTAGTTAAGCGGCCAGCTTACTATGTGCCTTGGTGTGTTGAGGTTTTGATCACATTGTATCATCATGTAATAGATAGGCCTAGTTCATAGGCTTACTGAACTTGTAATTCATCACCTTGTGAATTCCGGGCATGATAATTTAGTTCTTTGAACTTGAATATCCTTCTTATAATTTGGTGATAGTTCGATTGTTTGGACTTGTATTGATCTTATGTATTACCTTTTAGTCCGATGTACTTATTGTACTATACTATAGTGTCTTGATCTTCTATGTATTACCTTTTAGTCCGATGTACTTTTTAGGCTTAATTCAAGTGATTAACTCATCGAACTCATGTTATAAACACCACACCTTAATCAAGTTATCTCATTAATGATTCTATCTCTTACGAATTGTATCATATAAACCAATTTAACACGGTGTGTTAGTGTATCTGATTTTGCATTTGGAGAATGATCTTTATCTCTGGATAAAGACCTTACAACAAATTCGGGTGATTAAATAGCTTTGATGATGGTAAATAGAGACAAAACAAGCGAAATCTGTTTTTTCTTTTATTTTTCATGTTGTTAATCGATGTACATATTGTACTAAATCTATAGTTTGTTGTACTTTCTATTAATCTGTTTGAGTTTGTTAACGATCACGGTGGACGATACTACCGATCACGTCTTGTTTAGTGTAAATCTGCGCGATTAAATTCGGCTTTCAAATACTACGTCGAAAAAGGTATCAAACGCGGTCTCAAAATGAAGATAAAAAAATATGAGCTTTGGTAAAACAATTTTGATGATCGGTGTTCTAAATCAAAAGTTCACGGTCGTTTATAAGAAAAAACGCTCCGGTTAATAAAAATATTTTTTCGCTCTTTCAAAATATACGTCGGAAGGGTATTGTATTTGGACTCAAATTGAAGAGAAAAAAACATGAATTTTGGTGAAAAATTTCGATGATCCTTTATAGGAGTTACGGATGTTTGAAAAAAAAAAAAAAAAAACGTGTATATCAAAGCGATCAATGTACTTATCATGTATTGTTTGTCCTTTTTGCAACTAAAAATATAGGTGTGTCCTATTTATTTATTTTGTCTTACAAGAGACTTTGGCTCTTTATCTCTTATGTTTATAGTGACGACGACAATGCTTTAAAGGGCCACGAAAAAAGGGCGATTTTGTCAAAGCGAAAGGACGCCTTTAAACCGCGTGTAGTTTTTGTAAAGTGCTCCTTCTCTTTAAACTTTTCTAATTTCTTCTCTTTATAATTTCTAGAATTTATAGCTCAGATCATGACAGAAATCATGATATATAAGGGTCTTGATTCATGCAAGTATAGTCAAAACTGATAACCATAATTAATTAATTACAGAAAGCATGACTCCCGATATTTTGCCGGCACCGCCGCAGCAATATAGACTGCCGTCCCAATAGTGGTCCGGATTCTGAGATTCACGAATTCTTTTTTACTTAGAACAAATCATAAATTACTTTATTTTCAAATCGGGTTTGATTAAAGTTCACATAGTTCGGTTATCAACTCCTATAATCTTTCAGCAATTTGATGAAAAACCAAAAAAACAATGACTTGAAAAACAATAAAACTACGTAGAAATTAAGTTGAAACCCTTGTTACCTCGTGTCATTTGGATGATAACATGCTTTCCTAATCGTTTGAATCACGACGAAAGATGAAAAGAACTTCAACAAATTTTAAAAAATCAAGATCTTGCTAAAGAAAATAAACTTTTATCAGTGAATTCAGAAAATTAAGGTTTAGGAGATTAAACTAGTGTTTATAATCTCCAAAAGTAAATACAATGAAAAACAATAGTTTACATGTTAAGCTAAAGCGCTTACCGTTGTACTAAAACCAATTGATGTTAATAAATATGTTATTTTATAAGAGTGTGGGCAGTCTGTCCCCCCCCCCCCCTCCTTCCCCACACACAATATTTTTTTCCAAAAGTGTGAGCAATCTCTCCCAACATTTGAATTTTTTTCCAAGAGTGTGGACAATCTCTCTCAACACCCCTTCAAGTAAATATTTTTTTTCAAGAGTGAGTAATCTCTCCCCTCAAGTAAATATTTTTTTTCAAGAGTGTGAGTAATCTCTCCCAACACCCCATCAAGTGTAGGCAGTCTGTCCCAACAGACCCCCTCAAGTGTGGGCAATCTCTCTCAATTCGGGCAATATGTCCCTACACTTGCATAATTTTTTTTAAATCATGTTCCAACCAGGGTTCGATCCAGTAACCTCTGACTCTGATACTATGTTACGATCAAGCGTTTACCGTTGTACTAAAACCAATTTGTGTTAATAAAGGTGCTACTATATTTCTTAAAAAAAAATTAAAAAAAAAAAACAGATATTAATAAGTAGAGATTGCCATATAAATTTATTATTGTGAAGCTTGAAGCTTGAAGTGCTTTTCCATCAATGGTTCTGGACTAATCGGTGAAGTCATTACAATTCTTACTAAGGCCTTTTTACACATAATTAATGACATAACTCGACAGTTTGTAGAAACATCTAAAAAAATTAAATAAAAAAAAACAGATATTAATAAGTAGAGATTGCCATATAAATTTATTATTGTGAAGAACACCATCCACTAAATTGTTGAGAAGGTTGCCCAAATTGTTGTTAAACTGGCTGTTCTGATCGTAAGAAACACTACTGCAAGATACACTGTCCGTGTCCGTATTTGGGCCACCGTGGACGGTGGTACATTGGCCAAAGATTAAGGCAGCTAACATGATGACTGTGACAGAGAAGGCCACCGGATTAATTACCAGATGAACAGACATTGAGAAAGATTCTTATTTTCTTGCTAAGTAATTGCTTGATATTATCATTTAATCCCTGGTTAAATAGATCCCTTATGTATTGTTATATCCGCCTTCTTCAGTTCTTCTTAAGTCTAGCCAGCTGCAGGTCCCTCTGGAATCGTCCTGAAATAAGTATGGCTTAACCAGCTGTTGCCTAAAAAAAAAAAAAAAAAAAAAAAGTATGACACCACCCTTTATTACTATTAAATTGTAAGATAAAATAGTGGACTCCTGTTTTTAAAAATAAGGAGGAAAATAAAATACACTTTTTGTCTTCATTTTCTAAAAACAATTTTTTTTTTGAGAAAATCATTTTCTAAAAACTAGTCACTGTCTTTCATATTAACATTTTTCATTATCTAACCCTACTTTTTTTTGTTGAGTTAACTGCAAGAATGATCTTCCATTTTTACTGAAAAACTATGACTTAAACATCTTCTATATATTGTTTTGGTTTGATTAATCTCTCACGGTTTTTTTTTTTTTTTTTTTTTTTTTTTTTTTTGCATGAATGATCCCCCGTCTTTACCAAAAAGCTGTAACATAGTCATCTTTTTTTCGTTTTGGTTTGACCAGAGCTTGAGTTTGAGTTTATATTTACCATCTTTCATTTTTTGAGTTTATGTTTACCATCTTTCATTTTTTTGCAAGAATGGTTCACCATCTTTAGCGAAAAAATGTGACTTAAATGCACCAAATTAAAATTGCAAAAAAAAAAAAAAAAAAATAAAGATAAGGGACTGGTCACACATAAGTAAAAGAAGAGAGCTAAGTCACAGTTTTTTTTTTGTAAAGATAGGGGGTCATTCTTGCAAAAATGATTAAAGATAGGGGACTGGTCAAAATCAATATAAAAAAGATGCCTAAATCATAGTTTTTCAACAAAGATAGGGGATCATTCTTGTTACACTTTTGAATCACGGAACATCTAGCTCAACATTAGATGTGGTAAGTGTCCAATATAAGGTGAAGTACAAACCTAGTAATTTACACTAGCTCATGTGAGCTAGTAGACTATGTTATGATGATCGGGCGGGAGGGATTAAGATGTTTTGATCGATTAAACCGAATTATGTACGACAATGTACCTCTGTCCTTAGATAAGGGATATTTATGAGTCAATAAGAAAGTATTATGAATAAAAAACGTCGTATTTTAATTATTTCTAAACCGACCGTATTGTGATGCATCATACATGAGTAATTTATCAAGTTAGTTTTTCATTTTATTTTGTTCTATTTTACCTCATAAATCATCTTGACCATTTGATTGTGCTTTATGTAAACTTTGTATACATTAATTTATACATACCTGTCATTGATGCATTAAGAATTACATGGTAAATATAAACTCAAACTCTTAATTATTTAAAGAATTATGATTTCTTTGGCCCTCTGTCTATAATTGAAAATGTTTTTCTAGTCACATACTTGTGCTTTGTAACTTTTGAAAAATACAAGTAACAGAAAACAAAAAAACAAAGATGATAACGTACACCAGCAAACCAGTAGGGGGATCAACAATTTTTTTTTATTTATTTGAACAACACCAAGATTATTTATTTATTAAAAGCTAATTCTAGCAAGGTGCTAGACAAGACAAAGAACAAGAGACGAACTATAATAGACAAAGAACAAGAGACGAAACATACAACCAATCGACAAACTACCATAGCAGAAAGAGACGATATCTCCGAGTCACCCCGATCTATAATATTTTTTTTTTTATTTTTTATTTCTCCGTTTTATCTTACTCTTCAAGATGTGTTTTTTTAATATTTTTTTTATTTTTTTTCCCAAGACTCTTCAAGACAAGCTTAACCCATGTAATCTGAACACTTGTCGGAACTTGGTATTCATCGGGTGCTTTTGGTTCAGACTTCCAATCAGCATAATTGTTTCATCACAATTCATATTTTGTTCGTAATTTTTATTTGGATATCCCATTTGTTACTTATCAGTTTTAATTTCTGAAATCCAATACTATTTTTCACGTTAACAGCAAATGCAGTGACAATATATGTTGAAAAAAATTTAAACGTGGAATGACAGAGACAATTGAAAATGCTGTGACAATCGAAATACAAAACATATGAACAAGCAGTGAAACTGTAATGACATTTAAAGATGCAGTGTCAAATGTACAATGCACTTTCATTGACATTTTATGAAAACCAAATCAGGTGTCGATGCATTTTCAGTGATACTTTATGTATATCAAATCATTTATCACCATATCTTTAGTGTCATTACATCTACAGTGTCGTTGCGTAAATTAGTTTATTGCATATTTTTGTTGAAAAAAATATTACAAATCAATTTACTAATTTTCATGATGAACGTACATAATCCACACATCACAAATATAATTGTAGTGATGACTTAAACTATGTTGCAGAGTTTGGTCAGCTGAGTGTGATACTCAACTGAATCCGGTGTGGAAACTATATATGGTCTGATCAGCACAACATCTGGGCTGTCTGCTGAATTTGGAGTTCAGCTGGAAGTCAACATGGTGTTCAACCTGCTGAGTTTGGTTTGGTGAGTTGGTTCTTGGCATTTCTTGGGAAACACGTCTGCATGGTTTTCTGTTTTGATGAAGGCATTCAGGGGTATTTAAATCATTTACTGGATTGGTTGTTAAGACAGTTATGGTTGGATTCCCTAGGTATATAAATACCATCTGTAATTGCATTAAATTGTAATTTTCTCGTGATAATAAAGTAATTTTTGTTTGTCCGTGGAGTAGTCGCACATTGCCGGAAACCATGTTAAACCCGTGTTTTTTCTTGTTTCTGTATTATTTACGTGTTAATTGTCTATATTTACCCACAATCACAATAATTTTTTGATCGATCCATTATTACAATAACAATGTTGGGATGTAGTGACATTGTATATACTCTGCCACTCTATTTGCAATGGCAATATATACACAAGTCACTACAACAAGAATGACATGTGTATAATCACTACAACAAAAGTTACACAATACCAAGAATGATACTACAAGTGCAATAGTTAGGCTGGGCATTTCATTAAGCACCTTCTGTACATTTTTTGAACTATCATCTTTTCCAAAAGTTTAAGTTTATGAGAAGATATATATATATATATATATATATATGTTTATGTTGAAGAGGTTTATGCTTGTTGGGATGAAGACTTTAGTTGGGTAGTGCAGGATACCACATGTTCCGATCTATTCTGTTTTTTTTTTCTAATAGGTTGTTGGTGGTAGTAGACTACTTTGCTTTTTGCATTTTTTTGGGATTTCCAATATATAGGGATCATCCTCTTTTCCTAGCACTCGTTTTCTCCACATCGAGTTTTTTGGACTAGAGTTTTAAGAAGGTTGGGCTATATAGTGATGACGTATTTGGAGTTGAGGTGGCCATGGATGGCAAAAACCTTGTAATTTTGCTAATCATTAATAAAAATTACAGGCTTTTTCTTATTTAAAAATAGATGTTTATGCTTGGAACCGAGTTTGAACTCAAGACATCCAGTTTTGATACTATTTTGAATTACCATCTCTTCGAGAAACTTAATCTTATAAGGTGGTAGATTATTAATATTTGACATACGTACTTCAACTAGGCCCTCGTCATATTCTTTTTAGGGAAGTTGTTGTATTTTTCATGTTGGAGAGAGTTGATACATACATATATATATATATATATCAAGTGGCGGATCCAGGAATATATTTCAGCCAATTGTCACCTGAGATTTCTAAACTACATCTTTTATCTAAAAATTCCAATTAAATTCGATGAAGTCTAAAACATCAATTTTTATCGACAAAACGACACTTTTTAACAACAAAACTACACAGCTTTAATACTAAATTTTATTTTTTTAGAAATTGAGTGGGTCACGTGACTTCTTATGATGGTGGATCATGAGTGATATATATATATATATATATATATATATATATATATATATATATATATATATATATATATATATATTGAACGATTTTTTCGCACAATAAAGTCGCTTGATCTTTTGTTCAAACGTTTCAACCTCCAAAAAAAAAAAAAAAAAAAAAAACAACATATTTTATTCAAATGAAAAACATTCCAAAACATCAACAAAACCGAAATAATGAAAAAGTAAACAACGAAAAGAAAAAAAAAAATTAAAGTTCACATGCTGCGAAAAATTAAACAACAATACCAACCGTTCATGGGAGGAAATCAAATAACCATAACACACTTTTACACCAGATCAGATCATGGTGAAATTCACAACCATCAATACGTCTTAGTAGTGGTTCTTCATCAATGGCTCAGAACAAATTGTTGAAGGAATATCTCTCGTATCTGATGGAACAATCAACAAGTTTAAGGGTAGCCCCAACTGTAGAAGGACAATTGGATCCAATAGTATCTTTGGCAACCGTCAAGCAAGTAAAACAGTCACCACCTGTCGTCAGACCTGTATGGCAAGTAGAGTGGATATAAACCTTCTCATTACAAGTACTTTTGTCACAAGAAAGGTCTACATATTCATAATTGGCTCTTGTTGCAGTCTCATACGCTATGGTCTGGAGAACGTTGCCCAAGTTGTCATGGAAGTCGCTGCTGTGATTGTACGTCTGAGAATTGCAAACTGAACTCACTTGGGTCGTGTTTGCGACGCCGTCGCATTGTCCAAACATTAATGCAGATAACACGATGATGGTGATGGTGAAGGTCACCAGATTTGCCAATTGCATCTTCAGGGAAAAAGCCATAATTAATTGCTTGCTTTGCTTGATGCCTAATAATATATATATATATATATATATTTTTGGAAGGGTTTGCTTGATGCCTATATATTTCAATCCTGCATGCAGTTAAATAGATCTGTAAAATCTATTGTTATATCCGCCTCTTGTTTCTCTTTTTCTCTAAGTAAGTAATGAATTGCCGGCACTTTTGCTGTTAAAAAAAAAAAAAAGGCACTTTTCAAAATTACATTGAAACTGTCAACATTTTAAATTTACATTGAAAAAGTCATTTATTTTTTTTGGAATGTGATTATTTTAAGTCATACGCTTTAATGAGAAAAATTATGGTGCATTAGTTATTAGAAAGGTTATACCAAATGGAGGAATGAAATGCATTCAACTCATTCACTTTTACACAATAGAGTCGTGTAGGTGTGATGTGGATGTATCACATTCATCCGCTTGGTATAATTCTCAAATCACTACTGCACAATAACTTTTCTCCGCTTTAACGGTGTTGTCGGTTGAGTTTGGTTTGTTTTTGTTTTAAAGATTTTTTTTTTAAAATCAAAGTAAGCATTTTCTTTTAAAATATATGTAATTAAGAAACAATTTCATAAAATCCGGTATGATATAGTTTAATATTTGACAAATTTTATAATTCGACCGTTGTATAAAAGTTGTACCAAAAGACATACACTACAATAATTTATTTCTAACCTCTCACAACATAAAAATATTGTATTATTAGAAAAAAGTAAAAATGAAATAGATTCTAATATACGCCACTCGATACAATTTTCCCACAAATGTCAGCAAAATTATATTCTTCCCACCTTTCAGCCTAATTACCAAGTCCTTTCTCCGCAAATTAAAGGATTAAATTTGCAATTTTTGTGTTGATCTGGCAAGAATTTCGCCAAATAATTAAGCATCATGTAGCAATGGAGGACTAAAATTGCTCAAAAAAAAAAAAATTCCAAGCTACGAGACTAGCTTTGCAAGTTTGCCCTATCAGTGTGTCTAAATAAATCTTTCGCTCATTACGTCACTTCAGACTAAAATGTTGAAATTTATTCAGGAATTTCATCACACCTCAAAATTCCGTCTAAAATGTTGGATTTATGAATATAATTTGAAAGTAACAAAAATTTGTAAGAGAGAAAAAACCAAAAGAAATTAATAAGGCAAAATTTTCCTTAATTACTTTTGTAAATGATGATAATTATGCAATAAGATGACAATATTAGTTCTAAAAAAGATGACAATATGTAATAGGGGATATGGACTTATCGTCATTGACGGCATTATTACCCTAATTAAAAATTTGCTGTAATTAGTCTGGAGTGTTTGTGTTTGGAAACAATACGACTCCATAAAAAATGTAGAATGAGTTTGACCATATTTAAAACAAGAGATGAAGGCACACGAAAATAAAACTCCATTAATCAACAGCCAGCATTCTTTGACTGACTCAGACATAGACAATTTCACCTAGAACAGTCCATATGTATTTGGATTTTACTTAAGGCGCCAAAGCCTTTGATAAATCCCAGTCCTCCCACCCACCTCTCACCAAAAACATTTTGGAGTCTTGTGGAGGGGCAGAGTCGAGAATTTTTTCAATGTGGTAACCGAACTGTACTGCTACTAATTTTGGATTAATGTGTGTTGATAATGTGGTAACCGAACTGTATTGCTATTAATGTGATCAACACACATCAATGTTGTTAAGTTAGTAGCAGTACAGTTCGGTTACAACATTAACCGAACTGTACTCTCAATTCACGCTTCTTGTAAGATTCAGGATGTTTTATGGCCATTTTGGCACGCGTTGAAACCCTAAGCATGCGCTTAAACTCTCTGTAAACTTTCAGGATGGTCCTGTACCGTTTTGGCATGCGCTAACACCTTTGGCGCGGCCCAAAACCCTAAACTGTCCTAAACAAGGCTTTCTCTACACTTTACGATATCTAACCAAAACTAACCATGTTCAACATCAAATTGACATCCAAAACAGCAGAAAAACACATCTTTTGCACACCATAGCAACACCTATAATTTCTATAACATCTAGACATGCTTTCTAGCATCAAGTCACATCAAAACACAAACCTTAACCTTATAAAACATAATAAAATCGTAGGAAGATCCTCTTACTTGATTGCGAGCAATTCCAAAACATGATTGAGCGACAATTTAATACAAAATTAAAATCCTTACAAACCGATTGGGGGGTGAATATCGCCATCTTACACACTATCTTACCTCTCTACGCATCACTCACCATTTATCTTGCCCTCACACTCACGAACAAGCCGGCGCCGTTGAAAGGCATCACCTCCAAATCATTGAAGTCGGTTTTTCCTTTCTCCTCAGTCTCACATCCCTTTCCCTTATTGGGAAGATGCTTTTACTACCGCTGTCTACTCATTTCTTCGTGTATTTAGATATGGTACATGGCCGTCTGCCTGACTACTCATTTCTTCGTGTATTTAGATGTGCATGTTGGCCTTATCTCCACCTTTGCAACAGCCATAAGACCGATTTCTGGGCCAAATCTTGTATCTTCCTCGGGTACAGCCCTTCCCACCATCGCTACAAATGCCTAGACCTCTCTACCGAACGTGTCTACATCGCTCGTCACGTCATCTTTGACGAGAACCTCTTTCCCTATACCTCATCTACGACTACACCCTCCTCGAATCACCTTAATGTACCGTTACCGGCTACTCTGACCGTTCCCCTTCCCCAAATCCACTTCTGGTCCCTCCTCCGTCCACCAACATCTCTTCGGTCAGCCCTTCCCCATCTTGGGCTAATGCCCCGAGCAGCCCTCAATCACCGCCCAGTGACTCACAACCCTCGGTGTCCACAGCCCCACCGCTCCCTCACCCCATGGTAACCTGGACAAAGAATAACACCCTTAAACACAAGCAAATGGGTGACTTTATTCGCTATCCGCCCCCTCAGGCCCTTTTAACCGAATCCGCCAACACCGATCCAACCTCCTATACCGAAGACTCCAACCACCAAGTTTGGCATAATGCTATGAGAGAAGAAATTAATGCTCTGCTACGTACTAACACTTGGAATCTTGTGCCTTTTAAGTCTCATATGAATGTTGTACATAATAAATGGGTTTACCACACCAAGCATCATACGGATGGTCAGTTCGAATGTCATAAAGCTTGGCTCATTGCAAAGGTTACCATCAGGCCGAGGGTGTTGACTTCAATGAGACGTTTAGCCCGGTTGTTAAACCGGTCACTATTCGCCTTTTACTTGCACTTGCTGTGTCACATGGTTGTGTTAGGAAGTCTACGCGGGAACGCAGCGGAATTCAAAATTTATTTCCTATCGACCCAAGATCGACTTCGTTTAAGCAATAAACAAATAAGTAATAGACGGTGGTTACCTTGATTGATCTATAAGATCGACGCTTTGACCGTCTAAGGAGAGTAGTTCTGCATAGAGCCGCCAAAGTGTTCGGTCTCTACCGCTAGTCCACACGAGCACCCCGCCGGAATCCCATCATGGATTGCTATTGGAAAACTCCGGTTGCTAGACCGGCCTTTTTCCCCTCTCTCCAACTCTCCAAAAGATGCTCTCTATTTTTCACAAGAACTATTAGTTCTTGGAATTGTGTTGTACAAAAGAGCTTGACACCCACCTCTTATTTATAGTAGAAGGTGGCGCCCCAATAGAGTGGAAGAGAAGAAAACCTTTGACCAATAAAATAAGGAAAATATATTTGATTGATTTATCTCATTTATTATAATATCTTATAATAAATAAATCTAGGATATTGTCAATATCTCATATTGAATATTTCTAAGATATTGTCAATATCTAATATTGACTATATTTATCTTATTACCATAAATCTATTTTTCAAAATCTATTAATATCTAATATTAATATTATGGTAATCTTATTAATTAAATTGCACAATCCAAATATATCCAATATATTTAAAACTTGCGCCACATGCATACGTGCACATCTTTAATCACATGATCAACTAGTTTGGCAAACTCACGTGTATAGCATATATATATATAATATATGTTTATTTAATTAATATAATACTATGATTAATTAATTTATAAAATACATGTGTATCATATACACACATAAATTTCGACACATACACATCAAATATGTATATTTAATTAATCAACATAATTAATATCTTGTATTATATTTATTCATAATAAATAAATACCACCATATTAATTTACCACTAGAACCTTTATAGTCTCGAGATAAACTTTCCTTGTTTGGTTATCATCTATAACCACATTTTAATCCGGCTAGATGTTCATATGTGTGTGACCCGATAGGCTTCCGAATATGTTGGCCTTAGACACAAAGTGCAAATTACGAAAATGCCCTTCATACCTAACGATCACGGGATAGCGTCTAGCAACACACCGTGACCCCCAATCATCGGAAGAGTCAAATGCAATGACTACTACCTTTCATGTGAAACAGTTACCGTGTAACTTACAATCCTATCATTTGTAATAATATCCATACGGTCGTTAGTCGAGTGTCAAAACATCAACGACCGTATCTTATAATCAATATCATGCTCTTTCAAGTAACTCGCTTACTCCCACTTTGCAAAGATTCACGAGAGTAAGACATTCCTTATAAGAAGGCCATTTCGGATATTCGATCCCAATCATAGGATACGCGATTCCCGGACGACCAATCATGTATACTCCGCGATGCTTCAAAGATCATACCCAATCACTACCGCATGATCGCCCGTGGTTGTGGAAACCTCAATAGTGTCAAAGCATGACAATTCACACCGTGATGCCATGAAGACTCGGTCTTGAGGATAATTACACAACCGCCACATAGTGTGACACTAATCCGTGTAAGTGGGTCGATCTAACGACGCATTCTCTAATACACGCCCACGCATACCCAAGTCAAGTGTCTACACTACGATAGACGAGATCTATCCCCGCCTTAAAGACAGAAGACATCTAATACGTGCTAGTCTGCTGCTTATACTATCAATGCCCTGCTTAATAGTACATCACCTTATAGACATTTAAGTATCAAACTTATTAAAGTGATTAGAGATCTCATCAACCATAATCGCCTATCATGGTTTCTCTATCACAGTTTAATACTAAGGACGTTATCATATAACAATTCATAATTGGTTCATTAAAAGAACATATATACGACAACATAAAAGCCATTTAATATATGTATAAACATAAAGAAATAGTAGAAACGATCCGACCCGGTCGGATCCGGTCCAACCCGATTGGGTTTAGGACACTATTCCAACAATCTCCCACTTGGCCTAAAACCAATCACTAGCACACACAAGACCAAGTTGAAACACAAGAATCTCATGCAATACTCGCAACCAGCCTTAGCCGTGAACGGATCGATATCCGTGGGGACTCAGACTATCTTCATATCATGTTCCAAATGATGAAGTCAAAGGAACCGCCTCAACACACACATGAATCTCTGACGAGACCCTGGTCCTTGCTTCAAGCAATGAATCCACTTACTATATCAGCTATATAGAAAAGGTGGAAGAACCGTACAAGGTTTAGGAATGAACCTTCTAGATCCATGTACTGCTCCCGCTGCGCCTCCAAGGCACTACTGTGTTTTGGCCTCGTTGTAGAATTTACAGTGATCCATATGCTAGAACATTTCCAGCTCACTGTATCACTTACTCAAAGTGACTGCAAACCCAGACTGTAGCTCCCACTCGCCTTCGTAAGACTCAGGATACACGTCCGTATAACTATATTTATTCGCTTTCAAGCTTCAATAAACTAGGAAACTTTCCTTAACTTGTTTAAGGATATTCTCGACATCTGCTAGAATCACTTTCACACTTGCTCATGACTCTTCATGAAGTGTACCTCTAGCATAACTCTTATGATGGATCTTATTGCAGTAGAAAAGGGAACCTTCCATAAGTATCATCTTTCACCTTATCTTTAGGACTAATGTCCTAACATAGACAGATCTCACGATCTATGCTAAACTTCTTTTAACATCTCATCTATATAGGTAAACTATAATCTAACAGCAGTTAAATCTATCACTATAGATTCCTATTTCTAAAATAAGAACTGCTAATCCAAGTGCTTTCGTAAAGACCTTGAACTACCAAACATTAATTGACTGTGACATGGGGTGATAATTCCTGAGAGAGATATATAATACCTTGCTCAAAAATCATAACACACTCCCACTATCCATCTTGCACATTGGGCATATCCTTCTTTTGACTAAATCAAACTCTTTTGATTATCAAACAAAGAAATTGTCTAGAGAAACTTGTTTGAGTCCATAAATGGATCTCGTGGGCTTACATATCATGTTATCGTTTATGAACATTGAGCTGTCCGCCCAACATATTCAACACTATCTTATAGCCATGATATGAAGTTATAACAAGCATCATCTGATTAGAACTGGGCTCAGCTGGCAGCATAAAGGTAATTACAAGGTTTACACCCCATACCCTCAGCCGTCACTATAGCCTGATGGTAATCATATTACAATCCATGTCAGCCTTTCAGGGACATTCCCCTTAGGTAAGACAGATTAGGTTCACAACCTGGTTGTCACTAATGGAATCTAATTCAGATTTTATGGCTCCTGGCCATATCTCTCAATCTTGCCTTTCAAACATTCTTTCACAAGTCGTGAGATATTCATTCTTCAAGATGAACTTTCCAAAGAAATTTTCGTGCTTGAGGTTATCCACAGACTTACAGAAACTTTTGTGTGCACTGAGCAAAGTTTCTACACCTCATCGCTTATGTGGCGCGCTCGCTCACGCCTTTGGTTGAATATCTCTTTGTGGTTCTCAAACTACCTTTGAGATCTAAGCCTACTCCCACTGTTTCTTTTGGAATAAACACTTCCTCTAGAAGACAGCATGTTTGGAGACAAACATTTTGCTCCGCGGATAAGTAAATAATATCTAGCATGCTAGCTAAGACATTCCACAAAGTTGCATAAGTCGTACTAGGCTCCAAGCCTTTCTGACTTTGCCTATGACAACTTCAAATCATCGGTTAAGATAGATTCGACATTATCATCTTCCATATCTAATATGGACTTTATTCAACATTTTCTATGGAACTCGGTTAAGTATAAGGGAACTATTCCGAAACGGGTAAGGGATACTTCACATGGCTTGCGTCACACCTTTATCATATAAAGTGTTGTTTCTATTTTGGGAACACAATCTAATTTCATATCCCAAAGATGGTATCCTTCAAGGGAGAATCTTATTCCTTTTCAGACGACTTCTGAAACACCCTTCAGGTATTAATTACTTCAATCCAATTGGAGATTAACTCCTAAGTAGCTCATCAATCTCATATTCGTACTGGCTCGAACTTATCGGGCTTTCCAAACTTTCGCACTTCAATAAGTACATTCAACTATTTCTAAAACAGTCATAGAGATTAATAAACAATTATTTGTGGCATTAATTGTCATAAGCCAACAAACATCGGTATGTTTAGGCTTTAGACAATTTTTCTAGATTTTACAACCTTTTCATAAAAGGGTATTTTAGTCCTCTTTGGATAAGATACGTATAACCCACATGATTCATAATCATATGGTTCAACATCATCAGAATGACGTTTAATTACAAGCTTCCCTTCCAGAGAGACTATGTCTAGAGTAATCACAAATCAAGGATAATAACCATACAAATATTTAGTTGAGATCTCATCACATATATCAACTATATAGTGACAACAATCTAGTATGTTAGATTCAGTGACCATCCAACTTTATCGGAATAACATTTATTCTTTACAATTGAATATGTCTACTAAATCCTAACAAATAACTGAAAGCATGTTCTTCATAAGAACCGGAACATAATAACATTTATTTAGTTCCCTTATCAGTTTACTAGATCCAGAATATAGTAAGTGTTACAACGTTTGCTTCACCTTCCATATCTGTATTTAATCTTTCTAATTTAATCACTCTCGTAAGACATCATATATCTTAGAGTCGACTTTGAACTTAGATAGATTTACCTCATCTCACTTGCCTAGAATAGAAACTTCAATCAGTTCTCTATTTAAGCACATGCCCTAACTTTCCTTTCAATCCTTTAAGCACTTGTAAATATTTCTTAGTGTAGTCTTCATAAGACTTAAGAAATATCACAAGAGCTATGTTTTTGATTTCCTTCCATAAAGAAAATCTAAAGTTTATTAAATAGTTTATTTAACCTTTTGAATCGTATTCAAAACATTGACTATTTAATTAACCTTTAAGCAATGATAGAATTAAGCCGATACTTAAATCTTACAATTTGAAAACAACCTTTTCAAAATTCGATGTGGTCATTTTTATTCAACGTTTGAATTAATTGTCATCGTATGACTGAATGATCATCTTGGATCGTATCCAATATATGATTAATTCATTGAAACTTATTTCAAATGTTTTAATCATATCATGAGCTTCCGCTTTCATTAATAATTAAAGTCTCGGAGCACTGCATCAATTATGTAATCTCCTTGTCTCTAACTACTATAACGGGATTGCTCGTGTCATTGCTTATTTTAAAAGGATTAAAATTACTTAACCATATTTGAGAACGTTTCTCAAAATTAATAGTCGTAATTTGGTTTTACTAATCGAGAATTAAACATAAATATAAAGTCTGCTAAAACTACAACAAAAAAATGAAAATAAAAGAATGTTGTTGTTTATACACGCAAAATCAAAAATGGTCTTTTGGTTTATGATTTTGCTCCCACTAGTCAACTACTTCCAATTGACTTTCAAGAATTTTTCAAAATTCTTTAATGGCTAAGATCCCATCTAGTTACCTCGATTCCCGGCGATGGTCGATCAACCAAGATAATTTCGATAGGTAGGTAACTCTTTACCATTCACATCTCTATGTGATTCTCAAGTATCGACTAGTCAACTCTTTGGCGATACACATCACTATGTGTTAGTCAACCCTTGTCTCTAAAGTCGACGGCCTCGACGGTGGCCAATCACCGAAAGACTCTAGTCAAGTCATAACCCAATATTCACGAGATCTCATACGATCATATCTCAATAACGACGATATACCCGAGGTAGGTCAACTCCCGGCGGTGGTCGATCAGTTGGATCCGAACACAGGCTCTTCACCGTCGTTATAATATTGGGAGACAATATTTCGACTTGATTTTTGTTGTGGAAGTATTTTTTTTTTTTTTGTAAATTAATTCACTTAATTAATTTTAATTTCGGTCTCATCAATTATATCTATCTCTATAGATATATGTCCTACACATTTATCTAGATCGTGCCTAGTCATGCATCTATCGTATCATATAAAATAAATAGCAGCACAAAATAAATAAATGCGTAAAGTAACCGGTATGATCATGGACTTTTCCTAGGTGCGGTTTCGAATACAAACCGATTAAACCGCTGGTCACAATCTAAGGCAAATGCAAACGCCAATAGGATCTTTAATGCGTCCATTCTCCAACGGGATCTTTATTCTTCTTTCTTTGGTCTCCGCTCTTCTTCCTCCATTCTTGTTACATTTAATTCTATCTAATAAAATAAATACACCCGCCGCATTACGGGGAGTCAACAGAATGGGATAAATGCAGAAAATAAACTAGGTCACGCTTCTTCATAACGGCCTAGGACAATTTTTAAAACAACAGAAAAATTAAATCATTCACATCTATCCTATCGGTCGAGTCCATGATCAATCGGGGTCCATATAATCATATTATATCTACTATATCTAATCCATACTATAACATCTTATGAAAAAGATAAAATTAAATTTTAACTACTTGGGTCTTAATTAATCAATTAACATTTAATCTATTAAATAATTTTATCCAATCAATTAACTAATTAACATTTAATTAATTAAATGATTTTAATCGAAATAAAATTAACGATTAATTCTAAACCGATTTTAATTTTAATTTTAATAAATTAGAACTATTCCAAAATAAATCAAAATTAAAATTATCTCTCTTTTGTTTCTTTCCTTTTGATTCGTAATCAAAAGGGATGCCTTTGGTTTTTTCCTAAACCAAATTTGGCTTAGGCCTGGCCACTTTCCAAAATCAAAATTTTGGAAGTGGCCTAGGCTTAGGCCTTTTCCCAAATCAAATATTTGGAAAGGGCCTAGGCCTATTCCAAATTAAATTTGGAAAGACCATTATTATTTTAATGCCATGTGGTATCCCAATGGCCCAAACTATTTGAACCATTGGTTAGCCATATGACACAACTAAACAAAGGGAAATTAACAATCACAACTATGAACCATATTGAATCACAAAATACACAAAACAAAAATTTGGAGAACCGCCAGCATTGACCGGTCAACCGACAGCCGGCAGCAAGCTGCCCTGCTGCCGCCGCCGCCGACCAGCCGCCGCCGGTGGGGTGGTGCCGCCGCCAGTCGGCCGAGCACCACCAGATCTCGTTTTTTTTTTTCTTTTCGTGTATCAACTTTGTAAATAAAAAATCTTTCATCTTTTAATTATGTGATTTAAACGATAAAATTAACTACGCAATATAACATGCTTATTGCTTAAGCTCGAAGCTCTCTCTGATACCACTGTTAGGAAGTCTACGCGGGAACGCAGCGGAATTCAAAATTTATTTCCTATCGACCCAAGATCGACTTCGTTTAAGCAATAAACAAATAAGTAATAGACGGTGGTTACCTTGATTGATCTATAAGATCGACGCTTTGACCGTCTAAGGAGAGTAGTTCTGCATAGAGCCGCCCAAGTGTTCGGCCTCTACCGCTAGTCCACACAAGCACCCCGCCGGAATCCCATCATGGATTGCTATTGGAAAACTCCGGTTGCTAGACCGGCCTTTTTCCCCTCTCTCCAACTCTCCAAAAGATGCTCTCTATTTTACACAAGAACTATTAGTTCTTGGAATTGTGTTGTACAAAAGAGCTTGACACCCACCTCTTATTTATAGTAGAAGGTGGCGCCCCAATAGAGTGGAAGAGAAGAAAACCTTTGACCAATAAAATAAGGAAAATATATTTGATTGATTTATCTCATTTATTATAATATCTTATAATAAATAAATCTAGGATATTGTCAATATCTCATATTGAATATTTCCAAGATATTGTCAATATCTAATATTGACTATATTTATCTTATTACCATAAATCTATTTTTCAAAAACTATTAATATCTAATATTAATATTATGGTAATCTTATTAATTAAATTGCACAATCCAAATATATCCAATATATTTAAAACTTGCGCCACATGCATACGTGCACATCTTTAATCACATGATCAACTAGTTTGGCAAACTCACGTGTATAGCAAATTTATATAATATATGTTTATTTAATTAATATATTCTATGATTAATTAATTTACAAAATACATGTGTATCATATACACACATAAATTTCGACACATACATATCAACTATGTATATTTAATTAATCAACATAATTAATATCTTGTATTATATTTATTCATAATAAATAAATACCACTATATTAATTTACCACTATAACCTTTATAGTCTCGAGATAAACTTTCCTTGTTTGGTTATCATCTATAACCACATTTTAATCCGGCTAGATGTTCATATGTGTGTGACCCGATAGGCTTCCGAATATGTTGGCCTTAGACACAAAGTGCAAATTACTTAAAATGCCCTTCATACCTAACGATCACGGGATAGCGTCTAGCAACACACCGTGACCCCCAATCATCGGAAGAGTCAAATGCAATGACTACTACCTTTCATGTGAAACAGCTTACCGTGTAACTTACAATCCTATCATTTGTAATAATATCCATACGGTCGTTAGTCGAGTGTCAAAACATCAACGATCGTATCTTATAATCTGAATATCATGCTCTTTCAAGTAACTCGCTTACTCCCACTTTGCAAAGATTCACGAGAGTAAGATATTCCTTATAAGAAGGTCATTTCGATATTCGATCCCAATCATAGGATACGCGATTCCCGGACGACCAATCATGTATACTCCGCGATGCTTCAAAGATATCATACCCAATCACTACCGCATGATCGCCCCGTGGTTGTGGAAACCTCAATAGTGTCAAAGCATGACAATTCACACCATGATTCCATGAAGACTCTGGTCTTGAGGATAATTACACAACCGCCACATAGTGTGACACTAATCCGTGTAAGTGGGTCGCCTAACGTCGCGCATTCTCTAATACACGCCCACGCATGCACCCAAGTGTCTCTACACTACGATAGACGAGATCTATCCTCGCTTCTTAAAGACAGAAGACATCTAATACGTGCTAGTCTGCTTATATACTATCAATGCCCTGCTTAATAGTACATCAGCCTAGAGACATTTAAGTATCAAACTTATTAAAGTGATTAGAGATCTCATCAACCATAATCGCCTGTCATGGTTTCTCTATCACAGTTTAATACTAAGGACGTTATCATATAACAATTCATAATTGGTTCATTAAAAGAACATATATACGACAACATAAAAGCCATTTAATATATGTATAAACATAAAGAAATAGTAGAAACGATCCGACCCGGTCGGATCCGGTCCAACCCGATTGGGTTTAGGACACTATTCCAACAGGTTGGTCTATTTGACAAGTTGATATATAGAATGCCTTTCTTCATGGACTTCTAGCCGAGCCAGCCTATATGCAACAACCACAGGGCCTCGTTCATCTAGATTTTCCCAACTACGTCTATCGGCTTAAATGTAGTCTTTATGGCCTTCACCAGGCCTGTCGTGCCTAGTTTTTCACGGTTTACGAGACGTCCTTACACAGTTTGGTTTCACGGCCTCTAAGACCGACACGTATCTATACACTTATACTCGTGGTGGTGATCGTATTTTCATCCTTATTTATGTTGGCAATGTGATTAATATAGGTACCACCGGCTCTCTTATTACGCAGGTTATCTCCTATCTTGGGACTCACTTCCCCGTCCAGGATCTCGGTTCTCTGTCATACTTTTTGGGTGTTGAAGCCCTTCCCACGCCTGATGGATTATATTTGACTCGGAGGAAACACATACTTCAGTTACTTCAGCGTGCATGCATGTATAAATCTAAGCCATGTCCCATGCCCATGTCGGCATCTACGCGTATCTCTACCTCGTCGGGTTCTCCCTTCACCGACCCCTCACTCTACCGTACTATTGTTGAGGGGTTGCATTATCTCTGTTTCACTCATCCTGACATCGCATTCGTGGTCCATAAAGTCAGTAAGGTTATGCATGCTCCATCAGATGATCATTGGATTGTTGTTAAGCGTATTCTCCGGTACCTCAAACACACCATCTCTGAGGGGCTCTTCTTCTCTCGATATTCTTCTATCACACTCCATGCCTACTCTGATTCTGATTTGGAGGCTTACCCTCTCCGCTCTGTTGGTGCTTATTGTGATTTTCTTGGATAAAATCTCATTAGTTGGCGTTCCAAGCAACATCTCATGGTTTCTAAGAGCAGTACCGAAGCAGAATACAAATCTCTCTCTAATGCCATTACCGAAGTTTAATGGCTCTGCAGCCTCTTAATCTAAATGTCTATCTCTTTGACTACGACTCCTGTCTTTTGGTGTGACAACATCGGTGCTTTCTATCTTGCCCATATCCGGTGTTTCACGCTTGCACGAACCACATTGAGATTGATTTTCATCATGTTCGCGAGCTTGTGGCCTCCAAGCATCTGTCCATCTCATTTCTTAGCTCGAAGGAACAATTGGCTGATTTACTCACTCACCAAGCCACTTGCTCGTCTGCGTTTTGACATACTTAAGGCCAATCTCCGTGTTCATTCTCTTCCCACGGGATTGTGGGGGAGCGCGTCGAATATATTATTAATAAGGATTAATTAGTTATGTATTTATCTATTATTTGTATTTAGTATTTATCTATTACTTGGTGGCCAAGATTATTGACCCTATAAATACAAACATGTAATCAATCATTGAATCAATGGAAAATCATTTTCTCTACTATTATAATTACAATATATACCATTTTATTTTTATTTTCTATTTGTTTGTATTATCTTACTCTTCAAGATGTGTTTTTTTTTTTTTATTTATTTTTTTTTTGTGTACAGGACTCTTCGAGATGAGCTTAACCCATGTAAATTTAACACCTTTTTTTTGAACGGAAAATCATATATTATTATTATTATTATTATTATTATTATTATTATTATTATTATTATTATTATTATTATTATAAAAATCTAGTCAGGAGCTAGATAAGATTGTCAAGACTAACAAAATTACTCAAACAAAACCAAGAAAACCCCCAACAAAAGCCTTCCAACAAGAAGAGTAAAAACTAGCAAGCTAAAATAAAAGCAAAGCAGATCTACTGAGCGATGGTCACAAAAAGGATTTTGTCTCCAATCATCCCAATTGGTAGAACAATTACTTTTCCTTCCAATGATCCAAGAGATACTACAACATTGAATCTCCTTGAAAATCTACTATGCAGTAACTGTCTTAGAATTAAATATTAGGTTGTTTCTCTTAATCCATAACACCTTTGTCACTACCCATCGAATCGCCTCCCAAATCTTATGAACAACTCTTGAATCAACATCATCCGAGTTGATACGATAACTAGCTGTCCAATGTAATGGAAAGGAGATAGATAAAGAGCACCAAGCATAAATATTTTTGCCAAACAAGAAGAGAATAGGCGGAATTTAAAAAGATATGAAGAGCATTTTCCGGCACCATAAGACCGAAAGGACATGAGTCATCTGCAATTTGAATACCCCGTTGCACTAAGTTATACCGAGTTGGAAGTCGATTGTGTACTGCTTTCCAACAAAGAATATTGACTTTATAAGCAACCCAACGGTTCCATTAACAAAATGATGTGTAGAAAAATGGCTTCTTGAGATACCATCGCCTTCTTTAGTGCAGCAACCGAGAATATGCCATTATTGCTAAAAGCTTCCACACAGGAGTATCAATCATATCTGCATGTAATTCAAAATTAGAAAGCATACTTAAAAGATTTTCTAACTCCCCAAACTCACGCCCCTTAACTCCCCCCTCCATTCCCAACTCCAAAGCAACTCATTATCCCGAAAAGAACCCCTTTCACTAATAGCAAGGGTTTTATTACTAGCAAGCCTAAACAATCTAGGAACAAGCACTTCTAAGGTGTTGTTCCCGGCCTAAGGATCCACCCAGAATTTAACCCTTCTACCATTTCCCACTTTCCACCTTATAGGAGAAGAAAAACAAATTCCTCTAGACTCCAACCTAACACAATTTTGAATGAGCCTTGACAAACTCCACGAACCCTATTAATATTAGTCCTCATATTCAGTCTCCCCTCCTCTCCATACCTTTTATCTACACCTTTCCTCTTCCTTTTAGACAATCCCCAAAATATTATTAGTGCCCCCGGTATATCATCGTTTTATTTTCGGTGCACAACTATTAAAATTTCTGTATCCGTCACACTTATAAAGTGATTTATGGCCAAATTATAGTACACCAACTTTAACCGGCAGAGTACCAGGTCGGTTGTACTACAACGGCGAGGAAGCTCGTATTCCATGAGGAATCCGTCAAGTATCACAATCACGTTTGTATTTAGTTCAGGCTCCCAATAGAGGTGAACGTATTAACAATAGCTAAGAAACAATAAAAATAATGACTTTTAAATATATGAGTGAACGAATAGCTAAATTATGGTCAGGAACAGTCTCTTAACACTGTTACCGAATAACTAGGGACGAGCTGTAACCTACCAACCAACCAATAGTTTCTAATGAATGTGTTGTGGGTGCAATCTCCTAAACTGGTCCCTAGGCGCTAATACCATAAACTAGTTACCTATACTCGATTCAACAGTCCTCTCTATGGGATTTAATTCACCAAATATGAAGAAAAATTGTGAGACGCTCTGCATCCACCGAATTCACGGCTTAGCTAGAAGAACCTTACCAAGGAACAGGATGTGAAAAACCTGATTAGTTCGTGCATGACAATCCTAAAACTCTAGTTCGTATACACTCTCGCAAAATACATTTATAAAGTTCGTGTGTGTGATCAATTAATGGTTCGCGACTCCACTAATATCATTAGGTTCAAGTCTTAGGACACAAAACATTCAAAAGGTTCAACTTTTAAGCCATACTCATCCCTAGATCATCGTTTAGGCATTAATTTCGTAGTTTCATCGCATAATTTAGCTATCAAGAATTTAACTAAGCATAAATGAAAAAGAGAAAGACATGATAAAAAGCTAAAAATAAATTACCGATAAAGTTGTAGCTAATCTCCAATCGGTTTGTCAATCCATAGAGAAGAAATCAACAATCATTGCTAATTAATCTTGAAGTAACTGGATGCAAGAAAATAATTTTTCGAATGGTTCTTGGAGAAAATAAATCTAAAAACTGAGTAGGAAATAAAATTATGAATAAGTGGATATACAATTTGATCTAATGTATTGGCTTTTATAGAGCCAAAAACCGACTTTAGAATGCTCAACCAATCAAAATTGATGGTTTCATGAGTGCGCACGGAGAAGGGCATGAGTGCGCATGCTTTTTCTGAATGTAGATGTGCTTTATCAGAGATTCCATGCGTGAGCATGCACCGGAGCATGCGTACGCATGCACTGGCTGAACTGCCATAGTACCGGTACATCTTCAGTAATTCGATGATATCTTTATGTGTATAGGTCCGATTTGAGCGATTCACGTTGCGTTGGGAAGCTCGTTCAATTCCCTACAACTTTTATGAAAGAAAACATTTCCATAATATGCCTCCAAGGTGGATCAAAATTCAAATTAAGTCACAGATGCATGAAAACATCAACGATTCTTGATCCGTTTGATAGGGGACATATTTGACGGTGTTTCTTGTGCTTATTTATATTTATTTTGTCGATAGATACTCTTTTTTGGGTGTGTTTTGGATGATTTTCAGGTTTTAGGAGTTCGTGAGTTATATTGGAACTTATTGGAATGTTTTGGCGGTTTTTAGCGATTTTTAGAGAAAGCTCAAGGAAGAGAGAAGCGATGAAGAATTTTATGATGTGATTGAACCGTTGCAGAATGCAGTTATGTGTCATCGAGCGTTATCACCGATCTCGAGCCAAATATCTATTATTAATAAAGTGGTCAAGACTTGGTTTTTATTATCAAGGATTATTATTATATTTTAGGATATTAGTTTATTTAAATATTAAATGGGAAAGAGAAAAAATAAGAGTAAATGGGCTAAGCACAAATAAGTGTGGTAGTACTTTTGTACAAGTATTTGCCTGAATTTGCTGGAAAAATACACATCACCGAGGACGGACAGAAAAACGTTAATGTTTTGATGTTAACAATCTCTACATGCCTATTATGATCGGCAGAGATACAGTTAGCTCAAAGACCAACCAAGAATTCCATTCATACATTCGCTCCAACCTTCATTGTTTATCGATAATGAAACAATCAGAAGTAACTTTTGAAGACCTTATATCACCTATCTATTTTCATATAATAATAATGGTTCCTTCGTAGGTTTTTAATTTTAGCCAAATAAGTTTTCGTATTATTACGTAGTCCGCTTTTGTCTATACACACATTTTGAATGAAATTTCTTCAATTGATGAAACATGCTATAATAATGGTTAGTTTTTTAATTTTGTTTTTTCGAGTTAAAGTGTTAATGAAATCTCGATTGATGCTATTATGTGGCCTAATTGATTTTCATCCTTATTAGTTTATTGATATTTATTCGTTTTCTGGGCAATAACTTGATGACTATATAATTGATTTAATTGTTTCTGCAAGATAATTAATTCATTATTTAGTCGATTACCAATTGAAAGACGTCAATGTTTATTGGTTTTGATAGAGTGGTAAGTGATATGATTTTTTTGCCGGTTCGTAGCACGTAGAATCCGCTATCAGAAAAATGAATAATATAGGTTAAAATTGATCCCGTTGGATTAATACCTTGAACTGAGTCTCTCAAATCTTAAGGCTTTCGGGATTCCAAACTCTTATGACCGTGTCTAGGGGTGTCTTAGGGTTAGAATATAATTAACAACCGTGTATTGATTATCGAATTTAGGAGAGATTGGTCGTTTGGCGGTTGTCGGTGGTTATAACCAGTTTATTAATAAATTAGTGAGTCATTCTTGCATCAGTGAACAATCGAGTAAATCGAGGTGGAAATAACTAATTTAGCTGGAACCTTTTTATTATTAATTTTATCACTACTTTATATTGCTTTTACCTTGTTTAGTAGAACTCGTCATTTTATTATTGCAATTTTAGTCAAATCGCAATGACTTGGCTTTCTTTATTGTTGTTTTGAATGAAACAATCTTCCGTTCCTTGAGGATTCGATCCCTGCTTCCGCTATACTCGTGATAGTGGTTGGAGGTGTTTATTTTTTGTGGTTTAACGACACACCATATTTTGGCGCCATTGCGAGGGAACGGCTTTTGTATTATTTCTTTTCGGGACTTTGTCACACTAATTGTTTTAGTGCATGCCTAGGTCTTCTAGAACATATGAATTGATATTCGACCCAGAAATCGAGAAGACAACTAAAAAACTTACGAAGGAGACAAAAGAAGCTAAGAGGCAACTCAAAGCATCCTCGGCTTCACTGGTCTTGCAGTAGCTACGGTTCTAGCAGATTCATCCACTGAAGAAGAGGTGTTATCTGAAACCGAGTCTGAAGAGATGGCTGAAAATCAGAGGACATTAAGAGAAATGGCATCTCCGGATTTTGATCAACATCCGATATGCATAGCATTACCGGAGATAGACCAGCAGATCGAGTTTAAGACGTTATTGATGCACGTGCTACATAATTAAGTATCATGGAATGGAAGTTGAAGATCCGTATAAACACTTAATGAATCTTCAGTTGGCATGTACCACACAGAGACTCCAGGGTATGACAGAGGATCAAAAGAAGCTAAGAACTTTTGCATACACTTTAGAAGGAAAAGCCAAGAGTTGGTTCTATTTACTTCCTTTCGGATCTATCACAACATGGGCCACAATGAGGGCCAAATTTATGGAGAGATTCTTCCCAGTGTCACGTGCTGCTAACATCAGAAAAGATATATGTGGAATCAGACAGCAGCCAGGGGAAACATTATTTGACTATTGGGAGAGGTTCAACCATTTGCTTGCAAGTTGTCCACATCATCAGATTCCAGAACAATTACTCATTCAATATTTCTATGAGGGACTTTGATGTGATCCTGATGACATTCCCGACCCATTGGCACCTATGCAGCCCGTGGATCATCTGGTAGTTCGAGATGGGCCAATAACAAGGCTCCGAAGGAAGAGATTGAGAGATGCTATGAACAACTTGGTGATAGAGACTTATTCAGAGTTCAGAGAGCTCGTGGAGAAGACTGAGGCACCAATAGTGACCCTCCTTAGTGCTGTTGGGCTTGGTTAGAGCTTTATTGCATGGTTTGGCTTCATATTGGGCGAAAAGCCCAAGTCCTGGACACCATGAAGATTATGGACGAAATTGATTAAGTATTGGACTTATTTTACTTTGATTATTCAGCTTTTTATCTAATAAAGGTCATTTGGGCCTAAGTAGACTAGGTAAACCCATTTAACATTACATGGGGCGCATTTTTTTTTACTAATCCCACATTGCTTTTTCCCTTCTAGTTCTTTTGGTTGTAAGCCTATATAAGGCAAACACTAGCTTTTCATTCAACACACAATTATTATATGAAAATTCAGATTATTGAGTTTTACTCAACCAAGTCGTGAGACTTGAATATCACTTGCGAGTGAGAATTTTCTTCGTCGTAGAAAGTTCAACCCTTCGAGAATTTACCAGCACTGTGAGCAATTGTTGGGCGTTCTCTTCCTACGATTTAGTTGGATTACTAGGTTTAGGATCCTTAGCTCGTCATTGTTCCCCCTAGTTACTTCATGAGCGAAACATCGGATTTGATTCCATCCGGAATCACATCAGTTTGTAGCAGAGCTCAGCAACTTCAGTGAACAAATATCCCTTTTTGTTTCTTGTTTTGATTTCGTTTATTTCATTTCTTGATTATAAAAAAAAAAAAAAAAATCAGCCCTAGTTGTTCTTGCTTGCGTATCATCATTCAAAAAAAAAAAAAAAAAAAAATTTCAACTTTTTCTCAACATTCATCATCGATTGGTGCATCATCATTATAAATAAGAAGTCCTTATTTGATCTTTCATTTTTTTCCGTCCATTAGAATCAAACAAAAGAAAAACAATTCTAGTATGGTGATTCTGGTGCAGATTGTTTACTTTGGTTCCTCCTGCTTGCTATCCACCCCCTTTTGCTAATTACCAGCCGCAGCCGTATACGACAAAAAAAAAAAAAAAAAATTGACCTAATTTCTTTGTGCTGAATTTGTTTTATTTTATTTAATAAAAGTTCATCCCGCAAAAAAAAAAAGGGGGCCGCATTTTGGACGTGAGCTTCACATCCCGGTGTGAAAATTTTTACACCTGTGAAATTTTTGTAGCCAAAAAAAAAAAAAAAGAAGAAGCATGAATAAATAAGAGAATATCGCACCCAGGTGTGAAATTTTTCACACCCGTGAAATATTGCAATCATCCAATTTCATTTCTTCTTTTGAGTCCTTTCTTTTCTTGTCTTTAATAATCGCATTTAGCAACTTTTCACACATTATCCCACTCATTCCCATACCTTTCAACCTATTCTCGGTCTGAAAACCTAGGATCCTTTCTAGAGGGTTGCTCTTTGATTGCTGTTTACTTTTGCTTGCTTTTCTGGTTCGTTTGACAAGGGTGCTTTATACGACTTAGAAAGAGGGGAGTGTAAACACGAGTGATAGTGAGGCAACATGGTCGGACGTGGAGTAGATGTTGAGGAGGTAAATGCTCTTTTGGATGCAAAGTTAAGGGTGTAGGGTGAAGCTCAGAACGCTGAATTGAAAAGACAGTTAGAAGAAGTGAAACAGGAGGTATCTGAATTGCATGCGGAAGTGACACCTTTATGTGAGGATATACATGAGATTCGTGAGGCACTTGCTACTTTGTTGGCTGCTGCAAACCGAGGTGATGACGGAGGCGGTAGAGGTGATAGAGGAGGTAGAGCAGGTAGAGGAGATAAAGGTGGTAGAGGTAGATGAGGTGAAAGAGCCCATACGTATGAGGAGTATGTGGCTCATACGGACGCTGATTATATAGACGTAGAGGATGATATGGTTGATAATAACATACGACACGTTAAGATGAAATTGCTGTCGTTCAGTGGAACAAGTGATCCTGATGCGTATATTGAGTGGGAGAACAAGCTCGATCAAATTTTTGCTTGCAACAACTACTCCGAGGCGAAGAAATACAGCCTTGCTAAGCTTGAATTTACCGGTTAAGCGATGGTTTGGTTGACATAAATGACTAATTCACGGAGGATTCAGCACCTTCTCGAGGTTAGTACATGGGAATAATTGAAAGTGGAGATGAGGTAACGGTTTGTTCCAACCTCATACTTTCGTGATTTATATCTACGTTTGCAAACTATTAAACAAGGTGACCGCTCCGTAGATGCTTACTATCAAGATTTGGTCACATTAATTGCAAAGTCAGTCCTTGATGAACGAGATGAGGTTACTATGCAATGATTTTTAACGGGGCTGCGTTTGGATATTGCAAATCTGGTTGAAGTACAGGGTTGTGCAACGTTGGAAGACATGTTACATGCGGCTTTGACCATTGAAGGTCAACTCAAACGACACCGAGCAACCCAAGCTAAATTTTCGGGAGGTAACACTTCTACTTCACGTACTTTACCATATAGAGGGGACAACCCTAAATACCCTGAAACAGTCCCTACTTACACACCAAATGCACAAAAACTACCCATTATTCCACCCAAGGCAGCTTAAAAGCCGAGGGAAGATCATAAGGAAAGAGGTCCACCGTTGCCACCAAAGCCTACCTATGAAATTTAATGCCACAAGTGTCGTGGAATGGGGCATATTCAGTCCCAGTACCCTTCTAAGCATAGAATTTTGTTGGTTGGTGAGTCGGCTACGAATGAGTATGAATAAGCTTCCGAGGAGGAGGAAGAGGCCGAATGGGAGGAGGAAGAAAGGGAATTGGTGCACGCATCTGTTAGGTGTAGTGCCCGAAAGACAATTTGTGTAATTGTTTTTAACAATGGATGACAGATTTTATCTCACCTTATTACTTGCTTTGTGCTTGTAAAGTAATACACTGCTGCAAACCCTAAGTATATCAGTATGTAACCGCTTAACTCAGTGTATGGCATGCACGAGAGGATTGAGTTAGTGGTGATATATTTGAACTGTTAGTCCGTGGTGAACTTAATCAGAGTTTAGGGTCTCTTGATTAAAACACCAATAATGTGCCCAGAACACCTTAGGGTGTGATAGTCTTATCCGGACTGTCGGTAGAGGGTACCTACGTGGGGCATTTATATATGATGGCATTCATATAGATCGACCGATTTAATCTGAATTTCTCGGTATAATTCCGTAATCGAGGAATCTTATTAAATCATTAGATAATCATATATGGATTAACCTTAATCCTGAGGTGATCACAGGGTGCTGCTTGTCCCGGGGTAGTGTTTGATGTGTTAGTTACGGTTCATTTAAATATGTGTTCCAAGCCACTTCTCATTGGCACTATCTCCAGATGAGTGAGTAGTTCTGATCTTCACAGACATGGAATCCATTCCTTCCTCGCGGGAAGTAGAGAGACAAATCCCTTATTTGTTAGCCCTAAGAAAGTGATCGATCCCGGAGTTCACATTTGACTAATTAGCTACTAGTCGATATGTGTACTAATTGATCATCGTGGGTTGATGGTAAATAAGGATAAGATATTCTCGAGTCGGGTTCACGGAGACTTCCCACTCGAATGGACAATCTATGGAGGGTTAATCCGTATGTAGTGATTATATCAATGGACGCTTATTCACTCTACATGGGTTGAGTATAAGTATACATCTATAATCGGTAGAGTTCGGTTTGGGTTTATGGTGGCGTAACCCGAATTAATAATTAATGTATTTATTCTGCTCGATGAATAATTAATTATTGAGCTACTGTTATAGGTCCATGGTCCCCGATGTGCTTCAGTAATTCGAATGATATTCTTGTTATTTGGGCCTCATTGATAATTAATTGGTCAAATAATTAATTGATATGCATGGATATTATTTAGTTGGGCTAAATAATATAATACACATAAAAGACATTTTATGTGGGCTAAAACCCTAGTTAGGTGGCGCCATTTCTCCTTGAATTAACACAAAAATTAATTTTTTGTGATGTGGAAAATAAAAGATATTCTTGTTATATGATTGGTTAGATGACTTGTTATTTGATTTCCTATTGGTCAATACATGTCACAATTAGTCATTAAGGAAAATATCTTTTTATTTTGTTTAATTAATTATTTATTTATTTAATTAATACTTGGAGGCCAAGGATGTACCCTCCTATAAAAGGAGAGTTATTCCAAGGGAAATTGACATGGCAAATTTCGAAATTCACCACAAATAAAGGAAGAAAATTTGTTTTTCTTGCCTAGGGTTTTTGGAAGAAGCAAAACTTTGAGTTTTTCTTGGTGTTGCATATCGAGGAGGTTCGTGTATCAAGAAGGGTGTCCACCAACCGCCGTTTGGAGAACACATCGGAAGATCACGGCTTTTCTTCCCGTTATTGGTAACATGATCTTAAACCCCATTGTAGTAGTTTAAGTCCTTTAATTATGTGTTTTGATATATAAATCGTGATCCATCCGCTGCGTATAGATCTAACTCGTTTAGATCTAAGAACCTGCATCCTTCATGTGGTATCGGAGCAAGGTTCCACGATTTATATAGTCATAATCGTAATTAAACGACTTAAAGGAGTGGAATTGCATGTTGGTGATATTTTACTTATTATTATGCATTAATAATTTTTTAAATTGCTATGGTTGAAGAGATGGATTGGGGTTGGCACCGTTTTCCCGTTAGATCTATTGTAAACTCATATAAACGATGAAAATTCGTTCATATGAGTATAGGAAATTATGTAATTTATTTATTATTGCAAGTTTAATTTCTTGTAAATAAATCTGTTTAGTAGCTGTATAGTGTTTTCGTTTTTACGTTGTTTGAGCCGTTAAAACGAAGATCCCTCCGGTCAGAATCAAGATTGGAAGCTGATGAACAATCCCAAAAAATTTGGCGTCGATCAGAGTCCGTTTGATATCCGTTCGTTGCTGCAAAGAAGCTTCTGTAACAGAAAAACGCAGGATTCACAGAAACCCTACCTGTGACTTCCTCGAATTTCTGGGAGAGTTTGGACCGTTGAAACGCAAATCCGACCGGTCAGATCGATAATCATGGAGTTTTGGACGTGAAATAAAATTTTCAGGACGATCGGGATTCATCTTGATCCTTGATCGGCCTCGGGAAGTATATGATGCGCTGCTGTAAGAGTCTGTTTCAGCAGCAAGTTGGGCGGCTCACTGAGGAAGATTGACAAGTCAAAGCTCCGATCCGACCGTCCATCTTGAATTCCGAAGAATGAAGATCAGATCTAGAAAGTTTCGTCCCGATCCAAGTTCCTTTGATATGCCGATCGTCGAATATTCTTAACAGCTGCAGATTAGGGTTTTAATTTATTTTCGAATAGATTAGTTACGGGGGTGCCAACGGCATCTCGGTGTTTATTTTCCGCACTAGTATACATGTGTAGATTGTATGAGTAGAACAAGAAAATTGCCATGACATGCATCATATCATGAATTCCACTCCATATGCATACATGTAGAAATTAATTCGAGGAATTAGTTAGGCATGTATAAAACACACGATTAGTTTTAATTAATTGTTTGATATTAATTAGAAACTAATTAGGGTAAAAACCGAGGAACACGGGTTTTTTTTCAATCGTCGAGGTTGGGTGATGGATTCTCGGTGAATCCCACTCTGCAAAAGCATAAGGAGTAAAATCCGAAACCTCGTGGTTAAGGTGTTGGATTCTCGGTGAATTCCACCTTACCTAAGACGAGATTACGCTTTTTGTTCCGTAGTGTCTACATGAATGTTTGATGTTTAAGGATTGATAATCACGGGCAAACAGTTCGAAAGTGGTTTAACCACGGTTGGGTGGTCAACAAAGAGCTACGGATCAATCGACTTCACCCTCCACGTGTGGCGCTTGCACGGGGGTCTGGCAATACTGAGCCATCCGAAGAGCCACTACGGCTCAACGGAGCTCTCCTAGCCTTGACCCGTCCGACGGCCACATATGTTCTAACGAATAGGTCGGGTGGGCTAGTCCACATAACCGACAACATTCGGGCCTATGATTTATTGTTCCTTAATATAACATCAAGTCCAAAAACGTGATCAGTAAACCCACCACTTTTTTCAAAATATTGAGTGGGAGCGGGAGAGGCGACAAATGACCCCACGGCCTCTACCGCTGACACAAGCAACGTGAGAGAATGGTGATGCCTCGTGCCGGCTTTGATTTCGGCCCCCTAAGGAAGGCCTTCACCGCTATCAAAATTCAAGGCTTGGTCTCTGAAAGGATAGGATTTTGGGTACTCGCTGAGTCACTGACCGACCCTAAGGCGGCACACTCGGTGTCTATCTAAAGATCTGAAATAGTAGGTCACACTCATAAAGGGTATTTTGGTAATATCTTGGCTGAAAAAGGAAAGGTGATTGACGATCACAAATGAGATGTTCGATTCTCAATCTGATCTTCAATATTAATCGAAACCTCTTTGACCTACCCTAAGGCGCACATCGAGGCATTAGATTAAATCCTTGGAACAGTAGGATAGACTATAAGTACTTAGTTTATGTTCCTAAAATTTATTAGTAGTGTATGATTTGGATTTATTCTCACTAATTTTATTTACAATCATATATATATCTCTATAAGGTGCTAGACTGCTAGTGTAAAATTGACTAGTAATGACTTCGTTAAAAAGTGGTTAGTAACTAGAACGTTGTACCTATTAATCTCACATGCGATTAATTTTTCGGAAGAGACATTTCTCTTGAGCCTTCAAGACTTAAGTGACGTAAATAAGTATGTCACTGTTGTCAATCGTGTTGAACGAAAGACGACTGTAGTCAGTTTGAAAGATGATTGGGACGATAAAATTCTTCTAGTGAATTTTAATGGTGTAGTGTCTACACAAGAAATTTTCTAATAGAAAAATTGGAGAATCATAAATTAAAGTGTCGCTAGTTAGACGGTATTTGGAACCGATAAACTAGTGGGAGCTTTTGTCTTATGTTTTTCTAATTTAGAAAATTAGTCCCACTGGGTAACGTTTTCATTAGACATCCCACAGTTCACGAGTAGTGTCTACTCAATTGAACTGCTAGTTCAAGACTATTTCCTTTTAAGGAAAGTTGAGAATGAGAAAGAATGTCTGTAAGTGTTAATCATCTTAACTAAAGTTTTGAGGCTAAACCGAAACATTAATTAAAGAAAGTATAGGATAAGGAAAGTGATTTCGGATCACTAACCAATGAATCCTTAGCGACTTTCTTAACCGAGTAACTTGACTCGGTAGCTTAGTTCTTTGGAAGAACAAGGAAGTCGTGCATTAACGATTAATAGAGTAACAACGGGCGTAATTTTCACTACAATAGTGGGAGTGATATAAGGAAATGAATTTCGATTCTATCCTTGAATATCACGTAAAAATTTATTTTTCATTACAGATTCGTTGAAACAAATGGATTCACTTTCAACTCGATATATTGTTGCCTCATAGAAAGTGAATATGACATTTGTAGTACTTAATCTAAGACTCGGACTTTTGTTTGATAAAGTCGAAACCACTAAGAAAAGTCAATAAGTATAACACATCTAAAACTATTAAAGGTAAAAGGTTTCCGTATTCAGATAAACGACCCTTAAATATCTATTAATTAGTGCATATATCCTAGAGATAAGACCTGACGACTAGCTAAGGGTGATTCCTATCTCCCAGTCTAAGAACACTATCTCAAAGGAACAATGACTAAGTTTCCTTTCAATCGGGAGAGGGTAATAGATTTGAAGGGGTAACATAGCTTGTTCATCATGACCTTCGGGGTCTAGTGAGAGATACAAGCTAGTTGGAGTCTTTGAGTGGTGACATTTTGTCTGATAACTACTCGAAACGCGATTTAGTTTATCAAAAAGAATACGAGGAGGAGTCTCTGATTTTAGCAGAGAATAGAGTATTCCATTCTCAGAAATAGGCTATAGCATAGTCTTGGGACTGATGCTCAGCCTGCCTCCTAGTGGAATGTTTATCACTGAGAAAGAAACCATAGACTTGCCCTATATAGTTATTGATGTACTACAATACACTGCTAAACTCGATTAAGATAATTGGTTGCAAAATAACGGTTAACAATTATTATGTAAACCGAGAAGTCTACCTAGAAGATGCTAGTGAATTTATGGATAAGGAGTGACTTCGGTTCACACCACTTCCGTAAATGTAGGCATTTAGCATTTAATGCTTGAAGGTAGGACTGGAGAATTTGCGCATACGTTCAGATTTTGACTGTTCATGAAATGCCTTAATGAGACGAGTGAAGGTTGGTTGTAAGATTCTTGAGATCCGAAAGTGACAGTTGGACTGTCACAAGGCTTCTGATAGAATCTATAAGTAACAGCCTTAGACCTTGGAGTACGGTTACCCAAAGGAAGTTACTATCTGATTTAATCAGACCACGTCCAACATCGGTTGTTGGTGATTACACTGATAATTACTACTAGATCAGAATGTCAATCCACCCAGAACACAGTGGGAGTATGGTTTAACCATTGACCCATTATGGTAGTGTGGACTTTATAGTCTGCTGGGGTGATTGATAACCTGTGGCTCTTTGTGGGCTGTATAGGATTCTGATCATAGAGGTTGGTTTGACAGCCTTAACCCTGTAAATGGAGTTTTTGTACTCTAGTTTTGTTCAGTCTATTGTAGAACCACCTGAGTGTCTCAGGCCCAGTGGGAGCAATTGGATCTACATAGAAAAGAGTCGAATGAATAGGAAAGTTTAAACTTTCAAATACAAAGTTGAGTGGTATAGGGGTGATTCCACGACAAGTAGAGAGTTAACTGCACCTTGAACTCTCTCACCACTCGCCTTGCAAGATTTCGTTAAAGCGTAAAAATAGGGGTGATTCCTCGAGACTTTCTTGCCGAACAACGGAATCAATTCATTCGTAATGTATGGGTTTTAGCTTAGAATGAATAATGGATTCGTTACAAAGCGTAAGATAGGGTGATTCCCTAATACCTTTTTTGCGAGACTAACGATATCTTAATTTATTCAGAAAGAACCATTGGTAGGAACCCTTCCATGGCTTATATCCTTTGTGGATTTAAGAGAACCTCTCGGTCATTTAAAAGTCACATGTTTTAAAATATGTGGACTTGACCAAAATACTAATAAGTCTTTTGTAGACTGGATATCAATATTGGTAAAGTAGTAGTATTAGTGGTCATGAATGATAACACTGAAACGGTTGGAAACAACATGGGTGTGCTATCTGAAGTCAGAAACTGACACGCCAAGATTCTCTGGATGAGAGAATTGGACTATATTCTAAGAATTTGATTCGGTCAAATTCACGAGAATGAGTCATTGGCTATCCCACCTATCTTATTGAATAAGATGATTATGCATATACGGTTTGCAAAGATTCATCGAGAGTAGTCCTACCCTACCTCTCAGGAATGATTCTCCAAATCTTCGGATAAAGAGAAAATGGGATAGAGTCTCTCTGGGATAAGGGCAAGTCAGCTTAAAACGAGTCAATTGTAGTTGAATCTTGGATTCAAGCAATAAGTAGCGGTTTAGTACGTCCTCAAGTATCGTTAGAGAACGAGGAATCATATGCTTGTATATTCAGGTGCAAACTTGAATATGGTTGACTACACCGATTCTGGACTTGTAGTCGATTAAGGATGATCATTAAGTTGATCTCGGCCTCGTGTTTACTCATAGTGCTTAGAATTTCTTTTTTGTTCTGGGAGTAATTCCAGGTCTGATAAGCCGATATCACTTCATTGTGAAAACAGTGAAGAGATAGCTTTGAAGAATCTTCTCGGTCACAAGAAGTCAAAAGCATATTGAGAGAGAGTACCGCTTATTGGAAGGACCGACAACGCTTTCAATCCTAAAGATCGCCTCGAGTCGACAACCTAGCTAATCGAGTGTACCAAGTCGAGTGCTTGGAGGGTACGGCATTTATGGATATGTCTCATCCGCTTTTAGAGCAAGTGGGAGAGTGTTGTGAATAAGATGAGAAAGGGTGTGCTCTAAAAACAATCGTTGCTTGTCATTTCGCAAGTGGGAGATTGTTAGGTGTAGTGCCCGAAAGACAATTTGTGTAATTGTTTTTAACAATGGATGATGATTTTATCTCACCTTATTACTTGCTTTGTGCTTGTAAAGTAATACACTTTTTTGCAAACCCTAAGTATATCAAGATATAACCGCTTAACTCAAAGTATGGCATGCACGAGAGGATTGAGTTAGTGGTGATATATTTGAATCATTAGTCCGTGGTGAACTTAATCGAGTTTAGGGTCTCTTGATTAAAACACCAATAATGCGCCTGCAACACCTTAGGGTGTGATAGTCTTATCCGGACTGCCGGTAGAGGGTACCTACGTGGGGCATTTATATATGATGGCATTCATATAGGATCGACCGATTTAATCTGAATTTCTCGGTATAATTCCGTAATCGAGGAATCTTATTAAATCATTAGATGATCATATATGGATCAACCTTAATCTGAGGTGATCACGTGGTGCCGCTTTGTCCCGGGGTAGTGTTTGATGTGTTAGTTACGGTTCACTTAAATATGTGTTCCAAGCCACTTCTCATTGGCACTATCTCCGGATGAGTGAGTAGTTCCGATCTTCACGACATGGAATCCATTCCTTCCTCAAGGGAAGTAGAGACAAATCCCTTATTTGTTAGCCCTAAGAAAGTGATCGATCCCGGAGTTCACATTTGACTAATTAGCTACTAGTCGATATGTGTACTAATTGATCATCGTGGGTTGATGGTAAATAAGGATAAGATATTCTCGAGTCGGGTTCACGGAGACTTCCCACCGTAATGGACAATGTCTATGGAGGTTAATCCGTATGTAGTGATTATATCAATGGACGCTTATTCACTCTACATGGGTTGAGTATAAGTATACATCTATAATCGGTAGAGTTCGATTCGGGTTTATGGTGGCGTAACTCGAATTAATAATTAATGTATTTATTCTGCTCGATGAATAATTAATTTTTGAGCTACTGGTTATAGGTCCATGGTCCCCGATGTGGCTTCGTAATTGGAATGATATTCTTGTTATTTGGGCCTCAAAGATAATTAATTGGTCACTAATTAATTGATATGCATGGATATTATTTAGTTGGGCTAAATAATATAATACACATAAAAGACATTTTATGTGGGCTAAAACCCTAGTTAGGTGGCGCCATTTCTCCTTGAATTATCACAAGAATTAATTTTTTGTGATGTGGAAAATAAAAGATATTATTGTTATATGATTGGTTGGATGACTTGTTATTTGATTTCCTATTGGTCAATACATGTCACAATTAGTCATTAAGGAAAATATCTTTTTATTTTGTTTAATTAATTATTTATTTAATTAATTAATACTTGGAGGCTAAGGATGTACTCTCCTATAAAAGGAGAGTTATTTTAAGGGAAATTGACATGGCAAATTTCGAAATTCACCACAAATAAATGGAGAAAATTTGTTCTTTCTTGCCTAGGGTTTTTGGAAGAAGCAAAACTTTGAGTTTTTCTTGGTGTTGCATATCGAGGAGGTTCGTGTATCAAGAAGGGTGTCCACCAACCGCCGTTTGGAGAACACATCGGAAGATCAAGGCTTCTCTTCCCGTTATTGGTAACATGATCTTAAACCCCCTTGTAGTAGTTTAAGTCCTTTAATTATGTGTTTTGATATATAAATCGTGATCCATCCGCTGCGCATAGATCTAACTCGTTTAGATCTAAGAACCTGCATCCTTCAGCATCTAGTGGTGAGGTGTGTATTCTAAAAAGAGCTTTAAGTAGTGTGGTGAAGGTGGAGAATAATGATCAGAGGGAAAATATATTCCACACGAGGTGTTTGGTAGGCTGAAAGCTTTGTTCTATGATAATAGACTCGGGTAGTTGTACAAACATGGTGAGTGCTGAATTGGTGTCACGATTATCCATTCCCACTACCCCACATCCCCATCCAAATAATTTACAGTGGCTTAATGATATGGGAGATGTTCAAGTAAACCGTCAAGCACATATCTCTTCTAGCCTTGGCAAGCTTGAAGATGATGTTTTATGTGATGTTGTCTCTATGCATGTGAGTCACCTATTATTAGGGCGGCCATGGCAGTTTAATCGCCGTGTCACATATGATGGTTAATTAAACAGGTACAGCTTAAAGTTTAAGGGAAAGATTTTGACATTTGTAGCTTTGTCCCCCGAGGAAGAACACAAGGATCAACTCTGCATTGCTGCAAGCCGTGAGCAAAAAGAAAAAAAATGAGGGAGTTATACAGTTGAAAAGTAAAGCAAAAGCGATGGGAGAGAAAAACCAAGAGGGAAGTGTGATTCGGAATGGAGGGTGGGTGCCATTAGTAGTGAGGGCGCTTCTAAAGTTGAAATAAAAAAGGAGGCCAAAGTGCGAGGTTGTTTCTATGCGAGGACTAATGAGGTTTGCAGTGCCATTAAGGCGGGAAACACACCTCTCCTCTTTATTTACAAAGAGGCCGTACCCGCCCACCCCTTCCCCATGTTTTCTAACCATTTCGGAACTCACAGATTCCCTTCCTAGTGTTGTTGTGTCTCTCTTGTAGGAATTTGATGATGTCTTTCCCGAGGAGGAACCAAGTGGATTGCCACCATTACGTGGCGTGGAGCATTACTTAGATTTTATTCCCGGAGCAGTGTTGCCTTACCGACCAGCCTATCATGCTAATCCGAAAGAAACTAAAGAAATCCAAAAGCAAATGAAGGAGCTATTGGAGAAAGGTAAAGTTCAAGAACATATGAGTCCTTGCGCGGTTCTGGTAATCATAGTCCCCAAGAAAGGAGGTGAATGGAGGATTTGCACCGACTATCATGCAATCAATCAAATCACTGTAAGGTATCGATGTCCTATTCCTCGTTTAGATGATATGTTGGATGCATTGTGTGGTGCTAAAATGTTTACTAAAATTGATTTGAAAAGTGGTTATCATCAAGGGAGGATTCGTGAAGGTGACGAGTGGAAAACTGCTTTTAAGACTAAATTTGGATTATATCCTTACTAGTACGAAGAACTTACTACATCGTCAAGTAGCGCTCTTAATGAGTGTACTAGTGTAGTGTCCCTCAGTCCATCAGTGATAGGTCTTTACGATTTAGTTCTCAGGCTCATTTTTACAGCGATCATGGTCATCTTCTCTCTTATTTTTCCACAACATTCATTAGTATGGATGCTGTGTCAAGGATTTTGGAACCCGTGATACGGTAGTCATTTTAATGACCATAGTTAGTTGAGAATGCAGAGATCCTGGGTTGCTGAATCTGAAGATTCTTGTTCTTGTGCATGGGTTTATTAGTCTTTATCTATTAGGTGTCTTTTATAGCTTCTAGCTTGGCACTGGTTTGTTTGTCAACATCCATGGCTGGGCTAAGTTACGGTACTAAGTTATGTTATTGTTGTGTGTCTGTCTCGGTTTTTCCCTTGCGGGCCTCATAATGTAACATCCCGACTTTTCAGAAAGGGTAAAATAGTAATTGGGCATACCCACTACGACCTAATTATTATTTATCTTATTTATTTAATTAAAAACGATTTAACTAAAAGATTATGGGATTTTATTTTTAAGGAAACTAATTATTATTTACCTTATAAATAATCCTTTAATTTCCCTCATAATATTTCATACGCAAATCAGAAGAAAAAAAAAAGAGAGGAACGGCGACTCAAGAGAGGGAACAGACGCAGAAGTTTCAAAAAAAAAAGGGAGAACGTAATCTTCAACCGTGTGGCCAATCCGTTCATCTGTTCAAGATGCCGCAGAGAGAAAGTGATCAGCGAGGTGACGCAACTTTGGAAAATAAAATATCCATATTCCGTAAATTTTCGCTTTAGCCATAGTTTTTGGTATTCGTAGAGTTCGATTCTTCAAAAATTCAGTATCTTGTAATCCGTAACTCTGTTTTTCAGCAATGAGTAGTCAAAACGATCGTCTTACATCGTAGATTATTCTAAAAATAGTTTCACTGCAGTTAATCCAGGTAATCTGCAGTTTTATGCACTTTTCCAGTTTCGGTTTTTGCCAAGAAAATAGGATTTTAGGGTTTCTTGTTGATCAAATAGGTTTTGGGGTTGAGGATCAACAGTTGTTGCAGTTGCTTAGTGTTTTGCTTTCGGTTTTGTTGGAAATTAAGGTAAGAGGCTCTTTCTAACGAATAATTATGGTTTTACAATGTTTAGGTTGAGTGTTAGTTGTAGCAAGGAATCATGTTTTATGTTGTAGTTAAAATGTTGGATGCTACGTGATGGTTAGTTATGTTTAAATCAGGTTTTTACTGCTGTTTCTTTGTGATAGCTGATGTTAAACATGTTTGATTTGGGTTAGAAATCGTTAAGTTGCAGAAAATCATGTTTAGGGCTTTTCAGGTGCAATGCGCACGCATTCAGGCCAATTTTGGGTAAATATTGTTTTAAGCTACGAGTCCAGTTTAAATGTTATTTCTTGATCTAATAATACTAAATGAAAATGAACATGCCTTGATTGAGTTTCTCGATGCGTTTGGTTCCGGCACCGGACGTACTCTTAAAGAGTTGAAGTCCGGGACCGCTTGAAAGGCATGAAAGGGCTTGTGCTTTGATGAATTAGTATTCATCAATGTCTCGTGTAATTGCTAGGCCTCGCTTATGTCTAGTGGTCTAGGAAGAGAGTAGTATGTGTGAGGAGATTATTTGAAAACACATAGGCGGCTAGTTAACTATTTAATAAATACGTACATGCTTAGTAAAAGGTTAAACATCGTGAGAGCTTGGATAGGCACCGTACAATATCGGCAATGTGAGGTTTGGCCAGATAAAGTGGTGATGATCACTGCCGGATTTTAGACCCGCCAGATAAAGTAGTGATCATTCCGCCGGACAAACTCACGAACGAGATAGACATTCACTGGTTACCTCTCTAGGGTTGGCCAGACAAAGTGGAATGACTGTCTCGGGACCGCTAGAGATTTATCTCTATAGGGTTGCGTCTTTTGTCTTAGTGCATATCTCACTAAGTGTAGTGCCTCGCAAAACATGTTTGAACAAAGATAATTTAAGTTAGAAACGTTTAGTCATGACATGTTGATGGAAATGAAGTGAACCCTAGATTGAGTCGGTCTCATAATGGTAATTTAATAGTCAAAATAATAACCTTTCGTTGTATAACTTAGTTATTCATTAGCTTCTCACTTTTACTAAGTACTTTGTACTTACCTCCTTTGCATTTTCTTTTGTATGCATTGTGGGGTGAGAAGACGAACTGGTTGCCCAAGTGTAGATGACGACTTTTGAAGACATTGAAGTCTTTGCGAAGCTTTTAGTTTATTTCTTTGTAAAGGTTGTACTAGGCTAGTTATATTTATTTCCTTAGACTTGTTGTACTATACTTTTAAGACCTCGTAATGTATAAGTCTTCGGGTTTTTCGTCGTTGTAATTTAACTATCCATCTTTAGTTTGCTTACTTTCTATTCATAGTAGCATTTTGTTTTTACCCGAGTCTTTTTAGCTTCCGTTTGCTTTATTTTGATACGACGGCGTAGAGACTTGAGTAATAGATACCCCGAAACCGAGCTGCATTCATGTCCGCAGGACGTGCGTCCATGCACAAGTCCAAGCCGAAATCCCACCGGGTTTGCACCCCCCCCCCCCCTGCGCCCACGCGTAGACTTTGGCGCATAATCTTGGTAATAGAACATACTAGTACCTATACTACCATAGTATATATATTGGAACTTTTCCTAGTATATTACCAATGTGGGAGTTTTGCCTTTAACTATTTCCTTCCTTTTCTTACACTTTCCATTCACACACTTCCACTACCTCATTACTACATGTTTTCCAACACTAACTTTGTAGAGAATGATATTTGATTCAACTCTACAAATCCTCCACTTTCCCTTTTCACCGTCGCTTGGTCTGAGTTTATCAACATTCTTAGACCTTTGCTTTGCTTGAGATGGTTCTACACGAACTCAATGTGCAATTCTATTCTTTCCAATTACCCCTCGTTCGTTTCAACTCATAGTGTTAAAGGTCTCCTACTTTGGCACATAGTTTCCATAATCCTCGTGTTTGGCTTTATCCAACGTGAGTGAATACTTTTGTTTTCGTGTTTTCCCTTTACCATAAGACTATTTTTCCCTACTCCGAAAATTCTGCAAATTTTCAGCAAAGTATATTAACGTCTTATCTACAATTTCTCTTTTTACATCAACTCGATAATTGTTATGGATTGTTCAGAAAATTCATGTTTATGACGTAAACTCTGTCCAGAAAATCTGCAGCAGCACTTTAACTTCTTCTTCTGTTTTGAATAGGTTAAACACCCTCAAATGACCTGAATTTTTGATATGTTGCAGGAAACAATTTTATCTACAAATTTTCTTTTGGAATTAAGTTCAGGTTCTTTTTCGTTTGATCTCGATTTGCAATTCAACTCAGTGTGTATTAATCTGGAAATTCTGACAGTTTGTGCAATCGTCAGATATAACTGTTTTTGACCGACTTTATCTCATTCAAAAATTCCAATATTTTTATATCACCTGGGAAACTCCAATATTTAAATCTTTTCTCTTTCGATCGTGCTCAAATTCCTCTTCGTTTGTTCTGTACAAATTGATAATGTCAGATCCAGAGTAAATATCATACACAGCAACCTAAAAGGAATTCTCACCTCTTTGACTTAGGGTTTGGGCTAAGAGGATAGTAAGTTATGATTGTCATGTTTCAGGAGTTCCTCGAAGTGTGATCTCCATCTGAGTTAAATCTTTTAGTAGGATGCTTGTAAAGCTAACGTTATAGTTTTTTTGCAGTTGTAGACAAGAACCAAGATACTATCCTCCAGCATTCCATGTTTGATGTTCAGACCCTTTTCGTGCCCTTTTGTAATTATACTTTTATTGGTAATTTGTTTCTCATGTAATCCCTCACTTGAGATCTTTAAACTCAACAAATCCTCTCGGCTTGTTGTCATGAATTACCTCAGAAACATATCGCCATAAGCCATTCTTTTCAACAAATTCATGCTTTCTTACTTTTCAAATCAAGAAACAAATTCTCTTCAAAGTTATAAATTGTTGCACTCCATCATTCATTTCAAATTCAAATTTGACTAAGCCTTCTGATGTCAGAACATTTTTTTTTCTTACTTGTGTTCATTCTTAGCTCCCCACCTAAGGGTAGTGTCGATGTTTTAACTTTTTCACCTAATGCTACTTGTTCTTTCAAAGTATTCATCTCATCTTCTTACCAGTTGGATCTTTAATCCTACCTTGACATCCATCTTCAATTACTTATCTTTAACCTTCTAGAAATTTATGCTGAACTAGTTTCAAGTAGAAGGTAGACTTCTTCAAGTTGCCTTCCATACCTATCTAGCCAACCAACTTCCATTGAATTTCAATCTAGATGAATGTACCATGTACCCTTCAGTCTTAAATCTATTTCAGGCCATTTAGAACCATGAAACGCCTGACACACCATTTGACTTTCCATCTTCTGTTTTGGCGTTTCTACTACAATTTTGTTACACCGGTTGAAAGTCCGTTTTATTTTAACTTTTGCATTCCCACATGAGGAATAACCTGAGAATTTATTCCTTGGCAGTGTACTATTCCTCTCGAGTAGTGCAACCTTGAACCTTTTATTTGAATCGTCAATGATCGTTAAACTTCCTTTGAAGGTTTGAAATAATTCTTTGAAATAAAACCTTATCCGACAATTCTTAAGTGTCGTTTCCTCTTCACTTAAAATCTTGTTTGACGCTTAATTATTCAAACTTTTGATATTCCCTTACAATTCCTTGAGGGAAATTTCTAATTCTTTTAAATCTCGAAATAACCTCTATTTCACTATTGCAAACTTGGACACTTTTTGACAAGTGTTTATTTTATTCTGAGACCCTTTGGTGTGCTCGCTTTATCTCCATGGCTCCTTCATGTTGAGATCCTTTCTCTCCCTCGATTCTAAATTGTCTAGTCTTTTGGTGCTCGACCTTGCACCTTTTCTTTGCTTCTCGGTCGATGATGATTCGTCTCACGACATTCACGCCGAACTGAGGATCCCTCTAGTTCGCCAATACCTACTTTGTTAACCGAATAATTAACAATCAAGGTCATTTTCCTAATGCTCGCAAGCTCGGTGTTCTCTTTCCATGCATTGAGAATATTTCCAAGTCCATCAGGTGATGTTTCCTTTAACGCCTCCACTTTCTAAAGGCTTATATGAAAGCTTATTACCATCCTTTCAAGTTGCCTCAAGTCTTTGTAGACCACCGTATCTTGAAGAATTCCACTCTCTCAAAAAAATTCCATCTGCAAGGTGTCCTTTTTGGTGGATATCCTATGTATTATGATACAATGTCTCATTCTTCATTTTGGAACCAACTTCAAATTTTCCTCAACATGGGATCATCTTGTTTTGCTTGTAACCCAAGCAACCTTTCTTATTTCAAGTGCATTGTTTCTTTCCTTGGCTTACCTAGTTGACATACCACCCTGGTACCAAACTTTTCACTTTTCAATTTTATTTATTCTCCAAGCTAACTCTTTTTGGCACAAGAATTGGATCAGACCGTCAGATAGAAAGGATGGCAGATGCATGTTCTGATTCCCGAGAAGTCTCAGAAACCCTACAGCCAGAATCCTTTTAGTTCTTCAGCAAGCTTGTGGTTCCATGATGGAAGTTGAGATCGAAAGAAGTCAAGTGTGCCAGAAGTGTGGTTTCGGGCCGGAAGATTCAAATTTTCCGGTATAGGTCGCAGGAGCAAGCAACGAGTGTTGAACCGATGATTGCAAAATTTGAGGCAGATGAAGAGTTCATGAAGAAACAAGATGAAGATCCAAAGGTTTTGTTTACAAGTGAATGGTCGAGCCCAACCAACCGCTGGTCATGAGTTATATGAAGATAGTAACCGTTGGCATCAGAATTAGCTTTGGGTTCCGAATGCGGAACATTGGGAAGGACAATGAAGAATGAAAACCACGAGATTGCAATTGCAGTTCATCTCGGAGTGACCAAGATGTACAAGAGTTGGAACAATACTGCTGACGATCTTTCATCAAGATAGAGATAGAAGAACGCAAGTTTTCTGGGATGAAGTAGATCGATGACAGAATACGAGACCAGTTTTGATACAGCAAACCAACGATAAAATTGAAGTGGATCGTCGTAACCTCAAGTTGGCTCGAAACAGGTAGAAGAGTTAGGAAGAGGGAAGAAGAAGACTGAAAGAGTTAGAAGATGAAACGCCTTGCAAAGTCCTGAGTTCAAGTACACCTAGTTACGTTCGAGTTTCGAGGACAAAACTCCTCTTAAGGGGGAAGGATGTAACATCCCAACTTTTCAGAAAGGGTAAAATAGTAATTGGGCATACCCACTACGACCTAATTATTATTTATCCTATTTATTTAATTAAAAATGATTTAACTAAAAGATTATGGGATTTTATTTTTAAGGAAACTAATTATTTACCTTATAAATAATCCTTCAATTTCCCTCATAATATTTCATACGCAAATCTGAAGAAAAAAGAAGAAGAGAGGAACGGCGACTCAAGAGAGGAAACTGACGCAGAAGTTTCAAAAAAAAGGGAGAACGTAATCTTCAACCGTGTGGCCAATCCGTTCATCTGTTCAAGACGCCGCAGGAGAGAAAAGTGATCAGCGCGAGGAGACGCAACTTTGGAAAATAAAATATCCATATTCTGTAAGTTTTCAGTTTGGCCATAGTTTTTGGTATTCGTAGAGTTCGATTCTTCAAAAATTTGTATCTTGTAATCCGTAGCTCTGTTTTTCAGCTATGAGTAGTCAAAACTATTAACAGAGAATAACCAAAAGTCAAAACATTATCCACAAAATTCAAACATCAACAAACTCTGAAGTCAAATAAACAAATCCAAACAAACAAATCCGACTTACCTGTGATCAAAGGAGAGATAAGGGGAAGGATAGATAAGGGTGGTTGATCACAATCAACTTCTTAAACTTAGTTGAATTCGGCTGATGTGTGTGAATGTGGTGAAGAGTCCAAGGCTGCTCTCCCTCTAATCTAGGAAGTAGTTCAACTAAATGTAATTTTCTGTTTAGATCCAAGATTTTATTTTTTTCTGAAATTTGCACTATAAATTGAAAGCCAATTTACAGAACAAATCATTAAGAAAGTATCAATAAAAACATTTGTTTTATTTTTCATACCTTTCTTTATGGTATAAAAGATTATTGGTGCTTGATCACCACACATATCATCAAAAATAGCCATGACAACCTTGTCTTTGAATGTTACCAGCTTCATTTCTCTCAGACTCAATTCCAAAAATTATCCCTTATGGCGTGAACATGCCCTGGCACTAGCAGAAAGCCAAGACCTGGTCGGTCATCTCACCAACGAGACCCCTGCACCAGAAAAATACATTGCAAACAACACAAATGCAACAGGTGCCACCCCTGCAAATCAGGCTCTGAATCCTGAATTTCAGAAGTGGAAAAAAGCAGATAGACTCTTAAGAGGGTGGATCATAAGGTCACTCTCTGAAGAATCACTTGGATTGGTTATAGGACTCGATTCTGCCCTTGGAGTATGGAATGCACTCAAAAGTGCATATGCACAGGATTCCCAGGAGAGAGAATTCAATCTAAAACAGCAAATCACCTACCTAAGGAAGAATGCAGAAAATGGTGTCAATGAACATATTCAGCATTTTAAAGGACTATGTGACAGTTTAGCTGCAATAGGGAAACCTATCCCTGATGAAGAAAATGTGTATTTCTTGCTTACCAGTCTAGGTCCCCAATATGAAACCTTCACTACATCCATGCTTAAACCTCCCAAGCCGTCCTATATTGAGCTGGTCTCTCAGTTACAAAACTTGGATCAAAGAAGGACTTGGTTTGCAGTGAAAGGATCAGACAATCAGGACTTAACTCAGATGGCTTTTTATGGTCAAAGGCAACAACAGAGAATGGAAAACACACCAAGGTTCAATTCAGCAGGAAGAGGATTCCAAGCACAACAAGTCAGAGGAGGATCTGAGGCAACCAGTCAACCAAGGAAAGTCTATAAAAGGATGACCAAATCAGAAAGAGAGCAATATAAGGATGAAACATGCCAATTCTGTGGAGTAACAGGCCATGTTGCAAAAATCTTCTGGTGGAATACTTAAGCACATGAAGAGGTTATTCCCCAGGCCTTGTCTGCTCCAACTTTGGATAATTCTATTGCAGATACTGAGTGGATAATGGATACAGGGGCAACAAGTCACATGACAGGTAATTCTCACTTCTACATAGCATTCACAAATATACAGGACCTGAATCTGTCATTATAGGAAATGGCACATCACTTAAGATACACAATACTGGAGATTTGCATATTCATCATAATTCTAAAACTTTAATTGTTAAAAATGTTCTCCTAGTACCTAAAATGAAAAAGAACCTAATATCTGTAAAGCAACTCACTGATCAATTCTCTGCTATTTATGTGTTCATTAATCATGATTTCACTCTTAAGGAAAGGATCACAGGGCAAATACTTCTGAGAGGGGGATCTAGAGGAGATCTTTATACAGTCTCAAGCAATGCGGAGGCATATGTTTCACAGATTGTAAAATCATGCACTGCTGAACAATGGCACCAGAGATTGGGCCACATTCAATTTCCTACTGTTTTTCTTTTAAAAAATAAAGTTTTATTCAAGTTGTAGGACAGAATAAACAAGAACATTTGTGTGAAAGCTGTCAGCTTGGTAAGCTTCATAAGCTTCCTTTCAGTCAGTCTGAACACAACAGCTCTAGTATCTTTGAATTATTGCATTGTGACTTATGGGGCCCTGCCCCAGTTGAATCTTTGAATAAATTTCGTTATTATGTTAGTCTTGTTGATGATTACAACAAGTATGTGTGGATAGTTCCCTTAAAGCACAAATCAGAATTTTTTGATGTTTTATCAACTTTGAAAACTATGTGCTGAAACAATTTAACAAACATATTCAGAAATTCCATTCAGATGGGGGAGGGGAATTTGTTAATAATAAACTCACAAATCACCTCTTAAAACAAGGCATTATTCACCAAATATATTGTCCTCACACACCCCCAACAAAATGGGATAGTTGAAAGAAGACACAAAACTATTAGAGAATTAGGTCTTACTATGCGTTTTCACAGCAGGGCACCTCTTTTTCTGTGGGTAGAGGCTTTTTCCACAGATGCTTACAACATGAATAGAGTCTCATCATCCTCTCTCCAGTCTGAAACACCATATTTTGTCCTTCACAATCAGCATCCTGACTATACCAATCTCAAAACCTTTGGTTCTAAATGTTATCCCTATACATGGGATACCAGAAGATATAAGTTTGATCCTAAAACCCTACCCTGTGTCTTTGTAGGATATAGTAATCAGCACAAAGGGTATAAGTGTTATCATCCACCATCTAGGAAGTTTTTTCTTTCTAGACATGTCACCTTTGATGAAACTATCTTTCCTTATAAACATAGCACCACTATAAATGTACCTATGTCCTTAATATCTTTGATTCCTGGCTCCCATCAACTAACCAACCACCTCGTCCTTCCTCGAAAACAACCCATCTACAGAACCTACAATTCCTATGCCCTTACCAGCCCCCATCCCAGAGCCTGATACATCTCAAGATGAGTTCTCCAATTCCCCAACTTCAATCACTCCCTCCAATAGTCCTTTTGAAACACCTCTCTCACCCTTTAACCATTCTTGTACAGAGTCTCCACCCTCTACACCAACACATGCCCTTGTGCTTCAAGATAATCCTTCTCCCTCACCAGCCCATTCTTCTCCTGCTCCAACACAATCACCACTTCAACATACATCCCAGGATGATGCCAATTCCTCCCCAGTCCATTCCCATTCTGCTTTATCTGATCAGCCCCAAGCTCCTCCTCAACCCACAACTCATTCTATGACTACTAGAGCTCAAGATGGGATCATCAAACCAAACCCTAAATATGCTCTAACAGTCTCCTATTCCACTATTCCCACAGATCCCAAAACTGTTAAGTCAGCTCTCAAACATGATGTCTGGAAACATGCCATTCAAGAAGAACTAGATGCTCTATCAAAAAACCAGACTTGGCACTTAGTGCCTCGGACTCCTCACATGCATATCATAGGGTCTAAATGGGTTTTTAAAGCCAAACTCAAACCAGAGGGTACCCTTGATAGGTTGAAAGCCAGGTTAGAAGCCAAAGGCTACAGTCAAGTTGATGGCCTTGATTATACAGAAACCTACTCTCCTGTTGTGAAACCTAGCACTATCAGACTTGTCCTCAGTATTGCTCTTACTAAAGGCTGGGCCATCAAGCAGCTAGATGTCAAAAATGCCTTTCTTCATGAGCTTGGTTTGATAGATTCAGTGCATTTCTTCTACAATTTGGATTTACCTGTAGTCTATCAGATCCTTCTTTGTTCTACTATAACACTAACAAGGGCACCCTAGTCCTTCTATTGTATGTGGATGATATGCTTGTTGCAGGATATGATTCTGAGCTTCTCAACTCCTTAATTCACCTGCTGAGTACAGAATTTGCCATGAAGGACCTTGGAGCAGTCCACCATTTCCTAGGTGTCCAAAAACCAACAGACCTCTATAGGTCTTTATATGCATCAGGCTCATTATGCAACAACAATTCTTGAAAAGGCAGGCATGACAGACTGCAAACCAGTCAGTACACCCATGGCTACCAAAGTCACAGAAGTTGCCAATTCCCCAGCACTCCCAGATGCATCCTACTACAGAAGTCTCATTGGGGCCCTACAATACTTGACCTTCACCAGACCAGATATTTCCTTCACAGTCAATCATTTGTCCCAGTTTCTGTAGGCTCCTACTCAAGCACACCTGCAACTGGTGCACATGCTCTTAAGATACATCAAAGGCACCCTCACATTGGGGATCTCACTCAAAGCTTCTCAACAATTCACTCTGTTTGCCTTCTCTCATGCAGATTGGGCTGGATGCCCCATCACCAGACGATCAATCACTGGCTATTGTAATTTTCTAGGCTCTAATATTATATCCTGGTGTGCCAAGAAGCAACCTACAGTGTCCAGGTCCAGTACTGAAGCCGAATATAGAGCCATGGCTCATACAGCTGCAGAAATAACTTGCCTCACATATCTACTCAAAGAACTACAAGTTCAACTCATTGGTACACCTACAATCTATTGTGACAACCTTAGTGCATTATACATGACCATCAATCCAGTCTTTCATGCTCGCAGCAAGCATATTGAGCTGGACTATCACTATGTTAGAGAGCAAGTGGCCTGAAAACTCCTAATCACTAAACACATACCAGCTGAAGGACAACTAGCGGATTTCTTTACTAAACCTCTGTCCAAATTCACTTTCAGACAACTTCGTCCCAAACTCGGACTAGTTCCTAACCCTAGCCTCGTTTGAGGGGGGGGGGGTATTAACAGACAATAACCAAAAGTCATAACATTATCCATAAAATTCAAACAGCAACAAACTCTGAAGTCAAATAAACAAATCCAAACAAACAAATCCGACTTACCTGTGATCAAAAGAGAGATAAGGGGAAGGAGAGATAAGGGTGGTTGATCACAATCAACTTCTTAAACTTAGTTGAATTCGGCTGATGTGTGTGAATGTGGTGAAGAGTCCAAGGCTGCTCTCCCTCTAATCTAGGAAGTAGTTCAAATAAATGTAATTTTTTGTTTAGATCCAAGATTTTATTTTTTTCTCAAAATTTGCACTATAAATTGAAAGCCAATGTATGAATCTAATCATTAAGAAAGTATCAATAAAAACATTTGTTTTATTTTTCATACCTTTCTTTATGGTATCAGAGATTATTGGTGCTTGATCACCACATATCATCAAAAATAGCCATGACAACCTTGTCTTTGAATGTTACCAGCTTCATTTCTCTCAGACTCAATTCCAAAAATTATACACTTTTTCAGTTTTGGTTTTTGCCAAGAAAATAGGATTTTAGGGTTTCTTGTTGATCAAATAGGTTTTGGGGTTGAGGATCAACAGTTGTTGCAGTTGCTTAGCGTTTAGCTGGAAATTAAGGTAAGAGGCTCTTCCTAACGAATAATTATGGTTTTACAATGTTTAGGTTGAGTGTTAGTTGTAGCGAGGAATCATGTTTTATGTTGTAGTTATAATGTTGGATGCTTCGTGATGGTTAGTTATGTTTAAATTAGGTTTTTACTGCTGTTTCTTTGTGATAGCTGATGTTAAACATGTTTGATTTGGGTTAGAAATCGTTAAGTTGCAGAAAATCATGTTTAGGGCTTTTCAGGTGCAATGCGCACATTCAGCCCAGTTTAAATGATATTTCTTGATCTAATAATACTAAATGAAAATGAACAAGCCTCGATTGAGTTTCTGATGCGTTTGGTTCCCGCACCGGACATACTCTTAAAGGGAGTTGAAGTCCAGGACCGTCGGAAAGGCATGAAATGGATTGTGCTTTGATGAATTAGTATTCATCAATGTCTGTGTAATTGCTAGGCCTCATTTATGTCTAGTGGTCTAGGAAGAGAGTAGTATGTGTGAGGGAGATTATTTGAAAACACTTAGGCGGCTAGTTAACAATTTAATAAATACGTATTTGCTTAGTAAAAGGTTAAACATCGTGAGAGCTTGGATATGCACCGTACAATATCGGCAATGTGAGGTTTGGCCAGATAAAGTGGTGATTATCACTGCCGGATTTTAGACCCGCCAGATAAAGTAGTGATCATTCCCGGACAAACTCACGAACGAGATAGACATTCACTGGTTAGCTCTCTAGGGTTGGCCAGACAAAGTGGAATGACTGTCTCGGGACCGCTAGTGAATTATCTCTACAGGGTTGCGTCTTTTGTCTTAGTGCATATCTCACTAAGTGTAGTGCCTTCGCAAACATGCTGTAACAAAGATAATTTAAGTTAGAAACGTTTAGTCATGACATGTTGATGGACATGAAGTGAACCCTAGATTGAGTCGGTCTCATAATGGTAATTTAATAATTATAATAATAACCTTTCGTTGTATAACTTAGTTATTCATTAGTTTCTCACTTTTACTAAGTACTTTGTACTTACCTCATTTGCATTTTCTTTTGTATGCATTGTGCGGTGAGAAGACGAACATGTTGCCCAAGTGTAGATGACGACTTTTGAAGACATTGAAGTCTTGGCGAAGCTTTTAGTTTATTTCTTTGTAAAGGTTGTACTAGGCTAGTTATATTTCTTTCCTTAGACTTGTTGTACTATACTTTTAAGACCTCGTAATGTATAAGTCTTCGGGTTTTTCGTCGTTGTGATTTAACTATCCATCTTTAGTATGCTTACTTTCTATTCATAGTAGCATTTTGTTTTTACCCTAGTCTTTTTAGTTTCTGTTTTCTTTATTTTGATACAACGGCGTAGAGGCTTGCGTATAATATTAGATTTATTTAATGCTATACGCACAGAACGTTTCTCTTCCCGATAAGGGCTCGGTATCCGGGAGCGAGGCGTTACACATAAGAACTGGTGGTTGCTTTTAGCAGTTGTGTAGTAGTGTTGGTGCCTTGCTTTCATGGAGCTTTGGCCATGGCGTAGACGGTTTGTTTAGCTATGCCACTGACATTGTTATGTTATGTGGTGATGTTCTTTTATTGCCAGGCTCTTGTTTTGCAGGCATCATTTTGTTTATGAACTGTTTCGATCCGTAATCGATCACCAGCTTTTTTACACTACTAGAAAATATGGCTTTTAGGACACTAAATAGAGGACATTTATTTAAAAACGTCCTACTAAAAATGTAATGGGGCGTTCCACTTTTTGGTGTGGTTGGCTACAGTTAATAGGTTGCTTTAATTTTTATTTTATTTTATAAATTTGGGTTAAAGGGCGTTTGAACACGCCAAATCCAACAAAAAAATTGAAGCGCGGGAGAAATCCCCGCCTATCAATTTCCCTAAGTTTTCACTTAAGTCAATTAATCCGTGTAGAGACAAGGAGCTAGGGTAATTTCCATCTCCATTTCCACACCTTTTCTCCTCCGCCTCCTTCTTCCCTTTTCTCCTCCTCTTCGTCTTCCATACTCGGCATCTTCAAGCTGTATCTTCCAGAGAATCGGACCTTTATCTACCACACAATCCCTCTTCTAGCAGAGGTCAGCGAATATTTTGTTTACTTTTCAATTTCTAATGTGCCTCTGTTTAGCCTCTACTTGTACTCCGATTAGGCTCTTCTTGTACTCCATTTAGTCTCTGCTTCACGTGAACCATTCTGTTTGTCTCTCTCTCGTAAGCGTCTCGGATGGTTGATCAATCAATTAACACATGATCGCTTCCTTCTCATTTTACTTTCATATACTTGAGTTTTTCATGTTTCCGAATTTGGAATTCAATGGATGTATTCGGTTTCAATGTAGTTGTCAAATTAAGAATGAATTTCTTTACTTTCATGCCTATTTTTGAGATCGCAGATGTATGTTGTGTTTCCTTTTGATTTAGTGAAGCTTGTTCGGGTTGCTTTTTTAGTATCAGACACCATGTTGGAGTTTGATTAAGTGAATTGTGTATTATTTTTCTCAATGTATCAAGGATTTTAGGTTGGTTGAATCGCCTTGAGGAGGCAATGGCCTTTTCCTTCATTTTAGTTTTTAGTAGTGATGGCTAGACTGATTTGTGGATATGTTGAATCGATATGCTTGGGTCGATGCTTAGTGATCCGAGATCGACCAAGAGATCAAGGGTTCGAGGTCAAATGACCTGAGATCAAGGGGTTTGATCGATTCACCTAGGAAGTCAAATGTCAAGCTTCTTGGTGGTTGTATAGTGTTGAGGAGCTTTGTCTCGGATCGAACTCTGAACCGTTGAGTAAATAAGATGTCCCGATTGCTCCTCCGAAAGAGCCCATAATGTATTGTGCTACTTCTCACCCTTTTTAAAAGACATGAAAATTTTGCTTATTTTTTTTTTGTAAAGGAGGACAGGGCAAAGTATGTTTTATTCTCAATCTCTCCTTATAAACAAATGAATAAAAATAGGTTTCAAGGATTAAAAGGCAGATTGGGGTTTAGGGCTTTATGGTTGATAAGGATTGAAAGTTCAGAGTTGTGTTTTGGAGGCACCTTCTAGGGTGTAAGCCGGAGGTGGGGACCCTGTGGGCATATGGGTGAGAGAAAAGGGTGATTTTTGAATATTTTGAGAGGAAAAAAACAGAGGTGATGGGGAAAGGGTCACATGGGGCTTATATGTTTTCTTTTCTTTATTTTTAATGTGTTTGTTAGTAAGAAGCAAAAATGTGATCAGATTTTTTTATTTCAGAATCTATTGTGTCTGTCCTTTGGGCCCAATAAGACAGTTTTTTAGGATTAAATAAGTTGGTCGAAATTTTCGCGTAATGTAAGCTTTACAATTCCTATAGACAGTAAAAAAATAGTGGAACCTTAAGTTTTACACAGTGTTGATCCCACTGGTCTGCACTATCCTGCTTTGACTTGGCCAATTTTTTTTTTTTCAGAATTCAAAGTTCTGTAATATACCACTCCCCCCTTGATAATTTTTGAATTTTCCAAAAAGAGTAGAATAATGCAGACAACAAGGTGCTCTGAGCTTAAGGTCCCTCGATTTTTTCAAGGCCTTCAAGAGTTGTAAAAACTCAAGGGAAAATCTTGGCGAACTTATTATTCCTAAAATAGCACAGATTCAGTTAGTGAAACCCAAACACATGAGGGACTTTCTGTCATCTCAAATGCTTTTCTATCAAGGTAATAATCTAAATATAAATGGAATTAATGAAAGGTAACATTAGTTATCAGCAATGGCACCTTCGACATGCACTGGATGGCATCATGATTTTCAACTGAGGGACGAGAATTTAGATGATCCATTGGACGACACTATCAGAGGTTCTTTCTTATTTATTTCCAAAGTCATTCAATTTCTAACATCATATAATTTGTTTGTTTGCTTTCTTATTTGATTTTTTTTTGTTTCTGATGATGTGTTTTGGTTTTGTTATTGTAGAAGAAGATGATATTGATGACTCAAGTGGAGAACACCATGCAAACGGAGAAGGTATATTTATGAGTGAACATTGTTTTAAGCCTTTTTAATATTTCAACCTTGTCATCTGTACACACTTCAAGCCATTTTTGTTTGACATTGTAACAGAAGATGAAAACCTTGATGGACCCATCATGCGAAAGACTAGAGGCCCTACATTCATGATACACCTTTGGGGCTTGCCTAAAGGTTTTCCAAAGAAGAATTTGGAAAGTAATCAATTTGGCCAACCAATAGGCGAAAAAAGGAGTCAGCTAGTTGAATTTTTGGGGACTATCGCGAAAAATGGACTTTATTGCCCTATTGATGTGGGTAGATGGCCTCAAATGCCACGTGAGAATAAGGACCGAATGCTTGATCTTGTAAAGGTAAGTGTGCATATGTTATTTTTTTAGAAGAAAAAAAGTGTGGATATTTCATATAGCATAACATCACATATGTCTTTATACAAATTCAATTATTAAATATTGACTTGTTTCAAACACTAACAATACTTCTGAGGTTGTATCCATTTTGAAAATTACGTCATCAGGAAAAGTTAGAGGTTACACTTGGCATGGATACTTGGCTATTGCAAACAATAGGAAAAAGGTGGAGAAACTGGAAATCGGATTTGAGAACAAAATGTTATTACCCGTGTATAATTAAAATAAACAATTCGAATAAAATCAACAATTTTATTGATCCAACGAAAAGATTACACAAAGAAATACGGAAAGAAATGGTAAAGGATATGCTACGATCTGAGCCGAGACGAACTCTTTCCTTAAGACAAATTTGCTCGGTATGTACCCGGTTTGCGCGAATTGTCTCCCGAAATTCTCGAGTTACCTTTCAGAATAGTGGTACTACAGATTCTGAACACCGGCGAACTCAAACAGTGCTTCAGAGATTTCTCTTCACATGATGCAAGAACAGACTTATTTCTGGTGTTGTAATTCAGTATCTTCTTCCCATTCATGTACCTCGTTTATATAGTAGAGGACATGGCTGATCTGAAGCCTTTTGATATTCAGTATTCAAGGCAGCCTTGTTAATGCAGCAGCTGAAGTTGTTTCATCTTCACTGAGCTGAGGAGTTTCGAATTTGAACTTGCACGAATCGAGCTGATACTCAGATCAGGATGTGTTTTGGGTTGGTCCAATTAAACTTTGTATAAAAATTTAATATTGTCCTGGGCCTAGGGCCCCCAGGCCCAAGAAGGCCCATTTCCCAAAGCCAAAGCCCAAGGTCAACGGTCAACGGTCAACGGTCTCGGGCTCGGGCACGGGCACGGGCGGGCGGCGGCGGCGCGCGCGCGCGTGTGGCCATTTTAGCAGAACGTCTGACCGCTAAAACCAACCCGATATCTCTCCTTCTTCTAGGAGCTTATACCACATACAACATCCTTCCCACATAAATACTAGGAACTATTTCTCTCAACTCCCAATGTGGTTTATTAGTTGAAACTTTCCAACTTCCACTTCAAACATTAGTTCTTTCAACCACCCGACTTTAAGCGTTAATTTCTCATTCACTCGTTATCCGAATTGAATGATTCCAAATCCTGAATTCATCTACGACTCACGTAGTTTTCAGAATTAACAAAACATTATATATATTCTATACAAGAATATATCCAAATTACGCTTACAAAGTCACTGAATAAAATGATTATAAAATCATTTTTAATTCACTTTTAATTCAATTCCTCATTTTCTCCAACAATCCCCCACATGAATGGAAATTAATGCAAATGCAGACTCTGAAGAGATTCTACGATGAAAAATATTTCATCGAGGAGAGGTAGCTTCGGCTTTGAACTCGCCTTAGTGAAATACTATCGGATTTACTCGCTAATCGGTGAACTTAAGTCTTGAATCGTTCACCTTTAGTGTAAACCTGCATAATAGTACTCACACAATATTTCCATTAGCACTGTACTTGGTTCTCATGACTGGATTCATTTTGGCCCTGAATCACACCTGGTTTCAGAAAGTGCGTTAGAGAATTCTAGCCTCTGAATTCTCATTTTGAAGCGGCCCCACTTCGCACTTACATAGGTGACCTCCAATCAAGAGTATTCTTCCATACCCCACTTGAATTTAATCAAGGTATAGGAATCATTAAAAGGTTTCACTTAACCTCAACACTTCGGCGAGACAACACTTTAATTCACGGAATGTGTAAGTGTTCATCGATGACCTTCATAACTTAGTTGTCCTTTTTGAACCAAGATCTTGGGATCTCCAAGTCAACATGGTAGGGTTACCATTACAAAGCTTATCTTTCAATAGGCTTAAGTCCCATTCCAAGTGTCAAAATTGACATTTGATCTCTGTAAAACCTTTCGTAGCGTGATCCACAAGATTTTCCTTCGATTTTATATACTCGATGGAAATCACACTGGTAGAGATAAATTGTTTAACGGTATTATGTCATCGACGTATGTGTCTAGACATACCATTATACATACTATTTTGTGCTCGGTGTATAGCCGATTGACTATCACTATGGATGCTGATAGGAGCAATCGGCTTAGTCCAACATGGAATGTCCTCTAGGAAGTTTCGAAGCCACTCTGCTTCTTCACCGCTTTATCCAATGCAATAAACTCGGCTTCCATTGTGGAACGAGATATGCATGTCTGCTTGTGGACTTCCATGACACCGCAAAGACCACCGATCATGAATATATATCCGCCAGGATTTTGATTCTTTTGTATCGTAAATCCAATTTGCATCACAAGATCCTTCTAATCTTCGCTTGGATATCTTGTGTAGCATAATCCCAGTTCATTGTATATTTCAAGTACTTTAGTACTCTAATAAGTGCTTTCCAATGATCCTCACTAGATTACTTGTAAACCTGCTCGGTTTATTCACAAAGACATGCAATATCCGGTCTAGTACAATTCTTTATGTACATTAAACAACCGATAATCTGAGAATATTTTAACTGAGACACAGGTCACCTTTATTTTTGACTAAGTGAAGAGTTAAGTCAATAGGTGTTTTCACAGGACTTTCATCATAAACACTGAATCTCCTCAGAACGGATTCAATGTAGTGAGACTGTGACAACACTATTCCCTCAGATATTCTGGAGATTTTAATCCCCAAAATTACATCCGCCACCCCATATCTTTCATATCAAAGTTACGTGTCAAGATCTTTTGGTATTCATGATAATATCATGAGTACTCCCATAATCAGCATATCATCAACATATAAACACACTAACACATAAGCATTAGGTGTATGTTTGATGTAGACACATTTGTCGCACTCGTTGATCTTAAACCCATTAGATAGCATAGTTTGATCAACCTTATGATGCCATTGCTTGGGTGCTTGTTTCAGTCCATACAATGACTTAACGAGTCGTCACACTTTCTTTTCCTGACCTGGAACCACAAACCCCTCGGGTTGTTCCATATAAATTTCTTCGTCTAATTCACCATTCAGAAATGCAGTTTTAACATTCATCTGATGTATTTCCAAGTTATATACTGCAGCAAGAGAAATTAGAACCCTTATAGAAGTGATTCTAGTTACTGGTGAGTAAGTATCAAAGAAATCAAGACCCTCTTTTTGCCGATAACCCTTAGCTACCAACCTGGCCTTATACTTATCAATAGATCCATCAGCTTTTAGCTTCTTTTTGAAAATCCACTTACACCCGAGAGCTTTATGTCCCGGTGGAATATCAACCAATTCCCAAGTGTGATTTTGCATAATGGAATCTATCTCACTATTAATTGCCTCTTTCCAGAAAGGTGCTTCTGGATTAGACATAGCCTCGGCATATGTCCTTGGAGTATTTTCTACCATATAGGTCAGAAAATCTGGCCCAAAAGACGTTGAAGTCCTAGCCCGTTTACTCCTTCGAGGTTCCACTTCCTCTTGTTCTGACGCATCATCCCCCACATTATCGTGTGCCCTCTTAGTCGAATTTGAGTCTTTATGTCTTTCTTTGTTTGGAAAGGCATCCTCAAAAAACACCGCATTTCTTGACTCCATGATAATGTTTACATGCATATCAGGGTTGTCAGATTTGTGCACAAGAAATCTATATGCACTACTGTTATGTGCATACCCAATGAATATGAAATCTATCGTTTTAGGCCCGATCTTGATTTGTTTAGGTTTAGGCACTTCCACCTTTGCTAAACACCCCCACACTTTCAAGTATTTATAACTTGGTTTGTGGCCTTTCCACAACTCATATGGGGTCTTATCCATCTTTTTAGATGGAATTACATTGAGAATTACATTGGCGGAGAGAAGGGCCTCCCCACAAGTTCTCGAGGTAAACCGGAGGCGATCAACTTAGCATTCATCATCTCTTTCAAAGTACGGTTTTTTTATGCTCAAAGAATTCCGTTAGATTGAGGAGAATATGGTGCAGTAGTTTGATGAATAATGCCTGAATCTAAACATAATCCTTCAAAAGGTGATTCATACTCTCCACCTCTATCACTACGAACCTTCTTGATTCGTATGTTAAGTTGATTCTCAACTTCATTTTTATAATTTTTGAATGCCTCGATAGCCTCATCTTTGCTACTTAGCAAATATACATAAAAATATCTTGTACAATCATCGATAAAAGTTACAAAATACTTTTTACCGCCTCTCGATTGCACAAACTTTAAATCACACAAATCTGTGTGAATTAATTCTAATGGTTCTGTATTTCTTTCCACGGATGGAAACGGTACTTTAGTCATTTTAGCCTCAACACATACTTGGCATTTTCGGTTTGATTAAATTTTAGTTTAGGTAATAAATCCAAATTCATCATTCTTTGAATTGATTTATTATTAACGTGTCCTAAACGATTATGCCATAAAGTACAAGACTCAATCAAGTAAGCGTAGTAGAAGCAATTTTATTAGCCTCGAGTGGGCACAAAGAGCCTTAGGCATTATAGCCATTACATTCGGTTTAAATAAACCTTCGGTAAAATAACCCTACCAACATACATCTCATTTTTGGTCAAAATGACCTTGTCATTACCAAAAGAAAGTTTAAAACCATTCTTATTCAGCATACCACCAAAAATCAAGTTTCTACGTATATCAAGAACATGGAGAACATTCGTGAGTGTCAGCTTCTTCGCAGAAGTCATCTTCAGAATCACATTTCCAATTCCCTGAATAGTTGATTGGGAAGAGTTTCCCATCCAAAGCTTCTCACCATTGCCAGCCTTGTAGGTTGAGAAGATCTCACGGTCAGCACATACATGTTTAGTGGCACCTGTGTCCACAAACCACTGCCTCGGATTCCCCACGGTGTTGCACTCAGTCACCATGGCACAGAGATTGTCATCATCACCATCAGTTTCAGCCATATGAACCCTAGGTTTGTAAGGCTTCTTTGAGCGGCATTCCGCAGCACGGTGCCCATGCTTGCCACACTTGTTACAATTACCGTTAAACTTGAATGACGTCAGTTTCTTTGAAGATTCCCCAGTCTTCTTAGCCGATTTCTCTGTCTTCTTTCTCTTCTGATTGTGAACCTCAGCGACATTAGCTTTCACTTGTCCAACCGGCATAGAACTTTTTCTTTCAGATGCTCTATTGTCCTCCTCAATACGGAGTCGGACAATCAAATCATCCATCGTCACCTGCTTTCTCTTGTGCATGAGATAGCTCTTGTAATCCTTCCACGAGTCGGGAAGCTTCTCAATGACACATGCCACTTGAAAATTCTCATTGATTTTCAAATATTCTGCTATCATCTCAGATATCAGAATTTGCAACTCCTCCACCTGTTTCACAATAGGTTTAGTATCATTCATTTCATATTTCAAAACCTACTGACAAGAAATTTCTTGGCACCAGCATCTTCGGTTGTATATTTCTTCTCTAATGCTTGCCACAATGATTTAGCTGTTTCATAAGTACAGTACACACCATACAACATGTTATCTAAACAATTAAGAATATAATTCTTGCACAGAAAATCACTGTGCTTCCAGCTTTCTACAGCAAGAAAAGCCGTCTTTTCAGGAGTTTCAGGAGGCGCCACAGGTGGGTCATCGACCAGCATTCTTGGTAGCCCGAGTGTTGTGATGTAAAACAACATCTTCTGTTGCCAACGTTTAAAGTTGGAACCGTTGAATTTCTCCGGTCTCTCATGGTTTGCACCATAAATCGTGGTCGCCTGCGTGTCGAAATTCCCGTAGTCCGGAAGAGGCGTCCTCCGCTTGGCGCACCATCCGGAGTAGGAGTCACTTGACCGTCAGATGCCATTTCATAAGTCAAATAAAGATTAAGGTTCTTGTATGGGTGTGGTGAACGTAGGCTACTAACATGTAAATTAAACCTTATCGATCAACGTAGCTGACGTTGAACCACAGAATTAAGATTTACTAGGAATTCAGATCTAGCGATAAAGACCATTGCAGATCTGAAGAGCGCAACCCATAATTCTGCGTTTCATATTAACGAATCGAATAAAGATTAAGGTTCGTTTAATTAATTCATAGACGATTAGATGCAAGTATAATCTAGATCTAGCACAAGAACAATCATGAATCTAAGAAAAGAAATAAAACAATGGAATAGATCTTACCCATAACGAAGAACAGATCTACTCTTATATTATCTCTTCCTCTGGCGATTCGAATCAATCCATGAAGATCGTAAACCAAGCACAATTCAATAATGAAAGACTCATGACTTATTTGCAAGAAGAAAAGAAGAAAAGAAGAAAAGAAGAAAAGAAAAGAAGACTTTATTCCCAAAAGACTACATTGTAGCTAGTTGATGAATAGATCTATGAATGAATGAGAGAATGAAAGATGAATACAATTTCGCAGCTCTGAATGGCTTTATATAGATGTATAAACCGACTTAGGGGTAAACCCAATGCTTGGAGGACAAGAAAACGCGTTTTTGGAACATTCCGGGCCTCGGTAAACCGAGGGTAACTCCCGGTTTACCGAGGGTATTTTGTCTTTTTCCTACTGCCGACTTATTCTGGAATACCCTAGGCCCTGCTTCGGTATTTTGACCATAACGTGGCCTACGCAACTCCGATTTGGGTGATTCAAAGTGTGTTCGAATGCTCGTTTAAATCCCTACAACTTTCATGTAAAAGTCAAAGCCCAGTTCGTCTTTTACGGCATCGGAAACATCGTTGAAAGATCACCAAGAAGATTCTCGGGTCCAATCTCCGCTCGAAACACTTCAACCTTTAGCTCTGTTCAGTTATTTATCGATTAAATCTCTCCTTCAGCCCAAATGATGCTCCAAACACTCGTCCATCTGTCAATAAAACAATACCACACATAGTAGCTTCTATTTCTAGCAAATAACGCATAAAATACACGGTTAATACACATAATACCAATTTAGTCACCCCGGACGTGGCTTAATCACATTTAGCTAATTAACTCACTATTTCATACATATTATCCCCATTGAGAACACAAATCCGTGGTAGATTGATGGTAAATAATGATACCAATTTGACCGTCATCAACTACCCCCCACTTAGCTTTTGATCGTCCCGAGCAAAAACCAAATCAAACAAACCCCATAAACAATTACAAACTAATTAAGAACAGAAAAATTCAAGAATTCTAAATAAGATGAAGGCCAACGATATCCATCAAGAATCCATTAAGCACTATCTCGTAGTAGAACCGACGCGTGTGTGTGCAATAACTCTCAAACAACAAAGATGCGAGCGAAATCACATTATATCAATAAAGATTTCAGGCAAAACATGTATCATTCACAAATCCATAAGTTCCTATTAATCATCACTACCAATACATCAATGTGTCGTGTGATAAATCTTTTGTGATAGTGCATTCAAGAAAAGAATGAAGTTATAGAGACCCCACAATTTACTTATCAATATGCACACTCGCTCCTCTTGCCTTGAGACTCGTGCAAACAACATGAAACCTTACTTGGGCCGGGGCGGACTCGGGGGCCGAGCATCGCTCTTAAGTCCTCATTTGTTTCTTTTTATGCAAGGGTCGTGCCCTTTTTACACGAGTTTGCTTCCCTCACTGTCTTTATTACATATTTTTTTTCTTTTTTCTTTTGCATGGCAGATTTCTCACTTTTTTCGCTCTCACTCGCAAGCCCGTTGTATCCCGTTACCTTGTTTGGCATCATAATTGCTACCATCTTCCTACAACAATTGGTTAAAGTGTATCCACCAACAAATATCGATTCCCCGGTTTAGGATAACTCTTCACCTCATCCAAATACTTCTCACTTAGATTATGTGCTCAAAAATTGAATGCAATAGTAAAATAATAATTAATAAGTCACTACATCATTCAACATAACACATGCTCATTCTTCCATACTAAATTGAATAATGCGCCATCTATACTACACACTGAAAAAATGAGTTATATGTGCTTAAAAAGGTCGATTCCACAACAAGATAGATGATTAATAAACCACTACTTCAAATAGTTGACAAACCCCTTCTCCATCATTAATGAATTAAGTATGTAATTAAGCAATTTCAACGATTTAAGGTTTTATTTCATTCAATTGAAAATCAAAATTCACAAAAGTGAGTGTATAAATGTGTCTCAATTTTTCAAACTAAGTGTTATGCCTACCCCCCACTTTGAAACTCAAAATTGTCCCCAATGTGAAAAAGTAAAGCAAAAAAAAGTAGGAAGAAGAAGAACACTTAGCTTTGGAAAATAGAAGAACTCGGCTACTGTCTGAAGCAAATCATATCGCTGAACTGGAACCAAAGTTGTCTTCTCCAAAGGACTAATCTGCACTAGGTCAGCTAATACAAACGATTATTGCACAAAGGCCATTAGTACCACGAGACGCGAATAAGTAACAAAATAGTTATGTCATATGGCAGTAAATAGCACAACTAAAAAGAAGAAGTGCAATAAACAATTTAAGCCAATACATAGCACTCAATGACTTAAACACAACAAAAGGACTTAAAATATGACACCAAATAAAAATAAAAAGACTCAAGACTCAAAATAATAACCAAATAATCATGCGAAGTAAAAAAAACTCCCGCACATCCTTTGCTCAACAGCCATAGGAACATGGCGATGAAAAAAACCTTCCCACTTTTATTCGATCATCGAAAACTATAAAAAAAAAATTACAAAAAAGGTTAACTATAAATTAATGGTTATGCCTAACAATTAAATAAATAGTCCCCGGCAACGGCGCCAAAAACTTGATCGCGTGTAAGTCGCCAAAAACTTGATCGCGTGATACTGAATCATACGGAGTATACATGCATGGTCGTCTGGGAATCACGTACCGTATCAGTGGGAGTGAATATCCGAAAGGGCCTTTTTATAAGGAATGTCTTACTCTCGTGAATCTTTGCAAAGTGGAAGTAAATGAGCTACTTCGAGAGAGCATGATATCCAGATTATAAGATACGGTCGTTGATGCTTGACACTCGACGAACGACTGTACGAATATTATTACAGCGATATGATTCTATTTACACGCTAACTGAGCACATGAAAGGTAGTAGTCATTGCGTATTGACTCTTCTGATGATTGGGGGTCATGGACGTGTTGCTAGACGCTATCCATGATCGTTAGAGGTGAAGGGTATTTTCGTAATTGTGCATTATGTATGCGGCCAACATATTAGGAAGCCTAAATCGGGTCACACATATATGAATATCGAGTCGGATTAAAATGCGGTAATAGTGGATGACCAAATAATTAAAGTTTTATCTCAAGACTATAAAGGTTATAGTGGTAAATTAATATGGTTTATTTATTTATTATGTATAAATTAAATACAAGATATTAATTATGTTGATTAATTAAATATACATAGGTTGATGTATATGTTTAATATATATATATATATATATATATATATATATATATATATATATATATATATATATATATATATGATATACATGTATTTTGCAAATTAATTAATCATAGCATTATATATTAATTAAAGAATATTCCGGAAGACAATTAATGGCTTAAAGGTGGCGCAATTTTGGAGTGTATGAGATACACTTGGATTGCGCAATTTAATTAATGGTATTACCTATGTTACACACACATGTGTAAATAGATTTATAGTAATAAGATAAAGATATATTCCATATGAGACATTGTCAATATATATCTTGGAAATATATTTAATATAAGATATTGAATATTAAATGAGATAAATCAATCAAATGTATTTTCCTTATTTTGTTAGGAAAATGTTTTCTTTCTCATCAATCTACTAGAAGCTAATCCCAATCAGTTGGGGAGACTAGAGGGACGCAGATCACCCTATATAAAGGGAGGCTTGGCTAGCTCTTTTGGTACACCATAATTCCAATAGCTAATTGTTCTTGTGAAAAATAAGAGAGCTTCTTAGAGAGAGATTATAGAGAGATAAATGGTCGACCTAGCAGTTGAGTTTTTCTAGTAGCAATCATTGGCGGGATTCGGCGAGGTCCTCGTGTGGATTACTGGTAGAGGCCGGACACATGGACGGCTCACGCACATCTACTCCTACCGGATGGTCAAAACGTCGATCTTTCAGATCACCCAAGGTAATATTACCGTCCCTTCTCATATATGTTTATTGTTTAAACGAAGTCGATCCTGGATTGGGAAATCAATTTTTGAAATTCCGCTGCGCTACTCGATTGATTTTCTTATACTTGAGATGTACGAGGAGTGAGTGCAGATAGAGAGGTCAAAAAGCGCACGTTCAATCGGAAGCCAAATGGGGGGGTGGGGCAAGTTGCCATTGTTGTCATCTATAAAAATTTCATGTGGAGTCGATACGGTCTCTTTGGACCCTACTGAGTACCCAGCTGATGTTATGCTTTTCGATAGTCTGAGGACCCTACTCTCTCCATTGTAGACAAATGTAAGCGACTAAAATTTTACATATCAATCACTAAAGCACAACATATTGTTAGTATATCAATCCTTTCTGATTAATTGACACATTTTCACGTGCAGCATGTCGATGCCTATATAGATCTACTGAGCCGTCGTATGGTGGCACATCCGGAATGCTATCATCAGGATGTGGATTTGGGTGTTTTCCATTGCACAAAAAAAAATTAAATAAATAAATAACACTATATTTTCACAAGGATGAAAGCTAAAGAGAAAGGTTCCTCATACATTACATCCACAAACTAATGTAGTAAGCAAAATCCAATCACAATCACAACACACATGCATCCATTTTGTTGTTTTCCAGAATGTATATGAACTAAATGCACTAATGCAGCCTTACTCCAGGATCAGAATAACAAAAAAATTGACAAATCAACAATAACCAATTAGCGCCCGATAAAAACAAAATATTCGATGAAGAACATCTAATTTGTTTTCGGCATCCAAAATCATGAATGAGAAATTACAATAAACGTAATCAATCCTGATTAACACAAATTACCTGTAAAACGAGACCTAATCAACCCGCCATCTTAAAGAATTGTTGGCAATAATCACACTTCATCTAATCATTAAATAAAGCATATAAGAAGACTATGTTTTGAGATTGCACACAAAAACATCCTTCTATACATGCTTTTCTTCCTATCATTTAGGGTTTCTCCGAAGGCAATTAGATAGAAATCCAAGACCCAGCGGTAAATTATACCAAATCAAAACAACATATATAATATATATCTATCTGTATATATGTTATAGGTTACACTTTAATCCTAGAAAGGTTCCGGAAAAAGTAAGAAACTAAGCACAATCAACAATAATACAAGGTATCTAATGATGTATTATACACAGGGGCGGACGCAGGATCCCGGGTGAGAGGCGGCGATACTATGGGCGAGTGTAAATTTTTAGGGAAAGGCAAAAAAAATACACAACATACATAATAGTGTATTTTCCGGATCAGGTGGGGCGAGTGCCCCCCCGCCCCTGATTATACAAGAAGACACAACAAATTTTGTAATGCCAAAACGCACCAAGAAGGAGTCATAGAAAAAACATATAAGCAATAACAAGATTGAGATCTACGGAAGAGAAAACCAATCAGTAGAATCTAACACTAACTTTTGTTTAGTTTGTCGCCGCCGATTGTAATGAGGCTTTCCTTGTAAACAAGGGCTGTAGCCATTGATGCTCCATGGTTAACCAGATCATATAACTTCAAGTTGAAACTATCCCAACCTCCAAAAACAAGGTACTAATTTCCACAGAAGCCTAGGGACCAAAAGTTCTTTTCAAGTTCCATAGTCCACAATTTGCTCCATGATCTTGATTGAGTACAACTGAGATCATTCAACACCCAAAGTTCACTTTATCCACTAGAAATCACATTAGAGATTGATTATTCTGTGTAGTTTTTGTATTTATTCTCTGTATGTACTATCATTTTTGTTAATTAAAACAATTAGTGCTACAATACAATTGAATCACAATTTTTTTTAAAAGAAAAAATATAATTGTATGATTGCATCGAATTTACGTGTTTCGGGCAACTGACCTATATTCAGAGCGGAACAGGGATTTTATTACAGTGGGGTCATCGGAGTCTAGAACTACAAATGTTTCAGCAGGGTCACTGAAGCTTAAAACTATATTTTTCACGACAAAACATTTTAGGGTTAATTACTTAAAAGTATAGTTTTTTATACTTATTAGCCCCATAAGGACATAAAGGAATCTGTTGGACTTATAAGGACATAATATATCTACATGGACCAAAGTACCCCTAATCTAATAAAATAACCTACACGGTTTCACCTCCAGATCCTGAAAGAGAAAGCAAAATCAATAGCGGTGATTTGTCGAGTTGACTCATACTTTGCCTGCAATCTCATACCCCTCCCGATGAATCCCATGCCGATCTGCTCCATTATTCCTTTCAATTATTCTTGCGAGGTTTTGGAACCAAGCTTTTCCAGAATCAAACCGAGATCACATCGAATCAAGCTTACTGTGTCGCCGGTGATTGATTGTGTCAACTCGAGGATTTGACCCTTCAAGAAAATGCGCCGCTTGCTTCTCGCATGAGCTTAGACGATGATAACAAAGTGGGCTTGGTCGCCGAAGGTGTTGTTGGGAAAGTCGTGTCCGCTGTTAAGCTTCGCTCGAGAATCCCGAGTCTGCGGTGGTGACGGAGCTTACTAGTCTTATGAGTTGCGATGGTGGAAAGTTCAAGTCTTGCTTTGCTTTGAAATGTCCAAGTCTCCCAAAGTGTTTTTTTTAGTCTTGTGATTTGATTCTTGGTTAAGTCTCAGAGATTAGATCGACCGAAAGGTTGTATTTTGATGCATTTTCTCGAAAGGGAATCGAGATTGGTCAAAGCCAAGACCAAGACCCAAGCGTCATTGATCTTATTGCGTGTTTCGGGCTTTTGCTTAAAGAATCGTAAATCACCGCTTGATGGAAGTTGCACATTGACAATAGTGGTACAATAGATTATGTGGAATTTGTTGCAAAGAATGCTCCATTTACATAAGGTCCAGAAAGAAGATCACCTATAAACATTTTCTTATTTTGACCAAGACGGCGCCGCTACATTACTAAGGATGAACTCAAAGAGGCTTGCGAACTAATGTGCATTTATTGGATAAAATGTTTTTATTGTTATTTTAGCCACAAAATATATAGAACACTTAATTCAACATACAAAATGTGCAGAACTTCACACAACATCCAAAGGCAAAATTGATAAAACTAAATTGAGTGTCACTTCGTAAAATATTGTTGTCATTGGGTGTCACTTCATAAAATGTTGATGTCATTGAGTGTCACTGCATAAGGTGTCACTCCATAAAATGAGATATCAGAATAAAGATGATGAAAAAAATATGAATTAAGGTGAAAGAATTATGTTGATCGTAGTTTTATACGAAAAGATATAGCCGTTTGAAGTTGAGTTTATGAAGAAAAGAAATCGATTTTCTGAAATTAAGTCGGAAAAATATCAAATGTCATCGCAGTATGGAAAAAATATCAAATGTCATCGCAGTATCTTTGGATACCCTTGTGGCATCTTTCGATGTGTATATGGGGATCTTTTATCGATTATATGCATTGCAATCGAGATAAAATGTTGATATCACTACATATTTGATTGCCGAGGTCACTGCATAAATTTGGAAGGCATTGCACAATGTGCAGATAAAATGTTGATATCACTACATATTTTCTCGCCCAGCTTCAGTCTTGACTGCAAGTTATATGTATACAATCACCACAATTCAATCACTCTCGAATCGTGACAATTAATGAAGTGACATTGATGCTTCCATTTGGATGGAATGAAAATCATCCATTTTCATTCCGTTGGAATGAAATCATATTCCATTCATCCGTTGCCAAACAAGCCAAATTGATATAATGTAATGCAAAAAGCATTCCATTCTATTCCATTACCGCAATCCAAACACGCCATTAGAGTTTCTCCGTTGCCAAACAAGCCAAATTGATATAATTAATAAAGTGACATTGATGTCATTACAGATGTCACTGCATACATTAGACAATTAATGAAGTGACATTGATGTCACTGCAGATGTCACTGCATACATTAGACAATTAATGAAGTGACATTGATGTCACTACATAAATCGATACAATAAGACGTCACTAAATAAATCGATACAATAAGCCGTGTCTCTGCATCGTGGTGTCTCTGCATCACGGTGTCTCTGCAATGCGGTGTCACTTCATCGCGGTATCTCTGCATCGGGGGTGTCTCTGCATCGGTGGTGGTCACTGCATCGCGGTGTCACTTCATCGCGGTGTCTCTGCATCGTGGTGTCTCTGCAATGCGGTGTCACTTCATCGCGGTGTCTTTGCATCGAGTTGTCACTTCATCGCGGTGTCTCTGCATTGCGGTGTCTCTGCATCGTAAAATGTTATAACATCGCGATGTCTCTACAATGCGGCGTCTCTACATTGCGGTGTCACTTCATCGTGGTGTCTATGCAATGTGGTGTCACTTCATCACGGTGTCTCTGCATCGCGGTGTCTCTTATTCGCGATGTCTCTCGTGATCGTCAAATGTTATAACATCGGGGTGGTCATCAGATCGGGGTGGTCACTGCATCTTGGTGTCTCTGCGTCTGGGTTGGTCACTGCATCGTAGTGTCTCTGCATCGGAGGTGGTCACTGTATCGAGGTGATCAATGGATCTGGCGTGGTCAATGCATCGTGGTGTCACTTCATTAAGGTGTCTCTACATCGCGGGGTGGTCACTACGTCATTTGATCACTTCATCGAGGTGTCTTTGCAACGCGTGTCTTTGCATCGAGGGTGGTCACCGCATCGCGGTGTCACTTCATTCGCGTGTCTTTGCATCACGGTGTCGCTTCATCGCCGTGTCTCTACATCGCGGTGTCACTTCAAATACAGATTCTCTATTCAAATTATGTGTTGTAGATATTCGATATATTTCACTCGTAGTAAAGATACTATACAATAAAGCAAAAAGTAGTACGTGGGTCGATAAAAGAAAGCGATGGAAGTGCTCATACCGCATAACCTTCTTTAGCACAATCGACCAATCGTCACCCTTTGGTCGCCTGTCTTTGGCCTTGAATTTTTACACAAGACAAATGTTGAAGTGACTTGAGGCGAAGGAAAACGAAAATCACACGCTTGAATAAAACCATATATATATATATATATATATATATATATATATATATATATATATATATATATATATATATATATATATATATATATATATATATTACCTCTGAATCGTGAAAAATAGCTTTCACCGCTTTCTCAACATCGGACAAATACATAAGCACCGTAGCTATTCTATGACCGCCCAATTGTTGATTTGTCATGTCATGGAAGAAGTTGAAATGGGGTTCGTATTTTTGACCGTGCTCGTAGTGAAGAATCAGCATTGCTTCTCCATTTTCTGAAAAGCAAATTTTCAAGGAAGATTAAAGTATATTTAAGTTTTTTTACGGGAGGAAGGTCCAAGCAGATTAGAGAACGAGCGAAATACCTACGGGAGGAAGCTCCAAGCGCGATCCTTGCTTCAACACCAAAGAACGATTTCATCCTAATTTTGTTTACATAGAAAAGGCGAAGTTAGTGTTTCAATTATAAGGCGTGTTAGTGTTTCAATTACCGTGACTACCGTACGTGTAGTATTATTTAAGGGTAGAATGGGGAATAAGGAAAAAGTGTGTCCTTATAAGTCCAACAGATTCCTTTTTGTCCTTATAAGTCCAATAAGTCCGTTTTGTGTACTTTTTGGTCTTTGGCCCAACATTTTAATACCAAAATTACATTGTTTTTCCCCATAAAAAATTGCGTCGTCTTCATACCAAAAATTAGTTCCGGATCTCAATGGAGACACGTAACCCACATTGGCCTATGTAGATCAACCTCTGTCAATGACGGGACCATGAATTTATCTTCGGGTGGGCTCGTGTACTATCTAAGTATAGTCGAATGGGATGTATTAAGATAACCGACTCTGTTACACTGAATTATATAAGTTTTTCGATGTATCAAAAATAACAACTGGGTGGGCTTAGCCACCCTACGCCCACCATGTAGCTACGTCCTTGACCTCTACCATGAAAAAAAGTAAACAACAATATTATTACGAAAAAGTGTGAGAGACTATGCGTACCACTAGCGGATCTTGAATTTTTTTCAATGGGTCACCAGACCCTAAAACTTCATTTCTTTTACCCCAAAATTTGTTCTAGTGTTGTCACCAGACACTAAAACTATACTTTTTAACAATAAAATGACATTTTAACAACAAAATTACATCGTATTAATATTAAAAAAATTTCTCCGGATCTCAGTGGGGTCACGTGACCCCTCGTGAGTATACACAAGTCTGCCAATTACGCGCACGACACCCAAATTAAAATGTTGGGGCTGCTTAAATTGAATCAGAACTTAGTTTTGTTCGTTTGTTTTCACCTTTTTTTAGAAGGCTTTTCTTCTTTTTTTAATGTCCCGTTTGTTTTTGGAAGGAATCAAAACTTTTATTTATCAAGTTAAATCGACATCATAAAGAACAAGAACAGTATTCGGAAGCAATGCAAACCATTCACCTGTGCTTAAAAAATGAGCTGAAAAATTATCACTACGATTTAATAAACAAGAAGTAAAACAAGGAAAAGGCATTGTGTAACTCTAGTCAATCACGAACTAAAATAGCCTAGAGAAGACAAGTCATCCTAAGGCGTAAGACACTACAAGAAAACTTGTTTAAAGGGACGATATTTTGTCGTCACTTTAAAGCTATTGTCGTCCCAATAAATGTTTAAAGGGACGACACGTCGTCCCTATAAATCCGTCCCTTCTGCTTTGTCCTTTTAAAGAACGGACATCTTTAAAGGGACGACAAAATCGTCCCTTTAAATGAATGCTGACGTGACACGAACTTTCCTAAGAAAATTCAACGTGCTGACATGGCATTATTTGAAGGGACGACATTGTCGTCCCTATAAACATGATTAATTTAATTTCACAAAAAAATTTATTATTAGGAATTTTTTTTTTTTTAAAAATGTTTTTTGGGACGACAATGTCGTCCCTTAAAAGATTATACATTTAATTTTCATAAATAAATGATTATTTTCGTTTTAAAGGGACGACAATATCGTCCCTTTAAATAAAATTGCATAAAAAAATATTTTCCTTCATAATATTATATATAACAATAGTATAAATTAAATAATCTAGTCATTTATGAAACATTATTACTTTATAAATTGAACATTATATATAACAATATTATAAATTAAATCTCGGGATTGAGCTAAATCGTTCGCAATCGAACCATCGATCTCTCCTTACCGACAATGATCTAACTCATTCGCTCGATAACGATCCCCGACTCTTAATTCCTTCACACGATAACGATCGATCGAGCCATAGTAAATATTAATATCACAATGATCGATAACGATCTAACTCATTCGCTCGATAACGAACCCCGAGATTCAAATCGATCGCTCCATAACGATCCCAGACTGTTAACTCATTCGCTCGATAACGATCGATCGAGCCATAGTAGATACTACTATCACAATGATCGATAACGATCTAACTCATTCGCTCGATAACGAACCCCGAGATTCAAATCGATCTCTTCATAACGATCCCCGACTCTTAACTCCTTCTCACGATAACGATCGATCGATCCATAGTAGATACTACTATCATAATGATCAATAACGATGCAACTCATTCGCTAAATAACGAACCCCGAGATTCAAATCGATCTCTTAATAACGATCCCCGACTCTTAACTCCTTCGCTCGATAACGATCCATCGAGACATAGTTGATAGTACTATCACAATGATCGATAACGATGCAACTCATTCGCTCGATAACGATCTAACTCATTCGCTCGATAACGAATCCTGAGATTCAAATCGATCGCTCGATAACGAACCACGACTGTTAACTCATTCGCTCGATAACGATCGATCGAGCCATAGTAGATAGTACTATCACAATGATCGATAACGATCTAACTCATTCGCTCGATATCGAATCCCAAGATTCAAATTGATCGCTCGATAACTGTCTCGGATTTTATGCAAAGTAAAATATAACAAGTAATAAAATAAATCCGTTTTACCCCAAGTGCAGGGATCGTAGTATAGCGATTAAAAACCGGAGTCGATCCACAGGGAATCGAGGTTTATCTAGTTCTTATTATTATTTTTTTTAAATTGTCACGACTACTATTATAACTAAAATTTTAAGAAAATAAAAACGTCTAACACTTAACAAAACTAAAAACGAAAACAACAAAAGTAAATCGACAGAAAGATCAAAGATCTAAAGCCGGAAAGATAATTACGAACCGAGCTAACTAAGTTGTACCTATTTTATAACTAAAACTACAATAAACTTACTACGGTTACTACGATGAAAACGAAGCAAAAAACAAAGACAAACGATTTTTCTCAATTAATTTAACAACGAACAAGCAATGATCCACCGATTCTCGCAACCTCAATTTCGACTCTAGATTATCTTGTGGTGATTTAACTTGAAAATTGTGATTCACCTATCGAAGGTATGAACTCCTAATCTCTTAGAAAAATTCGCCTATCAATCTTTTATCTTTCGATTTTAAAGATTAACGCTTTCATAACAAAGGTGTGAAATCTCTCAATTTACTTAATCTAGATATTCAACCTAACAACTCTCGTTAATTAGATTAAAAATCCAATCTTTACTATGGTGATATAAAGTTTAACAAAGACTCGTCAACAACGTTAAACATCAAATAGCAACAATCCATCGATATAAATTGCATAATAACAATAAAAACACCGAAAAGATTTAGCTACTCATTATGGTTAATATATATAGATATCGAGACTCATCAAAATGTCATGGATTAAAAGCAGTGGAAAGTTTTACATAATATCATTCATCAATAAATTGTTGTATACATCCATTTGTAAATGATATGATACAAAATTTATGCCAGAATTCTATTAAAACCAAATTAAAACCTTAATCCAATCAATTGCCAGATTCTCATATATATATATACTATTATATATATATATATATATATATATATATATATATATATAGATCTAACTATATATCTAATGATAACAACAATAAAACACAGGAAAGATACAACTTTTATTAAAACTCACAAGATAATCCTAATTCGAAATCGAGATATTGCTAAGAATCGGCTTCACAAGGCTTGTTCCACGTGCTTTAGCTTCTCATCATCGTTTTATTACAACTTTATTTATACATACAATCATATACATATACATACCTACATATGTATACATACTTGAGCTCAAAATAAGAAAAAGATGAAGAAAGAAGCTTGCATATATGCTTACATAGAGATATACATAGACATATATGTATATATGCATACACACAACTTCAAATCTTCAACAAGAAAAGAGATAAAAATTGGAGAATTACATGAAGAAAGGGGCGGCCATGATGACCAAGAAAAGGGCTTCCATTATGGGTGGAGATGGAGGTGTAAGGAGGGGCCTCTCCCTCTCTTTCTCCCGTGTGATGTAAATTGGGAGGAGAGTCTCATATATGGAGATATATATATATATATATATATATATATATATATATATATATATATATATATATATATATATAGAGTGTATATAAGGAGGTAGTATTTGGGGAAGGGGTGGTGAATCACCAATAGTTTGTTAGGGAGGCTTGGATGTAATCATGAGTTTGCATGTGAAGGTAATGAGTCATGCAAAAATTTGTTACAAGGAATCATTGCAAGTAACATGCATGTATTTCAACCAAGATATCTCCAATTCGTCCAAATTTCAGCTGTTCGGTAAAAAAAATCATAACTTGAGTTGTAGACCTCCGATTTACGTGATTCAAAATGCGTTGGAAAGCTTATTTTTGTATCTACAACTTTCATGAAGAACTCTTCCCCTGAAAATGCCTCTAAGTCGGGTCAAATGTCCGTCGAAAACTGGTTACGGTAGAAGTGCGTTGGAAAAATTATCCGTTGATCTCGTAAATTCGTGGCATATCTTTTTCTTTTCCTCAAAATACATCTTTTAAGCCTCAAAACATATTGTTACGTGGGATATTTTGAAAACCTTGAACTACAAGTTTGGGGGTCGATTCGAATCAGCCCATTCTTGATTCGAATCGAGCTTTCTTCAGTCAGGCAAAATTCTCGTCTCGTGATTCAGTCTTTAGTTCCGTTTCCGTAGTAAATCTTATCTTTTTTACCTGAACACAAAGAAATGAACCGCGAGTAAATCTGAAACAAAAGTTTTAACAGTACAGTATTTGTACTGTGGATACATTTTTTTACTGATATATATATATATTTTTTTTTTTTTTTTTTGATAAATAAACATAGATAAAAACTAAACGTAAATTCTACATGACACTCCGGCTACTAAACCGGCACAAAAACTAGTAAAAACATAATATTTTATATAATACTTACTAATGCATTTAGATAAATCTAATGAATTAATGACTCGAAATGATATATAAGTGCTCAAAATGGTATCAGAAGTGGGGTGAATATTATAATAATAATAGTGAATTTTTCCGTCATCACAAACCCCCCACTTAGCTTTTGGTCGTCTTCGAGCAAAACTGGCGATAAAATAAAATGAATGAGGAAAAATTCATGAAAATACAAGATATAAGGGACAATCAGATGATGCAACCAATCGAATCATAACTACACGTTAACCTTAATATAAATGTATAACAGAGTGAGTGGGTGACAAGCCTTTTCAATTTCCACTATCCTCTCTTGAATAATTCAAGCAAACGCACAAATATCCATTCAGCCAAGTCCTAATGATTTTCCTAGGTATAGGCAGTAACAGTTCCACTCCTTCGCACGATAACGATCGATAGATCCATAGTAGATACTACTATCATAATGATCAATAACGATGTAACTCATTCGCTAAATAACGAACCCCGAGATTCAAATCGATCTCTTAATAACGATCCCCGACTCTTAACTCCTTCGCTCGATAACGATCCATCGAGACATAGTTGATAGTACTATCACAATGATCGATAACGATGCAACTCATTCGCTCGATAACGATCTAACTCATTCGCTCGATAACGAATCCTGAGATTCAAATCCATCGCTCGATAACGAACCACGACTGTTAACTCATTCGCTCGATAACGATCGATCGAGCCATAGTAGATAGTACTATCACAATGATCGATAACGATCTAACTCATTCGCTCGATATCAAATCCCGAGATTCAAATTGATCGCTCGATAACGAACCACGACTGTTAACTCATTCGCTCGATAACGATCGATCGAGCCATAGTAGATAATACTATCGCAATGATCGATAACGATTTAACTCATTCGCTCGATAATGAACCCCGAGATTCAAATCGATCTCTTAATAACGATACCCGACTCTTAACTCCTTCGCTTGATAACGATCCATCGAGACAATGATCGATAACGATCTAAGTCATTCGCTCGATAACGAACCCCGAGATTCAAATCGATCTCTTAATAACGATCCCCGACTCTTAACTCCTTCGCTCGATAACGATCCATCGAGACATAGTAGATAGTACTATCACAATGATCGATAACGATCTAACTCATTCGCTCGATATTGAATCCCGAGATTCAAATCGATTGCTCGATAACGAACCACGACTGTTAACTCATTCGCTCGATAACGATCGATCGAGCCATAGTAGATAGTACTATCACAATGATCGATAACGATTTAACTCATTTGCTCGATAACGAACCCCGAGATTCAAATCGATCTCTTAATAACGATCCCCGACTCTTAACTCCTTCGCTCGATAACGATCCATCGAGACAATGATCGATAACGATCTAACTCATCCGCTCGATAACGAACCCCGAGATTCAAATCGATCTCTTAATAACGATCCCCGACTCTTAACTCCTTCGCTCGATAACGATCCATCGAGACAATGATCGATAACGATCTAACTCATCCGCTTCGATAACGAAACCCGAGATTCAAATCGATCTCTTAATAACGATCCCGACTCTTAACTCTTTTTCGCCGATAACGATCCATCGAGACATAGTAGATAGTACTATCACAATGATCGATAACGATCTAACTCATTCGCTCGATAACGAACCCCGGGATTCAAATCGATCGCTCGATAACGAACCACGACTGTTAACTCATTCACTCGATAACGATGTCGGATCTCGGGATTGAGATCAATCGCTTATTAACGAACCTCGAGATTCAAATAAATCCTTCGATAACGAACTGACAATCTATAGTAGAGAGTATTATCAGAATCACCTGTATTATCGTTCGATAAATGAATTTTTATAAAAAAATAATGAATTTTATATTTTAACGCAATGTTTATTAGAATATGTATATTAGAATTTTATAATAAACTGAATATTATTTATTAACTCAAAGTTTTATATTAAAAAAAATTTAATTTCCTTGAAAGGGACGACAATTGTCGTCCCTAAAAACCCAAATTTTATAATTTATTATACATAACATATTATTTTCTGAAAAATGTTTAATGGGACGACATTGTCGTCCCTTTAAACAAGAATTTTATAATAAATTGAATATTATTTATTAACTCAAAGTTTTATATTAAAAAAAAATTTAATTGCCTTTAAAGGGACGACAATTGTTGTCCCTAAAAACCAAAATTTTATAATTTTTTGTACATAACATATTATTTTCTGAAAAATGTTTAATGAGACGACATTGTCGTCCCTTTAAATAGTCATGTCGTCCCTTTAAATAGTTTTGTCCATGTAGAAATCCAAGCTGACACGGTGGGGTTAATATTTTATTTTTTGGGACGACATTGTCGTCCCTTTAAAGTTTCCCTCCGAAAAAATCGCTCAAAACTTTGACTATGTTTGAATTCATTTAAAGGGTCGTCCCTTTAAAGTTTGTCCCTTTAAACCAGTTTTCTTGTAGTGAGAGGCATTGTAACGCACGAAAGAGAATCCGTCTGCACGTGAATCGACTGCAGCCTCATGTTTTTAGCAACAGCCTCATGCCTTAAAAATGTCAAGTTCAACTCGAGGGACTCCACATCATAGGACCCATTGATATTCTCAGAAAAGGCAAGCAGAATTAACACGACCACTTTGGTCTCCGAATATGGCTCAAATGGCATGGGAATTCTCGAATCACAACATATGTACATTGATCTAAATTGAACCAATGCCCGGGGGAGTCCAAGAAGAAGGCAACGCATGAGCAGACGCAGCTTTTGCCAGCATATTATTAACATTTACTGGCATCATCGAAGACACACGCACAATGGGCATTCCGAATGTACCAACTAGTCGTAAGTCATAGAAAAGTAACAGCGTTGCTCGCATCGCAAGCATCAAGAAGGAAGTTGACAAAAGAACCAAAATCCAGCATGGCAATTGCATCGTGCCCTTCAGAGGTCAGATCACATCATTGTTTAATTCGAGCCAGACACATCATGGGATGACACAATCAAAAAGAGAATAAGGCCATTTCTAAGTCCTTGCTTTAGCAATAAGCATCCGATTGATAGACCGTCATGTAGGCAATGTCATAAGAAATGCTTGACTTGTGATCGTAGAGGCAGCAACCATATATATTTTGCACCATGCACATACATTCCGGGATATGGGAAGAGGTCACCTCCAACCCCAAGGAGAGAACATTGTGACGAAAACGGATTGCCAAGCGATAGCTCGATTCAAAGTGCCAAATAATATCATTATTCATTACCATGGCAACCAAAATCAGGACTTAAACTTGATTGGGCTTCAGGTGGATAATAGGAATTGTCTGAAAAGTCCCGATCCCTATATCGTGGTCCGGTCAAAATAAAAATCAACCAAAGCGCCATCTTCAATGCGCCAACGTAAGCCCTTTCACCAGGGCCGGCCCTCGCTTTTGTTGGGCTTAAGACCAAGTCCCCGAATTAGGCCTTTTAGTTGAAGTTGTTTTTTTTTTAAACATACTTATTGTTAGATATTTTTTCATAAATAAATATTTTGGTTATCGTTTTCATATGTGTTGCCGTACGAATTAATGTTATCACAACGAAACGGGGTTCGACCTGTCCGGTCAGGTCGCGGTGGGTCGAGGGGCGCGTCCAACTCTTAAGGTTCGGCGGGCAACCAACTCTAAACTCGATGCATGCATTAGTTAAACAATGCATGCATTAGTTCATTTTGAGACATGCATTTTCGAACTGATATGTACTTACCCATTCGTGTAAGGGTTGCATGCTTTCATCCGGTGAACAGTGACAACCCTACCTTTCGTGCATGCAGTACCTCCATTCGTTTATGGGGTACTTGCAACCTATAAAAGGCATAAGTATGCAGACGAAAATTCATAAGTTTGACAACATCATCAGAAAAACTTTGATTGTCCTTGAGTTTGATTCAAACAAGTCACTGTTTGAATCAAACACCCTATTTCATTTGATCTCTTAGTGACAACTCGTGTGGGACGAAACATCTCTTAAAAGACAACGTTAATAATGTGCCTCGGAGTTTCTAATTCTCTGTCAAATCCTAAGTACTACATTTTTCCAACATTTATCGCGTTTTTAACATCCGTAAATGCAAAAAAATTAATAAAACTTGTTTGTATGTTTTTTTTTTTGGGCCAAATAAATTTTTTTATTGGGATCTTTATCGATTGAAGTAAAAAGAAAATTGGGCATTTATCAAAAAAGAAAATTAACATATTATATTAGGTTGGATCGGATTAAATCTACACGAATTTTTTTTCTTTTAGCGAAACATATACCGTTGGACCCCCCGACACCGTTGGGCTTAGGACCCGGGTCTCAGTGGCCTTAGCATAGGGCCGGCCATGCCTTTCACTAACAAGTCCCGACCATCTAAAAGGTTGCGCCATAAGAAAAAAGGCATTGAGCCTAACCCAGCATCAAGAATGTCGTATGATTGCTACTGTTATTTATACATTTTCATATTTGTAAAAGAGAATTTGGGACATTACCGTAAGCCCAGTAAGTGGTTTAGTTCGCTTTGATGCTATGTTTCTTTAATGAGTGTTATACATCACCTCTCACTTTAATGAGTCTTATTTATTAACACAACGTTTTATATTAAAAAAAAAAAAATCTCTTTTTAAGTGACGACAATTGTCGTCCCTACAAACCCATGTTTTATAATTTCTTGTACATAACATATTATTTTTGGAAAAAAGTTTAATGGGTTGACAGTTTCGACCCTTTAAACGTGAATTTTATAAAAAAAACTAAATCTTATATATTAACACAACATTTTATATTAAAAAAAAATTAATTTCCTTTTAAGGGGCGACAATTGTCGTCCCTACAAACCCATGTTTTATAATTTCTTGTACATAATATATTATTTTCTGGAAAAAATGTTTAATGGGACGACATTGTCGTCCCTTTAAATAGTCTTGTCCACGTGGAAATCCAAGCTGGCACGGCGGAGTTAATATTTTATTTATGTCCCTCCAAAAAATCCGCCCAAAACTTTGACGATTTTTGAATTCATTTAAAGGAAGATTTGTCGTCGCAATAAACATATTTAAAGGGACGACTTTGTCATTCATTTAAAGTTTGTCCCTTCAGCTGGCAATTCTTGTATTGACATACAATTAAATTAACAGAGATCTTACCGGTAGTCTTGAAAGGATTTCAGTAACCAGTTCTCAGGGATATTCATACTCTTTCTGCTACCTTCGATCACCTCCCATGTTTTCGCCGGCTACCAAAGATGAGACGACGGACGCCAATTGCACGCACGACACCCAAATTAAAATGTTGGGGCTGCTTAAATTGAATCACAACTTAGTTTTGTTGGTTTGTTTTCTCCTTTTTTTTAGAAGGCTTTTCTTCTCTTTTTAGTGTCCCGTTTGCTTCTAGAAGGAATTAAAACTTGTACTCCCTCCGTTCCAATTTATCTGAGCCAGTTGCCAAAATCACACATATTAAGAAGGTGAGTTAATGGATTAATTTATACAATGAAAAGACTAGAATCTCTTTGGATATAATAAATAAGGGTAATTCAAGTAAAAACACAATAAATGCTGCATTGGAAATTGTACTGCCTCACATAAAATGGAACAAAATATTTTGGCAACTGCCTCAGTTATTGTGGAACGGAGGGAGTATTTATTAAGTCAAACCGACATCATAAGGAACAAGAACAGAATTCGGAAGGAAGGTAAACCATTCACCAGCAACCCGGCTTGTGCTTAAAATATGAGCTGAAAAATTATCACTACGGTTTAATAAACAAGAAGTAAAACAAAGGAAAGGCATTATCTAACTCTTGTCAATCATGAACTAAAATAGCCTAGAGAAGACAAGTCATCCTAAGGCAGTAATAGGATTTGTAATGCACGAAAGCGAATCCGTCTCCACACGAATCGACTCAAGGGATAGTAATGCCTCCTGCCTTAAAAATGTCAAGAAATTCGACTCGAGGGACTCCACATCGTAGGACCCATTGATATTCTCAGAAAAGGCAAGCACAATTAACACGACCACTTTGGTCTCCGAATATGGCTCAAATGGCCTGGGAATTCTCGAATCACAACACATGTACATTGATCTAAATAGAACCAAAGCCCGGGGGAGTCCATGAAGAAGGCAACGCATGTGCAGACGCGGCTTTTGCCAGCATATTATTAACATTTATTGGCATCATCAAAGACACACGCACAATGGGCATTCCAAATGTACCAACTAGTCGTAACTCGTAAAAAAGTAACAACGTTGCTCGCATCGCAAGCATCAAGCATGAAGTTAACAAAAGAACGAAAATCATGCATGGCAATTGCATCGTGCCCTTCAGAGTTCAGATCACATCATTATTTAATTCGAGTCAGACACATCATGGGATGACACAATCAAAAAGAGAATAAGGCCATTCTAAGTCCTTGCTTTCGCAATAAGCATTCGATTGATAGACAGTTGTGTAGGCAATGCCATAAGAAATTAATGCTTGACTCGTGATCGTAGGGGCAGCAACCATATTTTGCACCACACACAATCCGGATAAAGGAGGAAGAGGTCACCTCCAAGGAGAGAGCATGGTGGTGAAAACGGATTGCCAAGCGATAGCCCAATTTAACTGTATATAGACCTTGTCTGTCAAAGTGCAAAATAATATCATTATTCATTACCATGGTTACCGAACTCTAGACTTAAAATTGATTGGGCTTCAGGCGGATAAGTCTCGATCCAAGCATTAGAACAAATATTAACCAAAGCGCCATCTTCAATGCGCCAACGTAAGCCCTTTCACTAACAAGTCCCAACCATCTAAAAGGTTGCGCCATAAGATAAAAGGCATTGAGCCTAACCTAACATCAAGAAGGTCGTATGATTGCTACTGTTATTTATGCATTTTCATATTTGTAAAAGAGTTTGGTACATTACCGTAAGCCCAGTAATTGGTTTAGTTCGCTTTGATGCTATGTTTCTTTAACGAGTGTTATACATCACTTCTCACTTTAACACCTACCTTACGGAAGATTAGCTTTAGTGACCATTGCCAAAAACACTTGAAAATGAATGATAATTTTGCAGATCAAGAACAAAAGTTGCTGTCATACACAAAATATTTATACTGTATATATATGTATGTATATCACAAGAAAGTACCAACCACCGGATACCACAACCATCCATGAAGCAAAAAGATAAAACTAGCTTTCTCGAATCATCAAAATAAAAATATATATTAAAATAAAATCATCAAAAAATTTTAAATAATATTTGATATACATTAAGCATACAAATTGAAGCTCCTTTATTTCATCTATCACAAACAAATCCATTGAACAAAACCAGCCACATTTCCATCAAAACTAACAATTAGGATCACCTTATTTCTACATCCAAGAGCAAAAAACAGACAATATTACTATGGTGGAGAATACAAACCAAAACCCAAAAAAAAAAAAAAAAACAAAAACAATAGCCTAATTAAGACCACCGTATTTCGATAGAAGTGTTTTCATCCAAAGGGAATCATGCTGATATCATCCCAATCATGCTGTAACCAAAAAACCAAATTTGTTTTTCTTCATCCCTTTATATCCTGGCCATCCTACAAAAGAAAAAAAGACTCCATATTAATACACAAGTAAAATAAACACAGCAACAACATACATCCATTTTGTTGTTTTCCACATGCAATGTTAGTAAATGAACTAAAATGCACTAATGCACGACTCCAGGATCAGATCGAATTACAAAAAAATTCATAACACAACGATAACCAATTAGCACACCAAACATTCGATGAAGAACACCTAATTTGTTTTCCACATCCAAAATCATGAATGAGAAATAAGTTGAACAATAAATGTAGAAGGAGATGCATAAATAACAGTGACAGATTTTTATATGTAATGATGAACACAAACCTGTAGAATGAAACCTGTTTAACGATGTATATTATACAAGAAGACGCAACAATTTTGTAATGCCAAAAACACACATGTCCATACATTCAAGCAGTTGAGAAGATCACAATTGCAACGTACTTTCAACAAACTGTACAATCTCAATCCTAGTTGCAAATCAATAGAATCAAGCACATACTATTTTGCCCAGTTTTCGCCGCTGATAGAAACGAGACTTTCCTTGTAAACAAGAGCACTATCCATTGACGCTCCAACGTTCACTACATCATTGTTAAGCAGATCATATAACATCACTTTGTACTTATGCCAACCTCGGAAAATGAGGTACGAGTTTCCATAGAAGCCAAGAGGCCAGAGATTTTTGACTTGGACAGTCCACAATTTGCTCCAAGATCTTGATTGAGTACAAGTGAAATCATTCAACACCCAAATTTCACAATATCCATAGGTAGAAATCACGACTGCAATGGATTCTCTGAAAGGAAACACTTGTAAAGTTTTATCCTTGCTTTGACACTCACTGTCGTCTAGAGATACCGGTATCGTATCGAAGGTTTCATCGCTCACATCAAATAAAAATATCTGTCTTTGGTCTCCAAGCCAGCCGATTTTTCTGTATGTAGTAGTAAACAACACATCGCTGACGCAAAAACTGTTGAGTGGTGCGGCATCTAGTTTCCTCCATGAATTAGTGCGAAGGCTGTATAACTCGAGCTGCTGCTTTAGTGGATGGACAGAGAGGTTCTGCACAATTTTCAGAATCTTGTAATCGTTTGTTTCGGAATCAAAAGCGAACCCAACTGTATAATTAAAGCGCGACCTCCCTTGTAATATAGCCTGACGAGGTAGGTTAGATCGGGGAATAATTTTGAAGTCCTGGATCTGTGGATTCCACAACAAAATACGCCCTTTTCCCAGCCTGTACAAGCAAAATACACCATTGCACGGCCCACAAACTTCAGGGAACAATCCCGAGCTCTTATCAAAGCTATGCTGTTGGGGTAGTCGATAATGGACAATCTTATTCCTTGACATACACACAAATGGTGAGGTAGGCGGTGAGAGTGAAACATATGCAGTTGATAAATTAAGGGGATGGTCATGGTATAATATCCCGGCTAGAACAAGATGGGAGGGTTTATAGTTATTAAGGTGCAAAAAGGGGAAATCTTTGGCAGAGATATGATTACACCATGATTTACATATGCACTTAAATCGAAACAGAGATTTAACGGGTAGTCTTGAAAGGATTTCAATAAACAGTTCTTCAGGAAAATACATAGGGTTAATCATAATCTTTCTCTTTCCTTCACCTCCCATGTTGAAGGGTTTCGCCGCACAGCCAAAAGCTCTAAATAACAGGATTGCTGCTGCTGTATACTACACAATACGGTTGAACTGAATCACAATTTTTCTTTTTCTTTTTTAAATTGACCGATTGATCATTCACTTCAAAAAAAAACGAAAAAGTGTCGCATCCTTCAAAAAATTCCAAACATAATTTGTGATCTGATATCTCAAAAGTGTTGAATTTGCGGCTACTGCAAAAAAACGGGTAAAATAAACCATGTATCCTATAAAATATTCCTTAATATATATACAATTTAGATATATCACTCATTGCCGGCTACTTAAAAAAACCCTTAAAAAAGGGGAAATTCGAATTATACCATTTTATTGAAAATTAAATCGAATTCTACACCTTCCGAAAATAAAATAAAAAAACCCGCACTATCCCCTGCCTTAAAATGGGCGGGATCACCCATATTACGCCCTTCAAACCACCCATAAATGGGTGATTTTGCCCATCTCATGCCCACACGCCCATGATGGGCGGTTACGCCTATACAAGTTATGTTTTTTTTTCTTTCTTTTCGTAAGAAGCTAGTAAATCACGGAAATTAGGAGAAACGTTTTTTTTAATAGAATGAAATATTTTCATTATCAACAGAAAATACAACCGGACACATGCCAGGAAAACATTTATTTCATTGACTAAAATCAGGAAATTAGGAGAAGCATTTATTTGATTGACTAAATCAGAAATGGAAGAGGTAGAAACAAAATCCCTATAATTCCCCTAAAATAAAATTAAAAAAAAGAAACAAAATCGCTATAATTGGGGAAGAATTTTCACCCTTAAGATTTGCACAATCAAGTTTCGGTTTTTTTTTAAAGGATTAAATCAAGGAAATTATTAGAAGCGTTTATTTGATTTTCTAAAAATTAGAAAATTGAAGAGGTAGAAAAAAAATCGCTGTAGGAAGATCTATTGCACCGTTAAAAATTGCACAATCAAGTTTTTTACTATCTCTTTTCCATAAAAAATGCAACTTTTTGTGGTACACACTGATTAAAAAAATAATTTTGTGGTATACAGAGCACCTTGGCCGACTTGATAGTAAAAAACTTGATACCTTCCACAAAATAATAATAAGGGAACAAATATTTATTCCCGTGATCTGTGTATGTTCACCTTTGGCTTCAATCATAGGGTCTCGATCCGTTGCAGAAATATATAATGATACTTAATAGAATTATTTAGTATCAATTGGTGCAGTATTTTGTGGAAGGTATAATGTGCTTTATTTAGTACAGTTGTGTTACAACTCTAATTATCTTGCTCACTTTCCTTCTAATGGAGTTGAGTCGATTCCCGTTTAATGTTACGCTGTGAATGTAAATATATTTCCGTTAGTAGATGCTATTCGAAATCTCTGTGATTGGCTTCAAAGGTGCTGATTGATTTAATGTGTATTATAACATATTAATGTGTATAAACACACGGTATATTTATGTTGATTTTCTATGTAAACCTGCACATGTCTTTTGTGCCGCGGAGAACAATAGATATTGGTGTCCGTATGTTATATATCTGTACATATGGTATATAATTTGATAACGTGTGATTTATCTGATGTTAGATTATTGACTCCGTTAGTGTATTAACATGTACCCACGGGTCACAATTATATGTGCCACGCGCTTGTGGATCCATTTTGAGAAATTAAAATTGGCCTTGCTCACTCGTGCGGCAATTCTGTTTAGAGGTGTAAAATTTTATTTGCAGTGCATGGTGGTATCTATTGTTAAATCATGGAAGTTGATTTCTTTGATGTTGTTTGTGGTTTCGATTTCAACTAACCCAGATATTGCGAATTTTGTCGATCTTCTGTTATTAGACATAAATGAAAGGATACACCGAGGTGAATTCAACCTTGAATGTGTCTTTTGTGACACAAGTGTACGTGCCTACTGTAGCACTAGACGTAGCACCAGTGACCAGTTAATCACATCCCTTGGATGGAGAATTTCGGTGGTGCGACGAACGATGTTTTGAATGATCAAACTGAGATTGATCATTATGTTGAGCACAAAATGTGATGCTCTGTGGAGAGCCAGTGAGATTGGCTTTAAGTTCTGCGTACATGCTTGATTCATCATGCTTGTGACACTATAACTAGGACTTACAATTTCAAATTTGTTTATCCATTGATGAACATGTAGTTTGAAATTTGATTCTAATCACAAGTGTCAAGTATGTGTTGAAGCCATGTTGGCGAACTCACCAGTTGACCGGTAGAAAGGAACACAGAACCTCTAGATTCGTGTAAACTCTAGGTAATAGAAGTATCTCGCTGCATTTATTGATGATAACACCGGATGTTGATATGCTGAAAAGCGAAACTAAGGCTCGTGTTGCCTTGAGAATTATCAGAATGAAGGTGAAAATAAACATAGCAAATGGATGAGATGTATCCGTAGTGATTGTAGAGGTGGATATGATGTATTGTTTCATGAGTCTTGCTAAGGGCCAGGCATGACTCATCAAACAACCACACCATACACACCTCAGGCAAGTGGTATTGCTCCGTGCAAGAACCGAAATCTTAAAGAGTTGATGGATGCTATGTTGATAAGTTTGGGTTTACCTCAGAACTTGTGGGGGGGAAGTTGTCCTCTCAGCAAAATGCATTCTGATCAAGATCCCTTCAGTGAAGAAGGATAAGACCCCGTATGAGTTGTGTAAATACTGTGGTTTAGCTATAGATTCTTGGAAATGTGGGGGTGTGGCCTAAAATCATTAGTGCCTGTTGTTTTTGGTGCATGAATCAGACATCAATGATGTACATGAATGTGGTGTTCCTTGTAGATATCTTTCCTTGTAAGGAAAGTGGTAAAAAAATAAGCAAGCATGAGTAAGCGGACATATGAGTCTTAATAAGAGAGTGGTCCTCAATAAATTGAGGAACTTCGTCTTAGTATAAGGGCTAGGACTTCCAAGTCCTTTGCTCCTGATTTTTTGACCTATGTGGCAGAAAATGAACCCAAGACATATGCTGAGGCAATGTCAATTCCATAAGCTCCTTTCTGGAAAGAAGCTATGTATAGTGAAATAAAATCCGTCGTGCAAAACCACACTTGGAAGTTGGTTGGTCTTCCAACGGGAAATAAACAACTCGGGTGCAAGTGGATCTTCAAGAAGAAGTTAAAGGTTGATGGATTTATTGTAAGGCATTGTTGGTAGCCTGAGCGTATCGACAGAAAGAAGGCCTTGACTTCTTACTCACCAGTTACAAGAATTACTTATATAAGTGTTCTCGTCGGTATAGTTGGAGACTATAACATGGAAATCCATCAAATGGATATTTGTGGTGAGTTGAAGGAAGATATGTACTTGGAACAACCCGATGGGTTCATAGTTCCAGGCTAAGAAGTAAGGTGTGTAGACTTGTTAAGTCTCTCTGTGGCTCGAATAATAGCCAGAGCAACGGCATATCGAGTTTGATTATGTTATGTTGTCAAGTAGGTAGGACATATATATGTCTACATTAAGAACACACTTATGTGATAGTATGTCTATGACATCTCATGTACTGATAACTTCGCATTATACTCCTCTTGGTATAAGTTTTATTACATCCTCATAATGCGCAAAAATCGTCCATAATGGATTATTTGCGAAAGAGCTCTACATTTCTTTTTAACATTTCAATCAATGGTGGATAAGCAAGAGGAAGTCGGAGGGGAAAAGAAGAAAATGATGAACAACTTGAAATCTAGTGGAAACTTCACAATCAATTGCTAATTGACAATGCCGATATCCGGATTGTCGCACTATGTAAAAGGTCCAATGGATTTTTCCATGAACCGTCAACAAATCAAAGAAAAAATTTTTAAAACAAAGGGGGGGATTTTCAGGATGTATATATAACAAAATGGAAGATATATTGTTTAAAAAAACATTATAAAAAAAGAACCAAACAAAAACACCTACAACCTTCATTCTGTGTCGTAGTGTAGACCTCATGTGCGTTATACCCCTTTCTTCTTCCCCACATTCCACAAACTCCCTTCACCAAATAAAAGAACATCGATGTAAGAATATGTATGTAATTGAATAATCATGTTGAAGGGTTTCGCAGCTGCTGTATACTACACAATACGGTTGAACTGAATCACAATTTTTCTTTTTCTTTTTTAAATTGACCGATTGATCATTCACTTCAAAGAAAAACGAAAAAGTGTCGCATCCTTCAAAAAATTCCAAACATAATTTGTTATCTGATATCTCAAAAGTGTTGAATTTGCGGCTACTGAAAAAACGGGTAAAATAAAGGTGATTGAGGGAAAAGGACAAAAATATTTATAAAATGAATAAATAGGACACATTCATTTTTTTAGTTGCAAAAAGGACAAAAAAAAATTTTAGACGGACAAAACCCCTTTTAATCAAAGGTACGCGCGCATATACAAGCTTCAGTACATCCGCTGAAGACCGCTGCTTCAGGTTTTTGTGTGTATGTGTTTTTTTTTTTTTTTTTTTTTTTTTTCAAATACTCGTAACTTTCGATTTACAAATCCGATCGTCAAAAAAGTTTCACCAAAATTCATATTTTTTTTTCTTTAATTTGATTCTCAAACACGATCTGCTTTCGATGTATATTTTGAAAGCCGAAAAATATTTGTATAAACCTAACGTTTTTTCTTATAAACGACCGTAACTTTTGATTTTGAACACCGATCATCAAAATTGTTTCACCAAAGTTCATATTTATTTTTAATCTTCATTTTGAGACCGCGTTTGATACCCTTTCGACGTAGTATTTGAAAGCCGAATTTTATAGAAGAGTTTACACAGTAACACAATAACACACCAACAAAGTAACACACTAGTCTATTTTTGTTCTAAAAAAAGTAACACACCAACAAAGTAATACAAGAATACAAGAATACACCAACAAAGTAACACAATAACACATCAACAAAGTAACACACTAGTCTATTTTTGTTCTCAACAAAGTAACACTCCAACAAAGTAACACACTAGTCTATTTTTGTTCTCAACAAAGTAACACACCAACAAAGTAACACACAAACAAAGTAACACACTAGTCTATTTTTGTTTTCAACAAAGTAACACATCAACAAAGTAACACCAACAAAGTAACACACTAGTCTATTTTTGTTCTCAACAAAGTAACACACTAATCTATTTTTGTTCTCAACAAAGTAACACACCAACAAAGTAACACACTAGTCTATTTTTGTTCTCAACAAAGTAACACACTAGCCTATTTTTGTTCTCAATAAAGTAACACACCAACAAAGTAACACACTAGTCTATTTTTATTCTCAGCAAAGTAATACACCAACAAAGTAACACACTAGTCTATTTTTGTTGCAACATTGTAACACACCAACAAAGGTTCATCCACACTTTGGTATATATATATATATATATATATATATATATATATTAGCCTTCCCACTAATCACATACTTCCCCTTATGAAATCAACATTTAACAAGAACAACTAATCCCAATTTACTCACTGCAAAGCCCCTCAATGTACCAGTTAACCCAACCAAGTCAATTAATTTCCCACAACAAAACAATCTCATGAACAGCCCCTCCACATACCCCTCCACATAAACAAAAAAAAATATAACCGTCTTTACCGAGTTCTAGATAGCAAACACCAGCACAAAGTTCTACCAACACATTTGGTCCATTCCTACAACAGGAAGGTGAACTTTCATCCACAAATAAATATAAACTCTCATGCCAGCCAACAAACACCGGTTGACTAATGCTAAAAACCGGTAAAATTAGGATTTTAGTCATCTAACTTGCTTTTTTTTTTTTTTTAATCATGCTCAAATCCTGTAAAGACAAATGGTCCTCTAAGTTGGCTTTTTTTTTGATTTTAGTCTATCCACGGGTTACGCCGGGACCAAGACCTAATCATCAAAATTAACTTATATTGACGCTTGCGTCGATGCCATGTCGGATCTACACGGCGGTGGGTCCCATTTCTACCACATTGACTAGAAAATAAGACTTTCCCTACTTTAATTACTTTCCCCACTTCCACTTTTCACCAAACCCATTAACTCTAAAATCAAACAGTACTGAGAATTTCGTTGCTTATGAATAGCTCCCTTGTGATGAAATTTTCTTTTTACTAGCTTCATCAGCCTTTTAGAAGACAAAAATAAATGAAAATTTTGAAGAAAAAATTGATTGAAAAAAATACAGGTGAAAGGAAAATAAACAGACAGGTAGGCTATAAACCACTACCAAACATGCAGATAAAGACATCAAAATTAAATATCACAAATTAAAGAAAAAAAAAAGCCGACTCATTAAGAAAGGCTACTTGAAAGGAAGAAATATCAGATGGAAATGAAAAATAAAGAAAGAAAAGAAATTAAAGATTGATTTTTTAGGAAAACCAGAAAAGAACGAAGAAACAAAATTAATTGAGTGTGAGGAGGGGAGACAGAAAAAAAGGATTGAAAACAAAGGCAGAAGATCAGAAATTCAGAGTCCTTTTGAGAATTACCTTATTTACTCAAAAGGACACACAAAAGGCATAATAATATCATCACAGAGCAGAGCAGCCATGATTCCACCTGATAATGCAAATAAATCACTCACCAATAATCGGAGTATCCAATTTCTCCTGCGTTGCCATCTCTTTTCCTGCATCACCTTCGAAGAGCACGAATTCACAGAGCACAAATACGCAGTTAGAAGAGCACAAATTCGAAATTGAAGCAGCAAATTAGGGCTCAATTGGGTTCGGGTATTGTGGGTTTCATGGGTTCATGGATTTTAGGGTTAAGGGCTCATGAATTTAGGGAGATAAGATGAATTTGATTTTGCAAGAAGAAGAAGATGGAAGAGGAACAGGTTTATTTGCAGAGTTTGGAATATAGTTGGGGAAAAGTGGAGGTGAGGAAAGTAATTAAACTAGGGAAAGTCTTATTTTCTAGTCAATGTGGTAGAAATGGGACCCACCGCCATGTAGATCCGACATGGCATCTGACGCTAAGCGTCAACATAAGTTAATTTTGATGATTCCGTCTTGGTCAGAAACTCAGTGATAGTGACTAAAATCCAAAAAAAAAAGCAACTTATAGGACCATTTGTCTTTTACAGGAGTGGAATGCATTAAAATCCAAAATATGCCAAGTTAGAGGACTAAAATCCTAATTTTACCGCTAAAAACCTCTCCTCTCGGCCCAGAAGTAGTACATGAAGATAAAATTTTACCTTATAAAAATTAAAAACCTGCCATCTTCTTCCCCCAATTCGGCCAGATTATGAGAGAATGATATTTCTCTTGCCAAAATGATGCTCCAAAATGCTTAAAGAGGATTTCCCTGCTTGATAATTACCGGCACCTCTCTGAAATCTTTCAAACAATAAAACCCATATACCGGCTAATCCATTTGATGATTAAACAATTTAAGCCACCAATTCCTCCGAACTGTGGTCGACTTGATTATGAGTGGGAAGACGCCAAAAGAATGAGAATGAACGAACACCGGGATAGCGACTTCAAATTTTACAAACTCAACCTCCTGATTTCGATTCTATAAATTGATTCGCGTAATTTCTAGTAGTCTTCCACCTCAACAAATCTCATTCAGAGCCTCATTTACAGCTGAAACGTTGTTATTCTGCACCGCTACCATGTACAGCTTCACCAACTTAATATGTCTAGCCTGAAATCCAATCCAAAATCATTTTAGCTGATACGATCCTTCCAAAGAGAAGCTGCAAGAACCATTGAGGTAAGCGTGGAATTTCCCAGAAAACATAAGCAGCCAATAAACTGCACTTGCTGCTATTATTGGTGCTGCGTTGGAGCCTGATGATGGCAGCGATGGAGCCATGGCCGCCGTTCTCCGGTCGACGTTATGAGTGATGCCCCAAATTGAAATGAGCCGAAGGTGGAAATCAATTAATTGATGAATTCGATAGCAAAGGTTACTGAATAGGCGTGAGAAAATGGGATTTTGACTGTGATTAAAAGAAAGGGCAAAATAGTCCGAAGGAAAATGTTTTGTCCTTAAATCAACAAAAAAAAAATACAAACTGGATTAAAATTTATATACAAGGCAAAAAGTGGACTAAAACCTAATATTCCCTAAAATAAACCATGTATCCTATAAAATATTCCTTAATATATATACAATTTAGATATATCACTGCATTGCCGGCTACTTAAAAAAACCTTTAAAAAAGGGGAAATTCGAATTATACCCTTTTATTGAAAATTAAATCGAATTCTACACCTTCCGAAAAAAGAAAAAAAAAACCCGCACTATCCCCTGCCTTAAAATGGGCGGGATCACTCATATTACGCCCTTCAGACCACCCATAAATGGGTGATTTCGCCCATCTCATGCCCACCCGCCCATGATGGGCGGTTACGCCTATACAATTTATGTTTTTTTTTTCTTTCTTTTCGTAAGAAGCTAGTAAATCACAGAAATTAGGAGAAACGTTTTTTTTTAGTAGAATGAAATATTTTCATTATCAACGGAAAATACAACCGGACAGATGCCGGGAAAACATTTATTTCATTGACTAAAATCAAGAAATTAGGAGAAGCATTTATTTGATTGACTAAAAATCAGAAATGGAAGAGGTAGAAACAAAATCCCTATAATTCCCCTAAAAAAAAAAAAAGAAACAAATTTGCTGTAATTGGGGAAGAATTTTCACCCTTAAGATTTGCACAATCAAGTTTTATATTTATATTAGTAAATGACGGGTTTTTTTTTAAAGGGTTAAATCAAGGAAATTATTAGAAGCGTTTATTTGATTTTCTAAAAATTAGAAAATTGAAGAGGTAGAAAAAAAATCGCTATAGGAAGATCTATTGCACTGTTAAAAATTGCACAATCAAGTTTTTTTACTAGGGGTGCTTTATTTACACCCCATCTATTCTACCCATACACCCGATTGTTTTTAAGAAATAAAACCATTTTTATACACCACACCATTTATGTTCCGGGTCCCGCATTCTACCCGTACATCCCATTTAGATTATGGAATTAAAAAAAAAAAAAAAAAAACTTTTACCAATGAAATTTTACTACTACCAAGTTTTATAAACTATACTTACACCCCATAGTTATTTACAACAAATTCCAACCCCCCGACCCCTCCCCACTTTCCCCCTTTTTTTTCTACATCTTCTTCCTCCTCTTTTCAACCCATTCTTCTTCTCTTTCAACTTCTTCTTCTTATAATCATCATCATTTTTTCATCAATTTTCATCTCAATGTTTTAGATCCATTTGTCCAAAACAAACAAATCTCATATTGAACCAAATATCTCTCAGTTGGCATGCTATATCACCAGAAATGCTGCATTTTTTATGGGAGGCGGTATTGACAGGGCAAAAAATTATCCACCCAAGGCAACTGGAATCAATTGTTTATCAATGACCCATTTTGTCCCTATCAACATTCCAAATTCTCTTTGTAATGTTTATAATAATAATAAAATACATATCTTCAATAATCATCTCTGATTGGCCCTTCAATCTTCTCCTCCGTTTCCACTAGGTCTGCAACCTCCCCCCCCAATTTTTTTTGCAGAAGACCCCTACCATTTCCTCTCCGCTTGTAAAGGCACAAGCCATCTCCAAGTTTTGAGAATGATGATTAAAAATTAAAAAATTGAGGGCTTTAGATTAGGGAAGATGATGATGATGAAAAATTAGGAAGATGAACAAGAGTAAGGGTTTCAGAATGATGGAGTTTATGATTAAAGATGTTATGTGAAGGGTATAGTGATGATGAAGATGTAGGGTTTGATGAATGAATGAGTGATGATAGAAAAATTGAAAGATGAAAATGATGAAGATGAAGTAAAGATGATATAAAAAGCTAGAGACCTTTTTTGTAATATATTTTTGGAGTGGAAATAATATGAAAATGTGGTGTGTAAGTAGGTATGGCGAAATTGTAATTAAGTATGTGGTGTAAATAAATAAATTAAAATATTGTAATTTAAGTGAGGTGCAAAAGTAGATTTGTATTATTAGGTGTGGTATAATGTGTAAAGTGGTGTATGAGTAGATTAGGTGGGGTGTAAATAATAAACCCCTTTTACTATCTCTTTCCCATAAAAATTGCCACTTTTTGTGGTACACACACTACTACAAAATTGGACATAGGTCACACTTAAGCTATGAAAACAATCACAGTTTCAATAAAACCGTGACAACGAAAATATATATATCACACTTACAGTTTTCTATCACACTTATTGAAAAACCGAGATAAGTTATATTAATCAATCTCATTTTTAAAGTGTGACTTAATTGATATAATTTTTCTCACACGCTTATTGAAAACCGAGATAAATTATTTCAATCAATCTCATTATTAAACTGTGGATCGAATTGATATGATATTTCATCACGGTTTCTAAAAAAGCGAGATAAATTATATATATCAATCTCACATCTAAAAAATGAAGGACATAAATGATATGATATTTTTATCACGCTTATTGAAAAACGAGATAAATTATACCAAACTATCACACTTTTAATCTGTGACTAAATTGGTATGATATTTTTGTCACGGTTATTGAGAAAGCGAGATAAATTATATCAATTAATCTCATTTTCAAATCATGGATCGAATTCATGATATTTTTGTCACAATTATAGAAAAGGTGAGACAAATTATATCCAGAAATAAGAAAAGAGATATAGATCACACTTATCTAAAGATAAGAATCACACTTTTAAGAGAACCGAGACAAGTAAAATGTTTATATATCACACTTAAACTTTTATCACAGCTTATTAGGTGTGAAAAAATGATCACACTTTTTAGGTGTGATTGAAATAATAATAGATCTCGGCTTTTAAGTGTGATAACAACTACTAAAATAGATCACGCTTTTTAAATGTGTTGAAATTATAATCGATCTCGGTTTTAAGTGTGATAACAACTATAATAGATCACGATTTTTAAGTGTGATAACAACTAAAATAAATCACGCTTTTAAATGTGTTGAATTATAATAGATCTCGGTTTTTAAGTGTGATAACAACTCAAATAGATCATAGTTTTTATTATCATGGTTTTAAGAAAATCGAGACAAGAACATCAATCAATCACGGTTTTTAATCGTGATTAAAATAATATGATATTTTATAATCATATCTTAGATTAGTGTGGTCGAAAATGATAATATAGTAGGCATCAACCCAAAGGTAATTAGTGTGGTTCCTTAATCCAGAGTATCCGAGTTCGAGTCCCGTGGCAACAAAAGATATGTGTGCGTTTATTTCGTTTTAAGTAAAAAAGAATGATCACACTTTAATATAATAAAAGATATGTGTGCGTTTATTGAAATTATAATATATCTCGGTTTTTAAGTGTGATAACAACTACTAAAATAGATCACGCTTTTAAATGTCTTTGAAAATATAATAGATCTTGGTTTTTAAGTGTGATAACAACTATAATAGATCACAGTTTTTAAGTGTGATAACTACTAAAATAGATCACAGTTTTTAAATGTGTTGAAATTATAGTAGATCTCGGTTTTTAAGTGTGATAACAACTAAAATATATCACAATTTTTAATATCACGGTTTTTAGGAAAAATGAGACAAAAAACAATCAATCACATTTTTTGACTGTGATTAAAATAATATGGTATTTTATAATGAGATTTTAGTTTAGTGTGGTCAAAAATTAAAAGAAAGAAAACATCGGTCTAGTGGTAATAAGTGTGGCTCGTTAATCCGGAGCATCCGGGTTCGATTCCCAACAAAGACAAAAAAATATGTGTGCTTATATATTGTTTTTGAAAAAAAGAACACTCTTATTGGTGTGATTTAAATTATAATAGATCACGGTTTTTAAGTGAGATAACAACTAAAATAGATCACAGTTTTTAAATGTGTTTTAATTATAATAGATCTCGGTTTTTAAGTGTAATAACAACTATAATAGATCACGATTTTTAACTGTGATAACAACTATAATAGATCACAGTTTTTAAATGTGATAAAATTATAATAGATTACGGTTTTTAAGTGTGATACCAACTATAATAGATCACGGGTTTTAAGTGTGATAATTATTATAATAGATCACAGTTTGTAACTGTGATTGAGTTAAAGTACTTTATGTCACACCTCAATATGCCACACTTTGGAAGCCGTGACTAATGTAAATATATCACACTTAAAAACCGTGATCTTTATGCTTTTTTGTAGTAGTGACACTGATTAAAAAAATAATTTTGTGGTATACAGAGATTAAGAAAATAATTAATGTATTATATTTTAAATAGTGATGGATATATATGTTCCTATCACATAATATTTTTTTTTTTGAAATATTAAATTAATATATAAACATTAAATGATTTGATAGATGTATGTTTAGAAAAAAATACATTAAACGATGCATTGGTTTTTAAATAGACAATTTTTGATGTGACAATTTATTTTTAAAAAAATTGACATTTTTTATGGGACAAAGATAGTATTTATTCGGCTTCATTTTGGATAAAGTGCGTGCGAAACTTCAGGTTTGGAAAGCCAAGGCCCTCTCGAGAGCGGGACGAAATATTCTCATTCAGTCGGCTCTTACGACCATCACTTACTATTTTATGCAAACAATCCGATTACATAATGCTATTTTTGATGATGTGGAGAAAGTGGCCCGAACTTTTGTCTGGGCTGGTGCTGAACAGGGGCGAAGCATGCACTATGTGGCTTGGCCGGACATTTGCAAACCAAAATCATCCGGTGGGTTGGGATTCGACGACTATGGAACATGAACGTGGCCTTCTTGGCTAAATTGGCTTGGCAGATTCTGGTGGATAAAGATAGCCTGTGGGTGCACGTGTTGAAGGCTAAGTACGGGAGTCCTTTCTCCGAACCGAAGCCAACTTGTTCTTTTGTGTGGCGGAGCATATGTATGGCGACAGAGTGCCTCCGGGAGGTTTTCAAAACTACTGAGGAGGGAAGAGTGGAGTGGTCGGCCACATCCTCGGGGAAGTTCGATGTGGCAAGTGCATTGTTAGGTGTAATGCCCGAAAGACAATTTTGTAATTGTTTTATTTAATAAATGAAATGATGTTATTATTCATATTTATTATTCTCATATTCACCGATGTGACAATAGTATTTACACTACGAAAAACCCTAAGTATATCGTTTATGTAATCACTTAACTCAAAGTGTATGGTATATACACGGAGGATTGAGTTAGTGAAGATGTACTTAAAATACAATTAGCCCGTAGTGAAGTTAATCGAGAGTATCGGGTCTCTCCTTTGACGTGCTATTAATGCGCCCAGAACACAATAGGTGTGATTGTCTTATCCGGACTTTCGGTTAAGAGAACCTAATGGGGCATTTATATATGATAGATATATCATATAGTATTTGGACCGATTTGATTAGAGTTCACGATATAATTCCGTAATCGAGAAGTCTTATCGAATCAATGGATGATCATATTTATGGATATATCTTAATCCCGAGGTGATCACAACCAATCGCTTGAATCGGTATGAGGTTTGACTTGACGGTTAAGGATTACACCGAGTCCGTGGTCCGAATTACCCCATCTTGGCATTGTCTTTGGATTGAGTGAGTAGTCCGTGGTTATCACAGATACGGAATCCATTCCTTCCATTTATGGAAGTAGATGAGACAGCCTCTTATTTTGTTAGCCCTAAGAAAATGATCGATCCCGGAGTTCACATTTGACTAATTAGCTACTAGTCGATTATGTGCACTAATTGATCACTAGGGGTTAATGGTAAATAAGGATAAGAGGTTCTAGAAAGGGTTAACGGTAACTTCCCGATTTAGAATGAACGAATCTGTGGAGGATTAATCCATATGTAATGATTATATCAATGGACGCTTATTATTATTCTCGTGAGGAGATAAATATAATCGATAATCGGAGTGAGTGCGCCTCGGGATTATGGTGGCATATTCCGTGATTGATTTATCGAATATAATTATTCTATTTGATTTATCGGAGCCACGATTATTAGTCCATGGTCCCCGACGTGCCTCACTAATATAGCATAGCTATTCTCGGACGTCGAATCCTAAGAATATTAATTTAGTTCTTGTTGGACTTTATTAAAACGATATGTGAATTAATTGTTTAGTGGACTATTAAATTAGTTGGGCTAAATAATTAAATATGTGAAAAATACATTTTTCATAATCTTGGCAATTTATGTGTGTTGGTTGAAATTAATTAATGACTAGGTCATAAGCATTTTTCAGCCCATGCATATTTTTAGTCAACAAGAAATTAGTTTTCTTGTGATTAATAAGACATGTGCATAAAATATTTATTGGATAAATATTTATGGTAAATAATAAAGATAAAAATATTCTTGATTTGTTCTAGAATATTTTGGGATTATCTTTTGTTTAATAGGATTATCATAATTGATTTTGTATTAATTATAAAATCCTTGGGGCTTAAGTTTTACTCTCCTATATAAAGAGAGTTCTCCCAAGCCTTGACACACATGAAAATTTCGACTATCAACTCTTAGAGAAGATAGAAATTTCGCCAAGGGTGATTGGGGAAAAATCTTGGAGATTTTTCCGGGTAGCATATCGGGAGGATTCGAGCGAGGATTTCCTTCCACCGGAGTTGCTTGGATCACACGTCACGGAAGATCGTGGTGCTCTTCACATCTTCTTTTCTATTGCGGTTCTCCAACTTGGATTTTGAGATCCAAGAGGTATGTTCTACAACCCCTGTAGAATAGATCTAGTTATTTTATTACGTGTATTATATAGATCTAGATCCTTAAATCGCCTGCTATGGATGGTATTACTAACAATTGGTATCGAGAGACCAAGGTGATCTATATTTATACGTATAAAATATTAGATCTAGGAGTGGTAAAACATGTAGATTTATTTTTGTCCCAAATTATTTTTTTTTAAAAAAAGGGGGCCGAAAATTATGTTTAATTTTTTATGATTATGAATGTCTTGGTTGAAGAGATGGATTGGGGTTGGTACTGTTTACTCGTTAGATCTATTGTAGCTCCTTTGTTTAGTAACAATTGAGCATAGGAATTGTATTTTTTTTTTTATATCAATTTTCAAAATTTATGTAAAAGTAGGATCTTTTATTGTAATTTTGATGTTCCGGGCTCGAGAAGATGAAGATCATGGTGTTGAAGATCATGGTGTTGGAGATCATCTAAAAGGTAAAACGGGAGGAGGCCGATTTGTTTCATATTTTTTTATTCATCGGCGGAAAATTTTATTTGCGGCGGCAACACAATATTTTTTTTTTTTTAGTTGACTTTTACTTGTTCTTAGGTCATAAGACCAATTGAATAAAAAAAATAAAATATAAAAAAAAATAAAAAATAAAATAATAATAATAAAATTTATTGGAACAGCCGTGGGCTGTTATGAAAAAAAAAAAAAGAAAGTTTTTTTTTATAAAACATTAATATAGATATATTTTTAATATATTGGTATATTACGGCCTCCTCTCCTCATCGTTCAAGTTCGTGTCGAGATCGAAGCTTTGTAGATCCGGATGATTCAAGGTTCGAAGACTCGAAGACAACAATATTGTAATTTATTTTTCCTAGGATAGATTAGATACGGGGGTACCAACAATGCATCTCGGTGTTTAAATTTTCCGCAATTTATTTTTTATGTGTTTGATCATAAAATAGATATAAAATCGGAATTGCCATGACATGCATCATATCATAAATCCACTCCATGCATACATGTAGAATTTTAATTTTGGTAATTAAAATAGGCATGTATACAAACTCGTGTAATTAGTTGAAATTTAATTAATACGTGGTAATTAATTTAATTTAGTAACTAATTAAAGATCCGAGGACGGGTTATGAAATCGTTAGCCTTTCGGTGTGTGTTCTCGGTGAACCGCCTTAAAGCTGAAACGAGATCACGTTTTCAATTCGTAGTGTCTACGAGATTGAATGATGGTAAAAGAACAATAAATCTTGGATAAAAGCGGTTCGCTTTATAGGTTGGGTGGTCAATCGAGCTTGGCTCGACCGACTTAACCCTCCTAGTGTGATGTATGCACGGGGGTCCGGCAAGACTAAGCTACACCGGAGAACGGAGGGGTGATTCCTTCCTATCTCAATGCGGCTCTCTTGACCCGACTTCGTCCGACTGTCACATATGTTCCAACGAATAGGACGGGTAGGCTTGCCTACGCCACCGACACCATTCGAATCCTTGATTTTATGTGCTTTTATGTTAACATCAAAAGACGCGTGGTTAGTTAACCCACCACCACTTCCAAAATATTGAGTGGGAGCGGGGAGGCGACACCAACCCCACGGCCTCTACTATAGATGCAAGTAAGTGAGAGAAGGGTGACGCCTCGCGGGCGCTTTGATTTCGTCCCCTACGGATGGTGTTCACCCCTATCAACATTCATGGCTTGGTCTCCGAAAGGATAGGATTTACGGGTACTCGTCGGGTCACCGACCTATCCTACGACGGCACACTCGGGCGTACCTAAGAGATCCGATATAGTAGGTCACACTCATCAAGGTATTTTTGATAAATACCTAGGCTAAAAAAGGAAGGTAGTCAATAAATAAAGGGATGTTCGATTCTCGTGGGATGTCCGATTCTCACAAGTTATTCATTGATTTAACCGTTGATCTCTTTGACCTACCTACTACGGCGGCAGATCGAGATGCAAGGTTAAAACCTTGGAATGGTAGAGTAGACTTATTTTTAGTTTACAATTCCTAAAATTTAATATAGTAGTGTTAAACTTGAATTAATTTATGTCATTTTATTTACAGCATTATCCCTTACTAAATTGCTTAAAAATTTATAATTGACTAGTATTGACTTCGTTAAAAAGTGGAAAGTAACTAGGACGTTGAACTAGTTAATCGATAATGCAATTATTTTTCGGAAGAGATATTTTCTCTTACGCCTTTTAAAAACCAGAGTGACATATAGGTATGTCACTAGTGTCATTCGTGTCAAACGGAAGACAAACTTAGTTTGATCAAAGGTGATTTCGGACTTTGAAATTCTTCTAGTGAATTTTCAGTGTGTAGTGACTACACACGTAACCGTTCTAATTGAAAAATCGGAAAATCATGAACTGTTGCTAGTTAGACGATATTTGGAATCGATGAACTAGTGGGAGTTTTATGATTTGTTGTTTTTCTGGACACATTAGAACTGTGTAAGTGTTTACACGAGAGATTTTCAAATTGAAAATTTGGAAAATCATAAAATGAAGCATTGCTGGTTAGACGGTATTTGGAACCGATAAACTAGTGGGAGCTTTAATGTTATGATTTGTTGTTTTTCTAGTATATTAGAAAATCCGACAAGTCCGGACAAGTAACACTCGAAATAGACATCCCACGGTTCAAGAGTAGTGTCTACTCACACGAACTGCTAGTTCAAAACTGTTTCCATTTACGGAAAGTCAAGAATGGGAGAGTATGTCTAAGAGTGTTAGTCATCTAAAACTGAGTTGATTTTAAGGCTAAACCGAAAATTAATAAACTGAAAACCATAGGATAAGGATAGTGATTTCGGATCACCAACCTATGAATCCTTGGTGATTTTCTCGTAGACTATGTTCTTTGGAAGAACAAGATAGTTATGCATTAACGATTAATAGACTAGACAACGGGCAGTTAATTTTAGCAAAATAGTGGGAGTGATATGAGGAAATGAATCTCGGATTCAATCCTTGGATATCGCAGAAGATTTATTTTTCTGTTTTCAAAATTCATTTGAACGAATGGATTCACCTTCTATTCGATAATTTGTTTGTCTTATGGAAAGTGAATATACCATTTGTAGTACGAATCCAAGACTCGGACTTTTGTTTGATAAAGTCAAAAAAACCACTAAGAACTGCTGAAATATGTATACATAACACATCTTAAGAACTATTAAAAGCAATTGGTTTCTATATTTAGATAAACGCTTCTTCATATTCCATAATTAGTACATAGTCCCTAAAAGACAAGACTCAAGATCGGCTCAGGGGTGATTCCTTTCTCCCGATCCTGTTATATTGTCTCAAAGGTTCAATGACTAAGCTTCCTCTCAATCGGGAAAGGAAAATGGTTATAAAGAAGTAACACCGCTTGTTCATGATGACCTTCGGGGTCTTATGAAAGATACAAGCTAGTGGGAGCTTATGAGTAGTGACTTCTAGTCTGACAACTACTCAAACACTCCGGTAAGTTTATCCAAAATATTCAAAGGTGTCTCTGATTTTGTCGGAGATGGAGTATTCTATACTCAGAAATGGGCCATCACATAGTCCTAGGGACTGATGCTCGGTCTGCCTCATAGTGAAATGCTTTCACTAAGGAAGAAACCATTGAATTGCCTTTACATAGTTGTAGATGTGCCACAATACACTGCTTAACTCAATAAAGATATTGGAAGTGAAATAACGGTATACATTGAAGTGTAGAACCGAGAAGTCTACCTAGAATATGTTTTGGAATTAACGGATAATGAGTGGATTCGTTCACCCAAATTCCGTCAATATAAGCATTTAGCACATGATGCTTGATGGTTTGACTGAAATTTCGCAGCACACGTTCGGGTCGCTGACCAATCGTTATATATCTTGTAGCATTGAGAAAAAGGTGCGTTATCGATTCTTGACATCGGGAAGGGACAGTTATGCTGTTGCATCCTTTCTGATAGAGTCTATGAACAACAAACCTTGAACCTTGGAGTACGGTTACTCAAGGTAGTTACTTACTGATTAGATCAAACCACATCCAACTTTGGTTGTTGGTGATGACACTAAATACTACTAAACTAGATCAGAATTTCGATCCATCCAATAAGTATTGGGAGTATGGTTTATCCATTACCCATTACAGTTTCTGCGGACTTTGTAGTCTGAGGATCGATTGATGACCTATGGCTCTTTTGTGAGCAAAGATAGGATTCTCGATAATAGAGGTTGGTTTAATAGCCATAACCCTCGTGAATGGAGTTCATGATCGGATTCTGCTCATACTCTTGTAGAACCACCTGAGCGCCTCAGCCCAAAGGGGAGTAATTGGATCTACACAGAAAGAGTAGAATGAATAGGAAAGTTCATCTTTCAATTACAAAGCTTGAGTGGTCTAGGGGTAATTCCCTAAGAAGTAGAGAGTTAATCGACGTTGGACTCTCTTACCACTTAGTATTGCATGATTTCGTTCAAAAGCGTAAAATAGGGGTGATTTCCTGAGATTTTCTTGCCAAACAAACGGAATCTGGATTCATTCGAACAAGGGTATTGCCTTATGAACTTATGACAGGATGACCGCACAAGGCTTATGTCCTTTGTGGATAAAAGCAAACCTCTTGGTCATTGGAAGTCATATATTTCTATAATATATGGATTTGACCGAATATTGATAAGCCTTTTGAAGTCCGGATATCAATTTTTAGTACAATAGAGTGAATATATACATATATATTAGTGTTTGTGAAGGATAACACCGCACCGGCTTGGAATCAACATGGGTGTGTTATCCAAGTCGACCGACAATGCCACAATTCTCTGAATGTAGATTTGGACAACATTCTATAGAGTTTGACTCGGTCGAATTCGAGAGAATCGATCCACCGGTTTCCCATCCATCTTATTGGTTAAGATGATGCATCTGTATGCAACATTCAACGAGGAAGTTCTACCCTATGCCTCAGAATGACTCTCTAAATCTTCGGATAAAGAGAAATGGGATGGATTCTCTTTGTGACAAGAGATGGTCAGGTTGTTGAACGTCAATTTTGATCGAATCTTACATTCGGCAAGCTTAACAAAGCAAGTTTAGCATGTCCTTTAGTATCTTGAGAGAACGAGGAATAATATGCGGGCATATTCAATTGTGAACTTGGATATGTGAGAATACACCGGTTCGACTTTGTGTCGATTAAGGATGATCGTTAAGTCGATCTCGGTCTCGAGTGTTTGCTCTTGTGTTGAAGCTATTGCCTGGAAGAATCCAAAGAACGCCGCCACTCGACTTTAACTAGTTGGGTGATTAGCGGCTTTTGTAGTAGCTAGAGAGGCGATATAGCTTAAGGATTTCCTTTTCATCTCTGGGGAGTGATTCTAGATTTGGAAAGCCGATACCACATCATTGTGCAAACGATGAAGGGGGTAGCTTATAAGGATTTCCAAAATCACTTGAGTTCAAGAGCATATTGGGAAAGTACCACATGATTAGATGGACCGCGACGCTTTCGATTCTACGGATCGCCTCGAGCCGACAACCCGACCGATCATTAAGACCCATGACATTCAGATATAGGTGCTCCCGAGTCACTAACCTATCCTACGACGGCATACTCGGAGTGTACTTTGGAATCAAAATGGTTATGATAAGTTTTGTGGGTACTAAAATACGGGATGAGTATCCATTGCTTTAGAGCAAGTGGGAGATGTAGTTTGTCAGTAGTTTTAAATAATAGGGTGTGCTCTAAAACAATTAATCACATGCTTTTCGTGCAAGTGGGAGATTGTTAGGTGTAATGCCCGAAAGACAATTTTGTAATTGTTTTATTTAATAAATGAAATGATGTTATTATTCATATTTATTATTCTCATATTCACCGATGTGACAATAGTATTTACACTACTGAAAAACCCTAAGTATATCGTTTATGTAATCACTTAACTCAAATGTATGGTATATACACGGGAGGATTGAGTTAGTGAAGATGTACTTAAAATACAATTAGCCCAGAGTGAAGTTAATCGAGAGTATCGGGTCTCTCCTTTGACGTGCTATTAATGCGCCCAAAACACAATAGGTGTGATTGTCTTATCCGGACTTTCGGTTAAGAGAACCTAATGGGCATTTATATATGATAGATATATCATATAGAAATTTGACCGATTTGATTAGAGTTCACGATATAATTCCGTGTCGAGAAGTCTTATCGAATCAATGAATGATCATATTTATGGATATATCTTAATCTCGAGGTGATCACGACCAACCGCTTGAATCGCATGATGAGGTTTGACTTGACGGTTAAGGATTACACTCGAGTCCGTGTGGTCCGAATTACCCCATCTTGGCATTGTATCGGATTGAGTGAGTAGTCCTGTGTTATCACAGATACGGAATCCATTCCTTCCATTTATGGAAGTAGATAGACAGCCTCCTTATTTGTTAGCCCTAAGAAAATGATCGATCCCGAGAGTTCACATTTGACTAATTAGCTACTAGTCGCTTATGTGCACTAATTGATCACTGTGGGTTAATGGTAAATAAGGATAAGAGGTTCTAGAAAGGGTTAACGGTAACTTCCCGATTTAGAATGAACAATCAGGAGGATTAATCCATATGTAATGATTATATCAATGGACGCTTATTATTATTCTCGTGAGGAGATAAATATAACTCGATAATCGGAGGAGTTCAGTCTCGGGATTATGGTGGCATATTCCCGTGAATGAATTTTTGAATATAATTATTCTTATTGATTTATCCGGAGCCCCGATTATTAGTCCATGGTCCCCGACGTGCCTCCTAATATAGCATAGCTATTCTCGGACGTCGAATCCTAAGAATATTAATTTAGTTCTTGTTGGACTTTATTAAAACGATATGTGAATTAATTGTTTAGTGGACTATTAAATTAGTTGGGCTAAATAATTAAATATGTGAAAAATACATTTTTCATAATCTTGGCAATTTATGTGTGTTGGTTGAAATTAATTAATGACTAGGTCATAAGCATTTTTTCGCCCCATGCATATTTTTAGTCAACAAGAAATTAGTTTTCTTGTGATTAATAAGACATGTGCATAAAATATTTATTGGATAAATATTTATGGTAAATAATAAAGATAAAAATATTCTTGATTTGTTCTAGAATATTTTGGGATTATCTTTTGTTTAATAGGATTATCATAATTGATTTTGTATTAATTATAAAATCCTTGGGGCTTAAGTTTTACTCTCCTATATAAAGAGAGTTCTCCCAAGCCTTGACACACATGAAAATTTCACTATCAACTCTTAGAGAGAAGATAGAAATTTCGGCCAAGGGGATTGGGGAAAAATCTTGGAGATTTTTCCGGTAGCATATCGGGAGGATTCGAGCCGAGGATTTCCTTCCACCGGGAGTTGCTTGGATCACACGTACGGAAGATCGTGGTGCTCTTCACATCTTCTTTTCTATTGCGGTTCTCCAACTTGGATTTTGAGATCCAAGAGGTATGTTCTACAACCCCCTTGTAGAATAGATCTAGTTATTTTATTACGTGTATTATATAGATCTAGATCCTTAAATCGCTTCCGTTGCGGATGGTATTACTAACATGCATATCATGCCCAACTGAGTAACGATTACTCTAAGGAAGAGGAGAAAGAATGGATGGCTATCTGGTCTATAAAAGGGCCCCAAGGAGGTAATATTTTATTGTGGTTGCTTCTTCATGAGGTATTACCTACGGCCAGTTTGCTTGCATATCGCCATGTCACGCATTTATGATACTCGCCGGGTTTGTCAAAACACGAAGAGACTTTATCGCATGTTTTCTGTGATTGCGAGATGGATTCATGCCATCTCGGAAGAGTATAATTGTGCCAAGACACCATCAACAATTTTTGGTACTTCCCGCCAAGACGCATGTGGGTGGATTATCGCCTCAAACAAGATTTGTGGGGAGGAAATGATACGAGTTTATGGAAGTTCCTATTTCGAGATATCGTCACGGGAACCTGCATCGGGCGTAACGGTGCGCGTCACCAAACCGGGATTCAATTTCCCCCGAAAGATGTATTCATTAAGCGTGCGATCACCAAAGCAAAAGAATTGAAGATAGCTTGGAATAGCTAAGTGTTTTTTTTTCTAACTCCCAAAATAGTTGGTAGTGTAGTTACACTTTTAATTACGCAGCAAACTCATAGATATAAATATTTTGATTGTTGAGGTTTAATAAAGATCCGGGTTTCCTAAAAAAAAAGATAGTACTTTTTTTTTTAATTTAGTAAATCACGGAAATTAGGAGAAGCATTTAACAAGCTTTGATTATTCCACTCAGCAATTACCCTATGCGCATATTGAAGAAGCAATAATTTTATTGAAGGAAAATAAACCTGCCCATGTATAGCGGTGAGATGGGCGGTTTGAAGGGCATAATATGGGCGATCCCGCACATATATGGACGATTTCGCCTATTTTAAGACTTGGGATAGTGAGCGTTTTTTATTTTCAAGGGGTGTAGAATTCGATTTAATTTTCGAAAAAGGGTATAATTCGAATTTCCCCTTAAAAAATCCAAACATAATTTGTTATCTGATATGTCAAAATTGTCGAATTTGCTGCTACAAAAATCGGGTAAAATAAACCATGTATCCTAAAAAAAGATTAATATACAACTTAGATATATCACTACTTGCCAACTATTAAAAAAAGATATTAAATAAATAAATAAATGTGGTTCTAAAGCACTCCGCTTCTTACTTTTGTCACCCATTTTTAATTATTTTTTTACTTACACACACAATTGCTTCACACACCACCTATATATTAAAACTTTATAACATGTACACTCTAGACCATCATCATTAAAAAATCAACACATCAGCCCCATCTTTTTCCAAAAAAAAAAAAACATCTTTTTAACTTATCATCTTCATCCATTTCCTTGCTCCACCAACACCACCCATTTCCTCCATCCTATCTTCCACCATCTCCTAAATCACTCCCACCTTACAACACGTACCCATTACCACCATCTTACATACCAGACCCGCCATCCAACGCCACCACGTCAACCCGCCACAAAACACCACCAAAGGCATAAACCCGGTGCCCAATACCACCATAAGCTCAACTCCGCCACCCAACCTTCATATCGCAGCCATATACCGCCATTAACAACCGGAATCGATCTCCAACCTTGTTTTACTACCTTCAAATCGCAGGCGCTTTCTTTCTTTACCCTACCATCCAAAAGCTCCTCACTCAAGCACTTTTTTCGGCTAGATTAGATGGATTTTTTGGGCGGTGGAATAGAGTAGACGAAGAGGCATTGTACGATTTGCAGATTGGGGGAAATGAGTAAAGAGTTTGGAGGTTTTGATTTAAGGAGAAAATGTCTCCGGAAAAGCGGGGGTCGCTGGAAAATGATAGGGCTGTAAATGGGTCACCGGGAAAAAATGGGGGAGGGGGGTGTTTTGCTGTTAAAAATGAAGAAGAGTCTTTCAGAGGAAAATAAATGAAGAAGTGGGAAGTGGGGGTAGGGGGTTGCTGCTAGTATACAGAAACCCGAATCCGGATCCGATACTTAATTGGATCGTCAGATCTAATTTACGGCATCGATCGAGACACTCGATCATGCACAGCGAAAGCTACGAATTAAATTCACATGCGATTTTTCCACGATTTAATTCACATAATAAATTAGTTAACTACAAGAAAGTTGAAGATTTACCCAACAGAAGAAGCCGTGATCTTCCGGATTGTATCTCCAAGCGACGACTGATGGATGTCGAATTCGTAGTAAAACCTCATCGAATATGCTCAAGAAAAACACTAGGTTTTTCTGCTCCTTATGGCTAGAACAAGAAACTAATTTTTCTGTGGTGCAATTTTTTTTTTATGTAAAATGACGTTGGTTTTTGTTCCAATTTTGTGTTGGGAGAAACTCCCTTTTTAAAGGAAAAATAACTAATAATTTAAAAGTTTATTTTTTACACATAAATTTACCTTTTCCTTTTACGAAAATAAAACCTTTATCCAATAAGAAAACAAATTTCTTATTTATAATTATCTAACACATAAATAATTATATTATCTACTAATAATTAATTAAATATGAGAATATTTCTTTCCCAAAACCAAATAAAAGTGGCACAATTTTTATGTGTCAATTGGGATAATAGAAAATGTCTTTTCTATATTACATATTAATCACCGAATAAAAAATATCTGCATATTCATTAAATAGAACAACTATTTAATTTATTCTTGAGGTTCCAAAATACGAGAATCATTCGCGTGTTAGGAGCCAACCCGGGGACCATGGACCTATAACCAGTAGCTTCAATAAATTAAATAAAATATTCATCGAACAGAATATTTCTACTCGACTTATTAATTCGAATTACGCCACCATAAATCCGTGGCGAACTCTATCGATTATAGATATAACTTATTCTCAAAGCGTCGAGTCAATAAGTGTCAATTGATATAATCATTACATACGACTAACCTCAATGTACTATCCATAACGGCGGGGGATTATTTCCGTAAACCTTCTTCATTACATCTTATCCTTATTTACCATTAACCCACTAGTGATCAATTAGTTCATAACCAATACTGAACTCACCGATCGATCGCTTTCTAGAATCAACAAATAAGGGAATTGTCTTTCTACTTCCCGAATAGTGACACCGTGAAAGTGATTCGAACCGCGCCTTTTAGCGATCCTTAACGAACACATCAAACCATATCTTGAAACAAGTAGGAGTCTGCAATCACTTCAGGATTAAGTTAATCCATCTATGATCATCTTATAATTTAATAAGATTTCTCAATCACGGAATTAAATGAGAAATGCAGATTAAATCAGTCCAGTCCTATATGACTACATCATATATAAATGCCTTACTTAGATAACCAATATCGACGTTTCGGATAAGACGGTCACACCATAAAGTGTTATGGGCGCATTAATGGTGGTTTAATCAATAGACCCCATACTTTGATTAAGTTCACCACGGACTAATAGTTCAAGTGTATCACCATAAAATTAATCCTCGCGTGTCACACACACTAAGTTATATGGCTACATATGATACAACTTAGGGTTTTCAGTAGTGTATACTTATAAGCACGAAGAAAATAATAAGATGATAATAAATCTGTCATTTATTAATTATAAAAACAATTACATAAATTATCTTTCGGGCGCTACTTCCAACAATCTCCCACTTGCCCGTAAGGACAAGCATCAATTGTCTTTCGAGCACTAAATCTAACAGTTGCTGTATGGAGAATGGGGGGTTGTAGGGTCACCGGAAAATTATGGGGCTGTAAATGGGAGGGTGGTTGCCGGAAAAAAATGGGGTGGGGGAGGGGTGTTTTCCTGTGAAAGGGTGGTTGGATATTTGAGGGGAGGGATTATATTGTTTAAGTTTCTTAACGCAGGACTTAATTGTATTTTTTAACAATTGTGGTATAAGAAGTACATTTCTTATTATTTATGTGGTGTTTAAAGTTAAAAAATAATTAAAATATTTGTGTGGTGCCAAAAGTAATATTTTGTGCTGTCGGTAGAAAAATAGTGCTACTAGTAATAAGTGGAGTGCCTTTAGAACCTCCCTAAATAAATTACTAAAAAAATCCAAACAGAATTCGTTATCTAATATGTCAAAATTGTCGAGTTTGTTGCTATTAAAACAAACCTCATAAAATGTACCGTAACAAAAAAAACCATAAAATTTATTGGGAAAAAAACCAAAAAAATATTTTGTTATTTGATTTGTCAAAATTGTAGAATTTATAGTTACTAAAACAAAGTGGATAAATAAACATTAATGTCATATATCTGATTAAAAAACAAAAAAACATAAATCATATAAGGAAAATTCGTTTTCTACCCAATTTTTTAAAATTTATCCAAAATGTACACCTCTCGAATTTGAAAAACTCACCCGATCCTCCGCCTTAATTTTCATTGTTTCCGGCAGCCTTCTAAACCCTAATAGGGAAGGGGAACCCCAATAGGGGATTTGTGTATCTTAACATCGTGCACATTTAAGAAAAAAATCCCCGGATATGAACGAAAATTGTGAACCAAAATTGACTTAAAGTGGTATATTGACAAATAGCATACATAATGGGTCGTATATTGAAAAAAATCCCATAAAAAAAGGTACAAATATTAGCAATGATTGAGCTAATTAATGGAATAAAAAGACGTGGGATATGATTTTCATCATCAAATGATTGCTGACTATTTTAATGCAATTATTTCAAATGTGTAATTTTTATCCCTTTTCCTGAAAAAAAAAAATTTATCCCTAGAAAAAAGTTTGATTTTTAATATTATTATATAGTATATTAATATTTTCACAGCTAATATTCTTCAGACATTTTTGGTTTTAGTAACGAATGATTTCAATATTATTTATTTAATGTGATAAATAAAGTCACATTTTATGTAATATCTTTATATATATATATATATATATACACACACTAGTGGGAAAACCCGTGCGATGCACGGCACGCTGTAAAATTTGTATATGATATATAGTTTGAGACATGTGAATATTATCCAACAATATTTATTAAAAAAATTGCAACAATGTGAAGAACACAATTCAGGACATTCAGAAATCATTGAGGGGAAAAATGCACATTACTCATCACCTACGGACCTTCTCTTACATACACAACAACTATTGATCAATCTGTCTAAGAAGATCAATTACTCCTTATGAACAATAAAATCATCCCCCTTTATAAGCTTGTTTAAAATATTCTTTTAGTGAATTTATCTGCGAAGGAATACGTATTCTATATTTCTCTTTAGGCCAAGGCTATCGTAACATCTCATGTATCGATAACTTCGCATTATACTCCTCTTGGTATAAGTTTTATTACATCTCATAATGCGCAAAATCGTCCCATAATGGATTATTTAAGAAAGAGCTCTACATTTACTTTTAACATTTCAATCAATGGTGGATAAGCAGGAGGAAGTCGGAGGGGAAAAGAAGATAATGATGAACAATTTAAAATCTAGTGGAAACTTCACAATCAATTGCTAATTGACAATGCCGATATCCGGATTGTCGCACTATGTAAAAGGTCCAATATAATGGACTTTTCCATGAACTGTCAACAAATCAAAGAACATTTTTTAAAACAAAGGGGGGGGGGGAATTTTTAGGATGTATATATAACAAAATGGAAGATATATTGTTTAAAAAAACATTATAAAAAAAAGAACCAAACAAAAACACCTACAACCCCCATTCCGTGTCGTAGTGTCGACCTCATGTGCCTTATACCCATTTCTTCTTCCCCACATTCCACAAACTGTAACGCCCCGTTCCTGAATACCGAGTCCTTACCCGGAAATAGAACGTTCGGCACGTATAATATAAAATAAATTCTATATTATACGTAAGCATCTACTACGTCGTATCGAGTTTCGCATTTACGGAAGCTAAAAGACTCGGGTGTATTTTTTTGTACAAGATAAGGATAGAAACTCAACCATACTAAAGATAGAAAGATATCTTACAACCACGAACTTCAAATCTTACAACCATACGATGTTTAACGAAAGGAAAGAAATACAACAAATGTCTTACAAGAAAATGTCATAAAATGCCACATGTCTTGAAATGAAATTACAACATAAAACTTGAAGGGGAAGCAACATAGTCTAATAAAAAGAAATATGATAAAAGCATAGTATGTTAGAAGCACCAAAGATCATCTTCAAAGTCCTCGTCAAACTCTTGTTCAACATGTTCATCTTCTCAACCCCAAACACAACAAACATGCATTTGAGGTAAGTACAAAGGTACTTAGCAAGAAACAGAAGCTATTGCATTAACTAGATTTCACAATGAAAGGTTTACATAGTTATTATGTTATCTTTATTTGACCAACTCAATTCTAGGGTTCACTTTATGCTCATCAACATGTTGTGACTAAACGTTTCTAGCTTAACTCAAGTTTGTTACACCGGCATTCAAGGGCACTACGATGGTGCTACCCGCCACGAGGTATCGTTTGCAACTTATTAGTGGATCACACCAATAGCCACGGGTTAAGACCCGATAGTATACACGTTCGCGGTCACTCTACCATTTAGCCGCTTGAAGGGCGTTAGAGTTATTCACTTTATCGACCGCCCACACATCGCGATATAGACAAGTGCCTTACCAAGAATGTTACGATGTTTAGTCTTTTACTACACACTTACGTAAATTATTAATCATTAACTAGCCACCTAAGTGTTTTCAAGGTAAAAGCTCACTTAATAACTCTACTCCTCTCTTAGACTCTCTGACACAACACCCTAAACACGTATACGTACATTGATGAATACTAATTCATCAAAGCACAAGCCATTCATACCCTTCCGACGGTCCCGAACTTCAACTCTATGGAAGAGTACATTCGGTGCCGGAACTAAACGCATCAGAAGTTTAATCAAGGCTTGTTCATGTTCATTTAGTGTTATTAGATCAAGGGGTAACATTTAGAACTCATCTCGTAGCTTAAAACACACAAAATAACACTTAAACAAAGTTGGGCGCCAACACCTTTGGCGGCGTCTAAAAATCGCTCGTAGACTTCATTAAACTCTGTTCAGTGTCCTGGGCGCCAAAGTCTTTGGCATGCGCCAAAATGCACCAGAAAGCTCACAGAACTCTCTGGAACAGGTTTGGGGCGTGCCAAAATGGTCCAGACTGCACAAAAATCAAATTTCTGCACTCTATCGATTTCTACTCAAACCCAACCAAGTTTAACATCATTCTAAACCTCATAAAAATAGAAAATCTTTACTTTAACATCTCATATCATCAAGCAATGGCATGATAACATTTAAGCATGATTTCAACATCAAAACACCCCAAAACAAGGCCCTAACTTCACCAAATCATAACTAACACAATAGAGAAGATTTCCTTACTTGATCAAAACACTACTCCAAGAAAAACACCAGAAACTTTGCAGGAACTTCTCAAACTCCAACAAAAACCTATTTAATCCACAACCAATCCAAGAACTAGTTAGGATTAAGGTTTCTAACTACTTAAAACTACGAAATACACAACTTTCTTCAACCAAACATGATCAAAACGTGATGAATCCAAGATTAAGGCTATTTTCATACCTTGATGAAATCTGGAAATCTTAGTATCAAAATGATCATTGCCTTCTCACGATACTCCTGCTATAGATGAATCTGAAAACGGAGTAGTAATGAGCAATGAATTTGAAGAAGTCTCTTTTTCTTCTTCCTTTGATCTCAAACTCAGAATTAGAGCGTTTAAGTTTTCTGATAATTTTCTGATTAGTGGGGAGGTTATTTCCCAAATAAAACCTCCCACTAATTAATTGTCATTAAACACTCTAAATTCCCTTTATTTACAATTCATGCCCGTAAGAAGAATATATATATATATATATATATATATATATATATATATATATATATATATATATGAAGAGAGTTTGAGAATGTGATAAACACAAGAGTAAACTTCAACTTGGTTTATTCATTGATATGAGAGGTGTATAAATAGATACAATTGAGAGAGACTAGCACTAGCTTGGGCGGCCACTTGAGTATGTAGATGTGGGCGGCAAGCATGCAAAAGTAAAAGTAAAAGTAAAAGCTATGTCTATGACATATTAATTGTGTCTATGACATAAAGTAAACTAGAGTTTGACATATTAATTGTTTATATGTATCACAATTAATATGTCTTTTATAATTAAATAAAGTGTACAAAATATCCTCACACGAATTTCTCGAGGTCATTTGGGCACTCTTGAACTTCAATGAGACTCATCAATCTCTTTGATAATCAGAATAATACACACCCCTCAAATCTGGTCAGATATGTTGATGCAAACCAAGTTTGCTACTAAGTCTCACCAACATAAGAGGGAATAGCCTTGGTAAGAATATCGATTCGATCTGCTGAGGAACATACTTTGAGTTGAATAATCCTCGCTTCAATCTTTTCCTTCGTAAAGTGTCTCACAATATCCACATGCTTGGTTTTATCATGATGGATGGATCTTCACCATGCATAAGGTGAATTATTATCACAAAGATAGTGTGATAGGTTCTTTGAGAGGTTCTTTGAAGTTCGATCAGTGCTTTTTAGACATAGAGCTTCACAAATGCCAAGTACAAGTGCCCTAAGTTCAAACAAAGATCGCTTCTTGACACAATGAGGTTGTTTCTTGCTTCTCCAAGTAACCTGTGTTCCCCATACATATGAGCAATAGCCTGTGGGTAGATCGTCTGTCAATGTGACATCCACCCCAATCAATCGGTGTAGACCTTGATTGATCTATCAAGAGACTTGGTGAAGTGCGGCCTTGGCCAGGAGTGGACTTTAAATATCTCAAGATCCTATTCACAAGATCCCAATGTTGCTCAAGAGGGCGGTGCATGAACCGACCGACGGCAGACTAACCCCATATGCAATATCAGGCCTTGTGTGAGAAAGGTAGATGAGTTTACCTACAAGCCTTTGATATTGTTCTTCTCTCGACAAAGAATGTCACCATGCAAGATAGGTGTTACTTGGGGTCTACTCTGGATACAAAGAGTTTGCATCCCAAAGATGCCGCTTTCCTTCAAGAGATCTAGTACATACTTCCTTTGAGATTGAAATGCCTTTACCGTTTCTAGCTATTTCCATACCAAGAAAGTATTTTAGGGAGCCCAGATCTTTAACTTGGAATACCTTTGCCAAGTAGAGTCTTTAAATTTTGAATCTCAAGAGAGTCATCTCCAAGAAGGATGATATCATCCACATATACAATAAGAATAGACCTTCTCTGCTGGTTGGTTGTCTTGATGAACATAGTGTGATCTGAGTTGCATTGATGATATCCAAAGCAGGCTTTGACCACAAGTAGTAAGTTTCCCAAACCAGGCTCTTGGGGATTGCTTCAGTGCCATATAGAGATTTCCTGAGTTTGCATACCTTGCCTCGAGTGTGGGATTGACAAAACCAGAGGTACATTCATATAGACTTCCTCAAAGTGAGATCACCATTGAGAAAAGCATTTTTGATATCCAATTGGTGTAGAGGCCACCCGGCTGGACAAACAGAGAGATCGAACCCCGACAAAGGTGTTGAGCTTTGCCACTGGTGCAAAAGTTTCCTATAGTCAATACCATAAGTTTGAGTGAATCCCTTGCTACCAATCTGCTTTGTACTTGTCAATTGTACCATCGCATTGTATTTGATAGTGAATAACCATCTGCAGCCTAATCGCCTTCTTGCCTTTGGGAAGAGTTGTGAGGTCCCAAGTATGATTATCCAGAGGCAGTCATCTCAGTTTTAACAGCAGCCTTCCACTTATCATTTTGAAGGGCCTCCTGAATATTTCTAGGGATAGAGTGAGAGTCCAGGTCCTGTGTAAACATGGCAAAGACATGGAGACAACTGATCATAAGATAAATAAGTATGAATAGAATGATCAGTGCATGATCTTTTCCCTTTCCTTAGAGCAATAGGTCTGTCATCAATGTCAGTAGACTGCTGAGGATCTGCAGATTGCTGAGTGTCAGTGGGCTCAGGATCAGCAGGCTCGAGTCGCTTGGTTGCCGGGATCGAGAGGCTGCCGTGAGTCGATTAGGGTACTTGGGGTTCATCTGCTTGAGGATCGATGAGTTCTTGAGGTTAAGAGTTTGGTTGAAGGAAGGGGTTTAGGTCAATTTCTATCGTGTTTCCATCGTGGATCGCCTCAGTGGACTTGTTGCAGTAGGGAGTCCTTTCAAAAAATTTTACATCCATAGAATTGTAAAATCTCTTTTCGTAAGAGAGTAGCACTTGTAACCTTTCCTGCCCTTTGCATATCCTAGGAAAATGCACTTGTGAGCTTTGGGATCAAGTTTGCTTCATGTTGGGCATGGATATAGACAAACACAAAGACAACCAAAGATTTTGGAGGTAATCGGGAAATAAGATGGGGCGGGAGTGTGTGTCCAGGGGTTTTGATAGGAGTTTTGAAGCCTAGTACCTGTTTGGGAAGTCTGATGATTAAGTATGTGGAAGTCAATATGGCTTCACCCCACATATATTTTGGAACATTTGTGGTAAACATAATAGACCTAGCCATTTCAAGCGGATGCACTTCTTTCTCTCAAGAACCCCATTTTGGCGAGGGGTTTCAACACAACTACTGATATGGACAATCCTTTATCCATCAAGAAATTACCGAGATGAGACTCATAATATTCAAGAGCATTGTCGGTCTTCAAGATTTTGATCTTAGTGTCAAACCGAGTGGATACCATGTTGTAAAATTCTTGAAAGATGGGTCCAACTTCGACTTATCCTTCATTAAAAATAACCAAGTGGTTCGGTGTGGTCATCTATGAAGGTAACAAACCACCTCTTTCTGTTATGCTTTTTACTCTTGAGGGTCCCCATACGTCACTCGTGAATTAAGGTGAATGGTGTGGATGGTAAGTAAGGTAATTTTGCATACACAGATTTGGTGAGTTTAGCAAATCCGACAAATATCACATTGAAGATCATTCAAATTACAACCTTTAAACAATTCGGGATCTATAGACTTTAAATAACTAAAAGCTGGATGTCCTAGTCTATAATGCCATAACATGATATTGTCTAGGTTTTGAGTGCAGTCATTGAGGCGATTCATCTTGATCTTTCTCTTGGCGAGGTTGACCACAAATGACTGAGCAAGGTTTAGCAGTCCCAATCACCGCTTTTGAGGAATGATCTGGAATGTGCACCGATTCTCATTAAAAACAACATCGAGTTCAAATCTTTAGTAAGTTTATCGTGAGATATGAGATTGCAATCTAATTTTGGAACAAATAGGACATTCTGCAGCATATCTTATTAGTAAGTCACACTTTGACCAAAACCTTTTGCACTAGAGATAGATCCATCGCCAGCTTAATATTGTGAATTTGGGGACATGGCTTAAGTTGAGTAATGAGATTTTTATTACCAAATCATATGGGATGAGGCCCCAGAGTCAACAATCCAGGTTTCATTACTAATAGATGAGTAGAATTTACTCAGTCTTTGGCATGAGAGGCTATGTCGGTGAGAGTGACTACCTCCCTTTTGTTGAGTTAGGAAGGCTTTGAATGCAGCAGTGAGCATTCAACTGTTGTCATCTTCTTCCTCACTTATGTATGCCGCTCGACTTTCCTTGGCGGTGTCCTGAGGTCTTGGAGGAGTTAGGCTTGCCATGTAACTTCCAAGCAAGTGTCCTTGGTGTGATTAGTGCGTTTGCAAAGTGGTCACGAAGCAGCTTCCCGGTTTTATCAAGAAGAGCTTCTCAGTAAGCCTCAATAGCCTCAAAGAGGTTCCCGACAATCGGCAGTGGTGGCACTTTCAGTGGGGTTGTCGGCGGGGGTTCAAAGAAGATCACTTTCCTCCTGCTTTCCTCATGTTTGACCTCGGCAAACATGGATTTGAGATTTGGAAGAGATTTAGTAGCAAGAATTCTACCTCGACATCATCAAGAGTAGGATTCATCCAAGAAGGAATTTGAATACTCTCTTTTCTCGATAATGTCTTTAAAGAGTGCAAGATCTTTAACATCATTCCAGGTGAGTTTCCAACATATCTAGGTGTTGCCATGCCTTAGATAGTTGATTAAAGTATTGAGTTCTGAGACATATCCCCTGTCTCGCAATTTTGAATCTGAGCTTGAGTTCATGACTTGGATGTATTGTCCTTTTTGAGTAAAGGTCTCGGCATTATCCCAGATTTCCTTAGCGAGGTCATACATCATAAAGTTCTCACTCGATCTCTTTTGTCATAGACCTCGTGAGGATGGTCATGACTTGGTTATTTCTGTGTCCCATGCTTCAAACTTGGGGTCGGTTTTAAGTGAAGCGGAGTTTGGAACCAGACATATATCCCATCTTGCCCTGGCCGGAGATATACATTTTCATAGACCTTGACCATAGCAAATAATTGTTACCATCAAGTTTATGATTTGTAAAGAAGAGTGTTCGATTATCCCATCTGCGAGAAAATGTGAGTCTATCAAGAAGATGAAACTTCGAGATAATGTTGACATTTTTCTCGAAAGGAACCGAGTTTTTTGCAAATGGATTTTAGAACTCGATGAAGGCTCCGATACCATGAAGAGAGTTTGAGAATGTGATAAACACAAGAGTAAACTTCAACTTGGTTTATTCATTGATATGAGAGGTGTATAAATAGATACAATTGAGAGAGACTAGCACTAGCTTGGGCGGCCACTTGAGTATGTAGATGTGGGCGGCAAGCATGCAAAAGTAAAAGTAAAAGTAAAAGCTATGTCTATGACATATTAATTGTGTCTATGACATAAAGTAAACTAGAGTTTGACATATTAATTGTTTATATGTATCACAATTAATATGTCTTTTATAATTAAATAAAGTGTACAAAATATCTCATGCAATTTACGAGGTCTTTCTTGGGGCACTCTGTCAAACTTCAAAGCAGACTCATCAATCTATTTGAGTAATCTTTGTAATACTACAATATATATATATATATATATATATATATATATATATATATATATATATATATATATATATATATATATTCAAAAATATATATATAATTATATACTTATATTCGATTATAAACTTTAATTCCATAAAAGATAAACATAATATTTACGTTCTCCATGAAATGGCGTATACGCCATTTTTAGAGAATCGAGAATATTACACAAATTCCCTTCACCAAATAAAATAACATCGATGTAAGAATATGTATGTAATTGAATAATCATGGAGATATGAGAAAAGAACTAAAAAAAAGAGACAAATTTTAAATATGTTCACTTGAGAAATCCATATAACTAAGATAGATGATCATCTTTTTTATGCGAATATTGCACTCCATAAGTTGAGATTAAGGGAAATTCAACAAACCAAGGACAATATATTAATTAAAAAAAGTATTGTACCTACTGATGTTGATTTCAGAAAATTTCTTCTTAGCCTAATCATTGCCTTGGTTTTTATCAAGATCATACTTCAAAACAATCTACCTGCAGTCATGTTTAACCTCCTGATCAGACATATATGTGTGAATAATAAGACAATTTGAATAATGAAGAGCGATGTAAATTTCATAGTACATAATGCTACGACGAACAGCTTATTTATAGCATTGTAGCAGAGCCTTTTTCTATCATAAACTTTGAACTGAGATACATATATAAAGAAATGATAATTACTCTTTTTCAATAAAAGGATAATTAACAAAAAAAATCACCTAGAATTAAACATGTTTAACTATCAAACTGCACTTGTTGCGTTCTTTTAAAGATAAAAGATTTTAACTCAGCATTTGAACTAAGTGTCTTTTTAATTCAGCATCTATCTACTTCTATCTCCGTATCACTCCATCTTCAACATTATTGTCTTTTCAATTCCGCATCTATCTCTTTTTTTCTCCCATATTCGAAATGAAACATCGACAAATCTATCCTTTGAGCATTGAATGGAGGGTATGTGCAGGAAAACAAAACACAGGAATGCTTACCAAATCAGCAAAAATACTTGCTAAATTAGCCTATTAAAAAAAAGTCCAATCGTTTCCACAGCAACATCTTAATGGTGCTAAATACATCTTAATGGTGCATCTTAAAACAAAAGGGTACAGGCTTTAATTATATGAGAAACAAAGGTCACCACTAAACTAAATTATCAATGTCGGATTTTAGTTCGATGCACTGAACAAATCTCCCCATAGGGACAAAAGCCCACAATCAGAAATAGCAATATCGCTCTACTTTCTCCACATGATCTCGAATCTATATTATGAATTGGGATTTTAGTTCCACGGGGAAAATTGCAATTTTAGTCCCGTAAGTTGTCACATTTTTTTACTCAAAAAAAAGTTGTCACATTTTTAGTTTGTCGTGTTTTTTAATCCGATCACAATTTCACCGTATATAACAAATAGATTCTCGATAATTGAACATAATCCGCTCCGAAACCACTTGTTGATTTAACCGTATGTGATGAATCACTTTTTGCAATAGTGGTCATTTCTCGCCGGAAAATGCTGACAAGACACAAAATACGAACAAAATGGCTTACATGGCAATAGCAATTGGCCAATTCATCCATCTTTGTCTACGTAAGCAAATTCTGAAGGAATAAAATTGCTAATGTGCCAACTTACTGGACTAAAATTGATATTTTTTATTTATGAAATATTTTAACACATATTTTTTATTTGATATATATATTAAGTTTAAAGCATACTTTTTTTCTTATCAATTTACATCATTGAACTTCGGTTTACAACCATTAAACATTATTTCACATGATTTGCCTCTATAGGTGTAAACGAGCCAAGCCGAATGAAGTATTAGATTTTTTAGTTCAAGTTGTTTAGTATACGAATGAGCTTGAGCTTTAATAACCGACTTTTACCTTTACAATTTACTACACACACCCACTAAATTCCTTTTTTTTTTTCAAAAAAAAAAAAAAAAAAAATGATACACAAACGCATCCATTTTTCGCCCCAAACGGAAATCGAACCCGATAATTGCCGGGTTATGACCTTAGGGTTAATCAGTAGGGCGATACCCTGTTGGTCCACAAAATTACTTGACGCACTATATTATTTTTATGTTTATTATTACACCACAATATATTACATAAATTACTCAAAGCATTACTATTTCTTTTTTTACGCTGAGGCACAACTATTTCTTCGATTTTTTTTTTTTGTTTCTTTCAAAAATATTTTTAGCCAAACATTTAAACAAATACTAACAAAGTCTACCCTTCATACCCGAAACCCTAATTCTATATGCTTCTCAAAACAGCCGCCCCTACCCTAAAAAAGAAAACAACCATACTTTTCTTCCACACACCTCAAAACAGCCGCCCCTACCCTAAAAAAGAAAACAACCATACTTTTCTTCCACACACCTTCAGCCGTTATAACTCTGCAACCACGGCGAAATCGCCACCACCACCATTGCAGAAACCCAGCTGCTCATTTTGTTTAGTTGGGCTCAAATACCACCGATTATTTGTAGGGTTGCGGGGTATATGGTCTAGGTTGTCTGTGTAGGTTATATATATATATATATATATATATATATATATATATATATATATATATATATAGGAAATTAGGAAATTAGAAAATTAATTTATAGTATTCTATAACAGGATCAATCAAGTTCAATGTATATTCTTTAAGTGGTCCAGTATCTTGAGTATAAAAAGGGACACGTACCATTCATTATTTCATCAGCACTTATACAAACATACTTCTAAAGCCGACAAACCCTTTTTTAAAACCTTCTATCTCAGAAACAAATCTTAGGAATTAGCTTGCTGCATGATTTATGGAGCCTTAATTAGCTGATTCACGGGTGCTGACCGGACAGGTAGCTCGAGCCAAATACAAACATTGACTTGCAAATGGGTGTATTTCATTTTTTGTTTTGATTTGCTGATGATCTTACTGTAATTAATTTTTTTAAATTGTTTGTTTGTTAGATACTTTTTCACGGCAAAATTAAGATTTTAGTCATCTAACTTGGCCTATTTTGGATTTTAGTCTTCCTCCTGCTCCGGTGAGGAAAATGGTCCTCTAAGTTTGCTTTTTTTTTTTTTGGATTTCGGTCCAATCCATGGAAATAGGCGATTGGGCACGGAATTTTAAAAATAGTCCTCTAACTAGGCTGCAGCGTAGCGTTTTTAAAGATTCCGGTGCCCAATCAACTATTTCCGCGGATAGGACTAAAATCCAAAAAAGCCAACTTAGTGGACCATTTTCCTCACCGAGCAAAGCGAGACTAAAATCCAAAATAAGCCAAGTTAGAGACTAAAATCCTAATTTTGCCTACTTTTTTCATCTACTCTGCCGAATATTTATTTTTGCATAACTGGAGAATATTCTCCGGCATCTGGGTAAAATTTGAAATTTCCGGGGACAAAATTTCAAATCTCTGGCACCGGGGGGGAGGGGGGGGGGGGGTGTGTGTGTGTAAACTTCAAATCTACAGTGACAGAGTGAAATTTTCAAATCTCCGACAACGGGTTGAATATTTGAAATCTCCGGAAGCATTGAAAAATCATTCGAATAAAAAAAAAATTCTTCGGAATAGGACTCACCGGATGGATGGATAATTGTATGCTCATCAGTGCGAAGGATCTGCACTCTAGACATTAGGAGTGTCATGAGACATTGGTTTTGTATTTATTTTCACATTAATCTACGTTATAAAATCTTTGTTTTTTGATACAATGACATTGAATTTACTAATTAAAGTATTGACGTGCATAGTTAATGGCCAACAATTAGTAATACACCAATGTTGCCTTGATGTCAATATTTCAATTGAGCAAAGAGTTGTATTTATTGTTGCTCAACTTGCTTTACATTATGAAATTTAGTGGCAAGATTCAGTGGTTTCTTTGAAAGCCTAATTTGTTAAAAAGAAAAGCATAAACTGATTCTCTATTCTTGTTGAATAAAATTACCTTTCGAGTTTGAGTAATAATTATCTGCCAATTATAGTTCCCACAACTGTTTGCTCATTTGTTACATGCATATGTTATCATATGCAATCGTGTTATTCTAGATTCCGTGGAGAACTTTCTTTAATAATTAGTTCATTTTCATGTTAGACAGTTTATTACCTTACGATTCCAGGAAAACTAAAATGCTTATGTTTACGTCAATCACTTTTTCAGTCTTGTTCATTTTATGCTTGCTTTTGCAGGTTGAGAACAATGGATGGATTTCAAAGCCAAAGTCTGATTTGCAAAGTAGATTCTTGCTATACAGAGTTTACACGTATTGTTCTCAATTACAAAAAGATCGTTGTTCTTGGCATATCGTTTTGTATGGATCACGGATCGAGTACTGCTCAGTGATAAGGGAGCTTGATGTTTACAATAGCAAAATCACTGATGCTGGCATTACAGCTTTAGCCAATGATGCTGCACTGGATAACCTGCATACCCTGTCCCTAGCTGGTGGCACTCTTCTGTCAGACGACATCTTCCCTGCCTTGGAGATTTTAGGCGAATTTCTGACTAGTTTGAACATCAAGCACTGCAATGGACTTAGTTCTGACCTTGTGGATTTTTTTGTGGATGAAACGTGGAACTGTGATATCCTTACTAGTACGAAGAACTTACTACATCGTCAAGTAGCGCTCTTAATGAGTGTACTAGTGTAGTGTCCCTCAGTCCATCAGTGATAGGTCTTTACGATTTAGTTCTCAGGCTCATTTTTCCAGCGATCATGGTCATCTTCTCTCTTATTTTTCCACAACATTCATTAGTATGGATGCTGTGTCAAGGATTTTGGAACCCGTGATACGGTAGTCATTTTAATGACCATAGTTAGTTGAGAATGCAGAGATCCTGGGTTGCTGAATCTGAAGATTCTTGTTCTTGTGCCTGGGCTTATTAGTCTTTATCTATTAGGTGTCTTTTATAGCTTCTAGCTTGGCACTGGTTTGTTTGTCAACATCCATGGCTGGGCTAAGTTACGGTACTATGTTATGTTATTCTTGTGTGTCTGTCTCGGTTTTTCCCTTGCGGGCCTCATAATGTAACATCCTGACTTTTCAGAAAGGGTAAAATAGTAATTGGGCATACCCACTACGACCTAATTATTATTTATCTTATTTATTTAATTAAAAACGATTAAACTAAAAGATTATGGGATTTTATTTTTAAGGAAACTAATTATTATTTACCTTATAAATAATCCTTTAATTTCCCTCATAATATTGCATACGCAAATCAGAAGAAAAAAAAAGAGAGGAACGGCGACTCAAGAGAGGGAACAGACGCAGAAGTTTCAAAAAAAAAAAAGGGAGAACGTAATCTTCAACCGTGTGGCCAATCCGTTCATTTGTTCAAGATGCCGCAGGAGAGAAAAGTGATCAGCGCGAGGTGACGCAACTTTGGAAAATAAAATATCCATATTCCGTAAATTTTCAGTTTAGCCATAGTTTTTGGTATTCGTAGAGTTCGATTCTTCAAAAATTCGTATCTTGTAATCCGTAACTCTGATTTTCAGCAATGAGTAGTCAAAACGATCGTCTTGCAGCGTAGATTATTCTAAAAATAGTTTCACTGCAGTTAATCCAGGTAATCTGCAGTTTTATACACTTTTCCAGTTTCGGTTTTTGCCAAGAAAATAGGATTTTAGGGTTTCTTGTTGATCAAATAGGTTTTGTGGTTGAGGATCAACAGTTGTTGCAGTTGCTTAGCGTTTTTCTTTTGGTTTTGTTGGAAATTAAGGTAAGAGGCTCTTTCTAATGAATAATTATGGTTTTACAATGTTTAGGTTGAGTATTAGTTGTAGCAAGGAATCATGTTTTATGTTGTAGTTAAAATGTTGGATGCTACGTGATGGTTAGTTATGTTTAAATCAGTTTTTACCTTTGCTTCTTTGTGATAGATGATGTTAAACATGTTTGATTTGGGTTAGAAATCGTTAAGTTGCAGAAAATCATGTTTAGGGCTTTTCAGGTGCAATGCGCATGCATTCAGGCCAATTTTGGGTAAATGTTGTTTTAAGCTACGAGTCCAGTTTAAATGTTATTTCTTGATCTAATAATACTAAATGAAAATGAACATGCCTCGATTGAGTTTCTGATGCGTTTGGTTCCGGCACCGGACGTACTCTTAAAGAGTTGAAGTCCGGGACCGTCGGAAAGGCATGAAAGGGCTTGTGCTTTGATGAATTAGTATTCATCAATGTCTGTGTAATTGCTAGGCCTCGTTTATGTCTAGTGGTCTAGGAAGAGAGTAGTATGTGTGAGGGAGATTATTTGAAAACACATAGGCGGCTAGTTAACTATTTAATAAATACGTACTTGCTTAGTAAAAGGTTAAACATCGTGAGAGCTTGGATAGGCACCGTACAATATCGGCAATGTGAGGTTTGGCCAGATAAAGTGGTGATGATCACTACCGGATTTTAGACCCGCCAGATAAAGTAGTGATCATTCCGCCGGACAAACTCACGAACGAGATAGACATTCACTGGTTACCTCTTTAGGGTTGACTGTCTCGGGACCGCTAGAGATTTTTCTTTATAGGGTTGCGTCTTTTGTCTTAGTGCATATCTCACTAAGTGTAGTGCCCTCGCAAACATGCTGTAACAAAGATAATTTAAGTTAGAAACGTTTAGTCATGACATGTTGATGGAAATGAAGTGAACCCTAGATTGAGTCGGTCTCATAATGGTAATTTAATAGTCAAAATAATAACCTTTCGTTGTATAACTTAGTTATTCATTAGCTTCTCACTTTTACTAAGTACTTTGTACTTACCTCCTTTGCATTTTCTTTTGTATGCATTGTGGGGTGAGAAGACGAACTGGTTGCCCAAGTGTAGATGACGACTTTTGAAGACATTGAAGTCTTTGCGAAGCTTTTAGTTTATTTCTTTGTAAAGGTTGTACTAGGCTAGTTATATTTCTTTCCTTAGACTTGTTGTACTATACTTTTAAGACCTCGTAATGTATAAGTCTTCGGGTTTTTCGTCGTTGTAATTTAACTATCCATCTTTAGTATGCTTACTTTCTATTCATAGTAGCATTTTGTTTTTACCCGAGTGTTTTTAGCTTCCGTTTGCTTTTATTTTGATACGACGGCGTAGAGACTTGAGTATAATATTAGATTTATTTAATGCTATACGTGCCGAACGTTTCTCTTCCGGATAAGGGCTCGGTATCCGGGAGCGGGGCGTTACAGTTGGTATCAGAGCAAAGCGTCCTTTCTATCCTAGGCTTCTTTTCCTCTAAGATAAGATTCCTTAAACCGTGATTAAGTTCCACTAGGACCAAGTGAAGAGTCTTCTTTGATGAAGGTTAAGTTGAGTTCTCTGTTCACATATTTTATGTGATCACCTCAGGTTTTGTTCCTCCTAGTATCCTTAGTAGACACTTTTTCTTCCTTTGAAGTCTCCACACCATAGCTTGTCACATTGGATTAAGTGAAACCCCTTTAGGTAAAGTTTTGGGATAGGAGTCTTATGCCTACACCTTAAATTCGAGGCCCTCTTGGTTGAATTCCTTTCTCCTTACTTTCCCTATTGAAATCTCTTCACCTTCTCTACACGAATGTCTAAGTTTACTTTTATCTTGGCCTAACTTTGTAGAGAATGATATTTGATTCAACTCTACAAATCCTCCACTTTCCCTTTTCACCGTCGCTTGGTCTGAGTTTATCAACATTCTTAGACCTTTGCTTTGCTTGAGATGGTTCTACACAAACTCAATGTGCAATTCTATTCTTTCCAATTACCCCTCGTTCGTTTCAACTCATAGTGTTAAAGGTCTCCTACTTTGGCACATAGTTTCCATAATCCTCGTGTTTGGCTTTATCCAACGTGAGTGAATACTTTTGTTTTCGTGTTTTCCCTTTACCATAAGACTATTTTTCCCTACTCCGAAAATTCTGCAAATTTTCAGCAAAGTAGATTAACGTCTTATCTACAATTTCTCTTTTTACATCAACTCGATAATCGTTATGGATTGTTCAGAAAATTCATGTTTATGACGTAAACTCTGTCCAGAAAATCTGCAGCAGCACTTTAACTTCTTCTTCTGTTTTGAATAGGTTAAACACCCTCAAATGACCTGAATTTTTGATATGTTGCAGGCAACAATTTTATCTACAAATTTTCTTTTGGAATTAAGTTCAGGTTCTTTTTCGTTTGATCTCGATTTGCAATTCAACTCAGTGTGTATTAATCTGGAAATTCTGACAGTTTGTGCAATCGTCAGAAATAACTGTTTTTGACCGACTTTATCTCATTCAAAAATTCCAATATTTTTATATCACCTGGGAAACTCCAATATTTAAATCTTTTCTCTTTCGATCGTGCTCAAATTCCTCTTCGTTTGTTCTGTACAAATTGATAATGTCAGATCCAGAGTAAATATCATACACAGCAACCTAAAAGGAATTCTCACCTCTTTGACTTAGGGTTTGGGCTAAGAGGATAGTAAGTTATGATTGTCTTGTTTCAGGAGTTCCTCGAAGTCTGATCTCCTTCTGAGTTAAATCTTTTAGTAGGATGCTTGTAAAGCTAACGTTATAGTTTCTTTTGCAGTTGTAGACAAGAACCAAGATACTATCCTCCAGCATGCCATGTTTGATGTTCAGACCCTTTTCGTGCCCTTTTGTAATTATACTTTTATTGGTAATTTGTTTCTCATGTAATCCCTCACTTGAGATCTTTAAACTCAACAAATCCTCTCGGCTTGTTGTCATGAATTACCTCAGAAACATATCGCCATAAGCCCTTCTTTTCAACAAATTCATGCTTTCTTACTTTTCAAATCAAGAAACAAATTCTCTTCAAAGTTATAAATTGTTGCACTCCCATCATTCATTTCAAATTCAAATTTGACTAAGCCTTCTGATGTCAGAACATTTTTTTTTCTTACTTGTGTTCATTCTTAGCTCCCCACCTATGGGTAGTGTCGATGTTTTAACTTTTTCACCTAATGCCACTTGTTCTTTCAAAGTATGCATCTCATCTTCTTACTAGTTGGATCTTTAATCCTACCTTGACATCCATCTTCAATTACTTATCTTTAACCTTCTAGAAATTTATGCTGAACTAGTTTCAAGTAGAAGGTAGACTTCTTCAAGATGCCTTCCATACCTATCTAGCCAACCAACTTCCATTGAATTTCAATCTAGATGAATGTACCATGTACCCTTCAGTCTTAAATCTATTTCAGGCCTTTTAGAACCATGAAACGCCTGACACACCATTTGACTTTCCATCTTCTGTTTTGGCGTTTCTACTACAATTTTGTTACCGGTTGAAAGTCCATTTTATTTTAACTTTTGCATTCCCACATGAGGAATAACCTGAGCATTTATTCTTTGGCAGTGTACTATTCCTCTCGAGTAGTGCAACCTTGAACCTTTTATTTGAATCGTCAATGATCGTTAAACTTCCTTTGAAGGTTTGAAATAATTCTTTGAAATAAAACCTTATCCGACAATTCTTAAGTGTCGTTTCCTCTTCACTTAAAATCTTGTTTGACGCTTAATTATTCAAACTTTTGATATTCCCTTACAATTCCTTGAGGGAAATTTCTAATTCTTTTAAATCTCGAAATAACCTCTATTTCACTATTGCAAACTTGGACACTTTTTGACAAGTGTTTATTTTATTCTGAGACCCTTTGGTGTGCTCGTTTTATCTCCATGGCTCCTTCATGTTGAGATCCTTGCTCTCCTCCTGATTCTAAATTGTCTAGTATTTTGGTGCTCGACCTTGCACCTTTTCTTTGCTTCTCGGTCGTATGATGATTCGTCTATGACATTCACGCGAACTGAGGATCCCTCTAGTTCGCCAATACCTACTTTGTTAACCGAATAATTAACAATCAAGGTCACATTCCTAATGCTCGCAAGCTCGGTGTTCTCTTTCCATGCATTGAGAATATTTCCAAGTCCATCAGGTGATGTTTCCTTTAACGTCTCCACTTTCTAAAGGCTTATATGAAAGCTTATTACCATCCTTTCAAGTTGCCTCTGAAGTCTTTGTAGACCACCGTATCTTGAAGAATTCCACTCTCTCAAAAAAAAATCCATCTGCAAGGTGTTCTTTTTGGTGGATATCCTATGTATTATGATACAATGTCTCATTCTTCATTTTGGAACCAACTTCAAATTTTCCTCAACATGGGATCATCTTGTTTGCTTGTAACCCAAGCAACCTTTCTTATTTCAAGTGCATTGTTTCTTTCCTTGGCTTACCTAGTTGACATACCACCCTGGTACCAAACTTTTCACTTTTCAATTTTATTTATTCTCCAAGCTAACTCTTTTGGCACAAGAATTGGATCGCACCAATCGATAGAAAGGATGGCGGATGCATGTTCTGATTCCCGAGAAGTCTCAGAAACCCTACAGCCAGAATCCTTCTAGTTCTTCAGCAAGCTTGTGGTGCCATGATGGAAGTTGAGATCGAAAGAAGTCAAGTGTGCCAGAAGTGTGGTTTCGGCTGGGAAGATTCAGCTTTCCGGGTATAGGTCAGCAGGAGCAAGCAACGAGTGTTGAACCGATGATTGCAAAATTTGAGGCAGATGAAGAGTTCATGAAGAAACAAGATGAAGATCCAGTGGTTTTGTTTACAAGTGAATGGTCAGAGCCCAACCAACCATTGGTCATGAGTTATATGAAGATAGTAACCGTTGGCATCAGAATTAGCTTTGGGTTCCGAATGCGGAACATTGGGAAGGACAATGAAGAATGAAAACCACGAGATTGCAATTGCAGTTCATCTTGGAGCGACCAAGATGTACAAGAGTTGGAACAATACTGCTGACGATCTTTCATCAAGATAGAGATAGAAGAACGCAAGTTTTCTGGGATGAAGTGGATCGATGATGTATCATCGAGACCGCTTTTGATACAAAGAAACCAACGATAAAATTGAAGTGGATCGTCGTAACCTCAAGTTGGCTCAAACAGTAAAGAGTTAGGAAGAGGGAAAAGAAGACTGAAAGAGTTAAAGATGAAACGCCTTGCAAAGTCCTCGAGTTCAAGTACACCTAATTATGCTCGAGTTTCGAGGACGAAACTCCTCTTAAGGGGGAAGGATGTAACATCCCAACTTTTCAGAAAGAGTAAAATAGTAATTGGGCATACCCACTACGACCTAATTATTATTTATCCTATTTATTTAATTAAACATGATTTAACTAAAAGATTATGGGATTTTATTTTTAAGGAAACTAATTATTTACCTTATAAATAATCCTTCAATTTCCCTCATAATATTTCATACGCAAATCTGAAGAAAAAAGAAGAAGAGAGGAACGGCGACTCAAGAGAGGAAACTGACGCAGAAGTTTCAAAAAAAAAGGAGAACGTAATCTTCAACCGTGTGGCCAATCCGCTCATCCTGCTCAAGACGCCGCAGGAGAGAAAAGTGATCGCCGAGAGACGAACTTTGGAAAATAAAATATCCATATTCCGTAAGTTTTCAGTTTGGCCATAGTTTTTGGTATTCGTAGAGTTAGATTCTTCAAAAATTTGTATCTTGTAATCCGTAGCTCTGTTTTTCAGCTATGAGTAGTCAAAACTATTAACAGAGAATAACCAAAAGTCAAAACATTATCCACAAAATTCAAACATCAACAAACTCTGAAGTCAAATAAACAAATCCAAGCAAACAAATCCGACTTACCTGTGATCAAAGGAGAGATAAGGGGAAGGATAAATAAGGGTGGTTGATCACAATCAACTTCTTAAACTTAGTTGAATTCGGCTGATGTGTGTGAATGTGGTGAAGAGTCCAAGGCTGCTCTCCCTCTAATCTAGGAAGTAGTTCAACTAAATGTAATTTTCTGTTTAGATCCAAGATTTTATTTTTTTTCTGAAATTTGCACTATAAATTGAAAGCCAATTTACAGAACAAATCATTAAGAAAGTATCAATAAAAACATTTGTTTTATTTTTCATACCTTTCTTTATGGTATCAGAGATTATTGGTGCTTGATCACCACACATATCATCAAAAATAGCCATGAAAACCTTGTCTTTGAATGTTACCACTTTTCATTTCTCTCGCACTCAATTCCAAAATTATCCCTATATGGCGTGAATGTGCCCTCGCACTAGCAGAAGCCAAGACTGGTCGGTCATCTCATCAATGAGACCCCGCACTAAAAAAATACATTGCAAACAACACAAATGCAACAAAGCCACCCCTCGCAAATCGACTACTCAATCTCGAATTTCGTGGAAAAAAGCGAGATAGACTCTTAAGAGGGTGGATCATAAGGTCACTCTCTGAAAAATCACTTGGATTGATTATAGGACTCGATTCTGCCCTTGGAGTATGGAATGCACTCAAAAGTGTATATGCACAGGATTCCCAGGAGAGAGAATTCAATCTAAAACAGCAAATCACCTACCTAAGGAAGAATGCAGAAAACGGTGTCAATGAACATATTCAGCATTTTAAAGGACTATGTGACAGTTTAGCTACAATAGGGAAACCTATCCCTGATGAAGAAAATGTGTATTTCTTGCTTACCAGTCTAGGTCCCCAATATGAAACCTTCACTACTACCATGCTTAAACCTCCCAAGCCGTCCTATATTGAGCTGGTCTCTCAGTTACAAAACTTGGATCAAAGAAGGACCTGGTTTGCAGTGAAAGGATCAGACAATCAGGACTTAACTCAGATGGCTTTTTATGGTCAAAGGCAACAACAGAGAATGGAAAACACACCAAGGTTCAATTCAGAAGGAAGAGGATTCCAAGCACAACAAGTCAGAGGAGGATTTGAGGCAACCAGTCAACCAAGGAAAGTCTATAAAAGGATGACCAAATCAGAAAGAGAGCAATATAAGGATGAAACATGCCAATTCTGTGGAGTAACAGGCCATGTTGCAAAAATCTTCTGGTGGAATACTTAAGCACATGAAGAGGTTATTCCCCAGGCCTTGTCTGCTCCAACTTTGGATAATTCTATTGCAGATACTGAGTGGATAATGGATACAGGGGCAACAAGTCACATGACAGGTAATTCTCACTTCTACATAGCATTCACAAATATACAGGACTCCGAATCATCATTATAGGAAATGGCACAGCACTTAAGATACACAGTACTGGAGATTTGCATATTCATCATAATTCTAAAACTTTAATTGTTAAAAATGTTCTCCTAGTAACAAAAATGAAAAAGAACCTAATATCTGTAAAACAACTCACTGATCAATTCTCTGCTATTTATGTGTTCACTAATCATGATTTCACTCTTAAGGAAAGGATCATCTGGGCAATACTTCGAGAGGGGGATCTAGAGGAGATCTTTATACGCCTCAAGCAATGCGAGGCATATGTTTCACAGATCGTAAAATCATGCATCACTTGAACAATGGCACCAGAGATTGGGCCACATTCAATTTCCTACTGTTTTTCTTTTAAAAAATAAAGGTTTTATTCAAGTTGTAGGACAGAATAAACAAGAACATTTGTGTGAAAGCTGTCAGCTTGGTAAGCTTCATAAGCTTCCTTTCAGTCAGTTTGAACACAACAGCTCTAGTATCTTTGAATTATTGCATTGCTCTTGAATCTTTGAATAAATTTCGTTATTATGTTAGTCTTGTTGATGATTACAACAAGTATGTGTGGATAGTTCCCTTAAAGCACAAATCAGAATTTTTTGATGTTTTATCAACTTTGAAAACTATGTGCTGAAACAATTTAACAAACATATTCAGAAATTCCATTCAGATGGGGGAGGGGAATTTGTTAATAATAAACTCACAAATCACCTCTTAAAACAAGGCATTATTCACCAAATATCTTGTCCTCACACACCCCAACAAAATGGGATAGTTGAAAGAAGACACAGAACTATTAGAGAATTAGGTCTTACTATGCGTTTTCACAGCAGGGCACCTCTTTTTCTGTGGGTAGAGGCTTTTTCCACAGATGTTTACAACATGAATAGAGTCTCATCATCCTCTCTCCAGTCTAAAACACCATATTTTGTCCTCCACAATCAGCATCCTGACTATACCAATCTCAAAACCTTTGGTTCTAAATGTTATCCCTATACATGGGATACCAGAAGACATGAGTTTGATCCTAAAACCCTACCCTGTGTCTTTGTAGGATATAGTAATCAGCACAAAGGGTATAAGTGTTATCATCCACCATCTAGGAAGTTTTTTCTTTCTAGACATGTCACCTTTGATGAAACTATCTTTCCTTATAAACATAGCACCACTATAAACAGACCCTATGTCCTTAATATCTTTGATTCCTGGCTCCCATCAACTAACCAACCACCTGTCCCTTCCTCAGAAAACAACCCATCTACAGAACCTACAATTCCTATGCCCTTACCAGCCCCCATCCCAGAGCCTGATACATCTCAAGATGAGTTCTCCAATTCCCCAACTTCAATCACTCCCTCCAATAGTCCTTTTGAAACACCTCTCTCACCCTTTAACCATTCTTGTACAGAGTCTCCACCCTCTACACCAACACATGCCCTTGTGCTTCAAGATAATCCTTCTCCTCACCACCCATTCTTCTCCTCGCTCCAACACAATCACCACTTCAACATACATCCCAGGATGATGCCAATTCCTCCCCAGTCCATTCCCATTCTGCTTTATCTGATCAGCCCCAAGCTCCTCCTCAACCCACAACTCATTCTATGACTACTAGAGCTCAAGATGGGATCATCAAACCAAACCCTAAATATGCTCTAACAGCTTCCTATTCCACTATTCCCACAGATCCCAAAACTGTTAAGTCGGCTCTCAAACATGATGTCCGGAAACATGCCATTCAAGAAGAACTAGATGCTCTATCAAAAACTGACTTGGCACTTAGTGCCTCGGACTCCTCACATGCATATCATAGGGTCTAAATGGGTTTTAAAGCCAAACTCAAACCAGAGGGTACCTTGATAGGTTGAAAGCCGTGTTAGAAGCCAAATGCTACAAATCAAGTTGATGGCCTTGATTATACAAAACCTACTCTCTGCTGTGAAACCTAGCACTATCGGACTTGTCTTCATGATTGCTCTTACTAAAGGCTGGGCCATCAAGCAGCTAGATGTCAAAAATGCCTTTCTTCATGGGCACATCTCAGAACACATCTACATGGAACAACCCCCAGGTATGGCTAACCCATATTACCCTGATTATGTTTGCAAATTGGATAAAGCACTGTATGGTCTCAAACAAGCTCCTAGAGCTTGGTTTGATAGATTCAGTGCATTTCTTCTACAATTTGGATTTACCTGTAGTCTATCAGATCCTTCTTTGTTCTACTATAACACTAACAAGGGCACCCTAGTCCTTCTATTGTATGTGGATGATATGCTTGTTGCAGGATATGATTCTGAGCTTCTCAACTCCTTAATTCACCTGCCGAGTACAATTTGCCATGAAGGACCTTGAGCACCCACCATTTCCTAGGTGTCCAAATCCAACAGACTTATAGGTCTTTATATGCATCAGGCTCATTATGCAACAACAATTCTTGAAAAGGCAGTATGACAGATCGCAAACCACCAAGACACCCATGGCTACCAAAGTCACGTGGTTGCCAATTCCCCAAAGACTCCCAGATGCATCCTACTACTGAAGTCTCATTGGGGCCTACAATACTTGACCTTCACTGCACTGTATATTTCCTTCACAAATCAATCATTTGTCCCGGTTTACAGAGGCTCTACTCAAGCACACCTCGCAATCGGTGCACATGCTCTTAAGATACATCAAAGGCACCTCACATTGGGGATCTCACTCAAAGCTTCTCAACAATTCACTCTGTTTGCCTTCTCTCATGCAGATTGGGTGATGCCCCATCACTGCACGATCAATCACCGGCTATTGTAATTTTCTAGGCTCTAATATTATATCTTGGTGTGCCAAGAAGCAACCTACAGTGTCCAGGTCCAGTACTGAAGCCGAATATAGAGCCATGGCTCATACAGCTGCAGAAATAACTTGCCTCACATATCTACTCAAAGAACTACAAGTTCAACTCATTGGTACACCTACAATCTATCGTGACAACCTTAGTGCATTATACATGACCATCAATCCAGTCTTTCATGCTCGCAGCAAGCATATTGAGCTGGACTATCACTATGTTAGAGAGCAAGTGGCCCGAAAACTCCTAATCACTAAACACATACCAGCTGAAGGACAACTAGCGGATTTCTTTACTAAACCTCTGTCCAAATTCACTTTCAGACAACTTCGTCCCAAACTCGGACTAGTTCCTAACCCTAGCCTCGTTTGAGGGGGGGGGGGGGGTATTAACAGACAATAACCAAAAGTCATAACATTATCCACAAAATTCAAACAGCAACAAACTCTGAAGTCAAATAAACAAATCCAAACAAACAAATCCGACTTACCTGTGATCAAAAGAGAGATAAGGGGAAGGAGAGATAATGGTGATTGATCACAATCAACTTCTTAAACTTAGTTGAATTCAGCTGATGTGTGTGAATGTGGTGAAGAGTCCAAGGCTGCTCTCCCTCTAATCTAGGAAGTAGTTCAAATAAATGTAATTTTCTGTTTAGATCCAAGATTTTATTTTTTTTCTGAAATTTGCACTATAAATTGAAAGCCAATGTACAGAACGAATCATTAAGAAAGTATCAATAAAAACATTTGTTTTATTTTTCATACCTTTCTTTATGGTATCAGAGATTATTGGTGCTTGATCACCACATATCATCAAAAATAGCCATGACAACCTTGTCTTTGAATGTTACCAGCTTCATTTCTCTCAGACTTAATTCCAAAAATTATACACTTTTTCAGTTTTGGTTTTTGCCAAGAAAATAGGATTTTAGGGTTTCTTGTTGATCAAATAGGTTTTGGGGTTGAGGATCAACAGTTGTTGCAGTTGCTTAGCGTTTAGCTGGAAATTAAGGTAAGAGGCTCTTCCTAACGAATAATTATGGTTTTACAATGTTTAGGTTGAGTGTTAGTTGTAGCGAGGAATCATGTTTTATGTTGTAGTTAAAATGTTGGATGCTTCGTGATGGTTAGTTATGTTTAAATTAGGTTCTTACTGCTGTTTCTTTGTGATAGCTGATGTTAAACATGTTTGATTTGGGTTAGAAATCGTTAAGTTGCAGAAAATCATGTTTAGGGCTTTTCAGGTGCAATGCACACACATTCAGCCCAGTTTTGGGTAAATGTTGTTTTAAGCTACGAGTCCAGTTTAAATGATATTTCTTGATCTAATAATACTAAATGAAAATGAACAAGTCTCGATTGAGTTTCTGATGCGTTTGGTTCCCGCACCGGATGTACTCTTAAAGGGAGTTGAAGTCCAGGACCGTCGGAAAGGCATGAAATGGCTTGTGCTTTGATGAATTAGTATTCATCAATGTCTGTGTAATTGCTAGGCCTCATTTATGTCTAGTGGTCTAGGAAGAGAGTAGTATGTGTGAGGGAGATTATTTGAAAACACTTAGGCGGCTAGTTAACTATTTAATAAATACGTATTTGCTTAGTAAAAGGTTAAACATCGTGAGAGCTTGGATAGGCAGACCAGGATTCTAAAACGAAAGTGAAGGAGGTGGGCGTCCCATCCCATGGCTTACCAAAAATACGACTCACTAAAATCCTGACTTCAATTTCTATCTCTTAAGCCATCTCGTGGCCAGCAAAACCCGGTTTCATACACCTATTCAATTGATTAATGAGCCGTATGAGCCAGGAAACTCTCATGTTTTTTTGCGTGAATTTTTTTATTTCCCCGGAGGGGAAGCTTAGTTTCTGCATCAACACACTTTTTGTTACATTTACTAGAAAAAATACGATAATTTTTGTATCGGCAATGTGAGGTTTGGCCAGATAAAATGGTGATTATCACTGCCGGATTTTAGACCCGCCAGATAAAGTAGTGATTATTCCCGGACAAACTCACGAACGAGATAGACATTCACTGGTTAGCTCTCTAGGGTTGGCCAGACAAAGTGGAATGACTGTCTCGGGACCGCTAGTGATTTATCTCTATAGGGTTGCATCTTTTGTCTTAGTGCATATCTCACTAAGTGTAGTACCCTCGCAAACATGCTGTAACAAAGATAATTTAAGTTAGAAACGTTTAGTCATGACATGTTGATGGACATGAAGTGAACCCTAGATTGAGTCGGTCTCATAATGGTAATTTAATAATTATAATAATAACCTTTCATTGTATAACTTAGTTATTCATTAGTTTCTCACTTTTACTAAGTACTTTGTACTTACCTCATTTGCATTTTCTTTTGTATGCATTGTAATGCGGTGAGAAGACGCAACATGTTGCCCAAGTGTAGATGATTTACTTTTGAAGACATTGAAGTCTTGGCTGAAGCTTTTAGTTTATTTCTTTGTAAAGGTTGTACTAGGCTAGTTATATTTCTTTCCTTAGACTTGTTGTACTATACTTTTAAGACCTCGTAATGTATAAGTCTTCGGGTTTTTCGTCATTGTGATTTCACTATCCATCTTTAGTATGCTTACTTTCTATTCATAGTAGCATTTTGTTTTTACCCGAGTCTTTTTAGTTTCTGTTTTCTTTATTTTGATACAACGGCGTAGAGGCTTGCGTATAATATTAGATTTATTTAATGCTATACGCGCCGAACGTTTCTCTTCCGGATAAGGGCTCGGTATCCGGGAGCGAGGCGTTACACATAAGAACTGGTGGTTGCTTTTAGCAGTTGTGTAGTAGTGTTGGTGCCTTGCTTTCATGGAGCTTTGGCCATGGCGTAGACGGTTTGTTTAGCTATGCCACTGACATTGTTATGTTATGTGGTGATGTTCTTTTATTGCCAGGCTCTTGTTTTGCAGGCATCATTTTGTTTATGAACTGTTTCGATCCGTAATCGATCACCAGCTTTTTTACTCTACTAGAAAATATGGCTTTTAGGACATTAAATAGAGGACATTTATTTAAAAACGTCCTACTAAAAATGTAATGGGGCGTTCCACTTTTTGGTGCGGTTGGCTACAGTTAATAGGTTGCTTTAATTTTTATTTTATTTTATAAATTTGGGTCAAAGGCGTTTGAACACGCCAAATCCAACAAAAAATGGAGCGCTGGAGAAATCCGCCTATCAATTTCCTAAGTTTTCACTTAAGTCAATTAATCCGTGTAGAGACAAGGAGCTAGGGTAATTTCCATCTCCATTTCCACACCTTTTCTCCTCCGCCTCCTTCTTCCTTTTCTCCTCCGCCGCCTTCCATACTCGGCATCTTCAAGTCAGATCTTCCAGAGAATCGGACCTCTATCTACCACACAATCCCTCTTCTAGCAGAGGTCAGCGAATATTTTGTTTACTTTTCAATTTCTAATGTGCCTCTGTTTAGCCTCTACTTGTACTCCGATTAGGCTCTTCTTGTACTCCATTTAGTCTCTGCTTCACGTGAACCATTCTGTTTGTCTCTCTCTGGTAAGCGTCTCAGATGGTTGACTGAATCAATTAACACATGACTGCTTCCTTCTCATTTTACTTTCATATACTTGAGTTTTTTCATGTTTCCGAATTTGGAATTCAATGGATGTATTCAGTTTCAATGTAGTTGTCAAATTAAGAATGAATTCCTTTACTTTCATGCCTATTTTTTGAGATCGCAGATGTATGTTGTGTTTCCTTTTGATTTAGTGAAGCTTGTTCGGGTTGCTTTTTTAGTATTAGACACCATGTTGGAGTTTCATTAAGTGAATTGTGTATTATTTTTCTGGACAGATCAAGGATTTTAGGTTGGTTGAACTGCCTTGAGGGAGGCAGTGGCCTTTTTCCTTCATTTTAGTTTTTAGTAGTGATGGCTAGACTGATTTGTGGATATGTTGAACTGATATGCTTGGGGTCAGATGCTTAGTGATCTGAGACTGACCTAGAGATCAAGGGTTCGAGGTCAAATGACCTAGAGATCAAGGGTTTGATCGATTCACCCTAGGAAGTCAAATGTCAAGCTTCTTGGTGGTTGTATAGTGTTGAGGAGCTTTGTCTCAGATCGAACTCTTGAACCGTTGAGTAAATAAGATGTCCTGACTGCTCCTCCAAAAGAGCCCATAATGTATTGTGCTACTTCCCACCCTTTTTAAAAGACATGAAAATTTTGCTTATTTTTTTTGTAAAGGAGGACAGGGCAAAGTATGTTTTATTCTCAATCTCTCCTTATAAACAAATGAATAAAAATAGGTTTCAAGGATTAAAAGGCAGATTGGGGTTTAGGGCTTTATGGTTGATAAGGATTGAAAGTTCAGAGTTGTGTTTTGGAGGCACCTTCTAGGTGTAAGCCGGAGGTGGGGACCCTGTGGGCATATGGGTGAGAGAAAAGGGTGATTTTTGAATATTTTGAGAGGAAAAAAACAGAGGTGATGGGGAAAGGGTCACATGGGGCTTACATGTTTTCTTTTCTTTATTTATAATGTGTTTGTTAGTAAGAAGCAAAAATGTGATCAGATTTTTTTATTTCAGAATCTATTGTGTCTGTCCTTTGGGCCCAATAAGACAGTTTTTTAGGATTAAATAAGTTGGTCGAGATTTTCGCGTAATGTAAGCTTTACAATTCCTATAGACAGTAAAAAAAATAGTGGAACCTTAAGTTTTACACAGTGTTGATCCCACTGGTCTGCACTATCCTGCTTTGACTTGGCCATTTTTTTTTTCAGAATTCAAAGTTCTGTAATATGCCACTCCCCCCTTGATAATTTTTGAATTTTCCAAAAAGAGTAGAATAATGCAGACAACAAGGTGCTCTGAGCTTAAGGTCCCTCAATTTTTTCAAGGCCTTCAGGAGTTGTAAAAACTCAAGGGAAAATCTTGGTGAACTTATTATTCCTAAAATAGCACAGATTCAGTTAGTGAAACCCAAACACATGAGGGACTTTCTGTCATCTCAAATGCTTTTCTATCAAGGTAATAATCTAAACATAAATGGAATTAATGAAAGGTAACATTAGTTATCAGCAATGGCACCTTCGACACGCACTGGATGGCATCATGATTTTCAACTGAGGGACGAGAATTTAGATGATCCATTGGACGACACTATCAGAGGTTCTTTCTTATTTAATTCCAAAGTCATTCAATTTCTAACATCATATAATTTGTTTGTTTGCTTTCTTATTTGATTTTTTTTTTGTTTCTGATGATGTGTTTTGGTTTTATTATTGTAGAAGAAGATGATATTGATGACTCAAGTGGAGAACACCATGCAAACGGAGAAGGTATATTTATGAGTGAACATTGTTTTAAGCCTTTTTAATATTTCAACCTTGTCATCTGTACACACTACAAGCCATTTTTGTTTGACATTGTAACAGAAGATGAAAACCTTGATGGACCCATCATGTGAAAGACTAGAGGCCCTACATTCATGATACACCTTTGGGGCTTGCCTAAAGGTTTTCCAAAGAAGAATTTGGAAAGTAATCAATTTGGCCAACCAGTAGGCGAAAAAAGGAGTCAGCTAGTTGAATTTTTGGGGACTATCGCGAAAAATGGACTTTATTGCCCTATTGATGTGGGTAGATGGCCTCAAATGCCACGTGAGAATAAGGACCGAATGCTTGATCTTGTAAAGGTAAGTGTGCATATGTTATTTTTTTAGAAGAAAAAAAGTGTGCATATTTCATATTGCATAACATCACATATGTCTTTATACAAATTCAATTATTAAATATTGACTTGTTTCAAACACTAACAATACTTCTGAGGTTGTATCCATTTTGAAAATTACGCCATCGTGAAAAGTTAGAGGTTACACTGCATGGATACTTGGATATTGCAAACAATAGGAAAAAGGTGGAGAAACGGAAATCGATTTGAGAACAAAATGTTATTACCCGTGTATAATTAAAATAAACAATTCGAATAAAATCAACAATTTTATTGATCCAACGAAAAGATTACACAAAGAAATACGGAAAGAAATGGTAAAGGATATGCTACGATCTGAGCCGAGACGAACTCTTTCCTTAAGACAAATTTGCTCGGTATGTACCCCGGTTTGCAGCAATTGTCTCCCAGGAATTCTCAGATTACCTTTCAGAATAGTGGTACTACAGATTCAACACCGCTAACTCGAACAAAGTTAGCTTCGAGATTTCTCTTCACTTGATGCAAGAAACGCACTTATTTCCGGTGTTGTAATTCAAGATCTTCTTCCCATTCATGTAGCTCGTTTATATAGTAGAGGACATGGCTGATCTGAAGCCTTTTGATATTCAGTATTCAAGGCAGCCTTGTTAATGCAGCAGTTGGAATTCAGGCAGCTGAAGTTGTTTCATCTTCACTCCATTGAATTCAGCCTTCTAGAATTCTGAATTAAAGATTACACAAAGAAATACAGAAAGAAATGGTAAAGGATATGCTACGATCTGAGCCGAGACGAACTCTTCCCTTAAGACAAATTTGCTCGGTATGTACCCCGGTTTGCAGCAATTGTCTCCCAGGAATTCTCAGATTACCTTTCAGAATAGTGGTACTACAGATTCTGAACACCGGCGAACTCGAACAGTGCTTCAGAGATTTCTCTTCACTTGACGCAAGAACAGACTTATTTCTGGTGTTGTAATTCAGTATCTTCTTCCCATTCATGTAGCTCATTTATATAGTAGAGGACATGGCTAATCTGAAGCCTTTTGATATTCAGTATTCAAGGCAGCCTTGTTAATGCAGCAGTTGGAATTCAGGCAGCTGAAGTTGTTTCATCTTCACTGAGCTATATTGTCCTGGGCCTAGGGCCCCCAGGCCCAAGAAGGCCCATTCCCCAAAGCCAAATCCAAAGCCAAAGGTCAATGGGCAACGGTCAACGGTCTCGGGCTCGGGCACGGGCACGGGCGGGCGGCGGCGGCGCGCGCGCGCGTGTGGCCATTTTAGCAGAACGTCTGACCGCTAAAACCAACCCGATATCTCTCCTTCTTCTAGGAGCTTATACCACATACAACATCCTTCCCACATAAATACTAGAACTGCTTTCTCTCTCAACTCCCAATGTGGTTTACAAGTTGAAACTTTCCAACTTCCACTTCAAACATTAGTTCTTTCAACCACCCGACTTTAAGCGTTAATTTCTCATTCACTCGTTATCCGAATTGAATGATTCCAAATCCTGAATTCATCTACGACTCACGTAGTTTTCAGAATTAAAAAAACATTATATATATATTCTATACAAGAATATATCCGAATTACGCTTACAAAGTCACTGAATAAAATGATTATAAAATCATTTTTAATTCACTTTTAATTCAATTCCTCATTTTCTCCAACAATCCCCCACATGAATGGAAATTAATGCAAATGCAGACTCTGAAGAGATTCTCGATGAAAAATATTGCATCGGGAGAGGTAGCTTCCTGGCTTTGAACTCCGCTTTAGTGAAATACTATCGGATTTACTCGCTAATCGCTGAACTTAAGTCTTGAACTGCTCACCTTTAGTGTAAACCCGCATAATAGTACTCACACAATATTTCCCTTAGCACTGCACTTGGTTCTCATGACAGATTCATTTTGGCCCTGAATCACACATGGTTTCGTAAAGTGCGTTAGAGAATTCTAGCCTCTCGACTTCATTTTGAAGCGCCCCACTTTGCACTTACATAGGTGACCTCCAATCAAGAGTATTCTTCCATACCCCACTTGAATTTAATCAAGGTATAGGAATCATTAAAAGGTTTCACTTAACCTCAACACTTCTGGCAGACAACACTTTTATTCACAAAATGTGTAAGTGTTCATCGACAGCTTCATAACTTAGTTGTCCCTTTGAACCAAGATCTTGGGATCTCCAGTCAACATGGTAGGGTTACCATTACAAAGCTTATCTTTCAATAGGCTTAAGTCCCATTCCAAGTGTCAAAATTGACATTTGATCTCTAGGTAAACCTTTCGTAAGCAGATCCGCAAGATTTTCCTTCGATTTTATATACTCGATGGAAATCACTGATAACGGTCATTTTGTGCCCGTTATTCTATGACCTTTATCCCCGATTCTAGTTTAAAGGAGCTATAATAGAGTAATAATAAGTCGTAATACGCCTAATTTGCATATGCCGAGAGTTACGATTCATTATTATGTATTATGAAGTTTTATTATATTATTTGATATTACAGACTGTATTTCATGTGATATTTGTAGTAACTCATTTGGGAGCACAAGGATGGACTTCGGAGAAGCTTTGATGGATCACAGACGCGAATTAAGAAAGCCCAAGATAAAAGAGAAAGAGAGCCCAGAGCATGTAAGGCTCGGTCGACCGAGCCTGCATTCGGTCGACCGAGTGGGCCTCACATCCAAAGAAGTTCGGCACATTATTTGAGTCGGTTAGGGTTCAGAGTGTCGGCATTTTAAGTCGGTTTTCTATGACGGCTGAGGCTCTATATAAACACAAGTCCTTTGTATTTTTTATCATGCATTCACCACTATTCATTCATAAAAACATATAAGCAAAATAAGGCTTGTGGAGGTTGCTAGGGTTGCAAACATGTAAGCCCTAGTTTATTTTCTCGCTTTTTTTAGTAATCAATTTCCCAATTATGCTTTGATTGTTTGAGTAGTTATTAATATTTAGATGATGTAGATCTAGGATATGACGTTAGGGCGTGGTGTGATACCTTGTCTATAAGGATCCCATATCCTACGCCCTCTACCTAATATCTACGGATGAATCTGTGTGTTTAATTTACGTGTATTTAGATTAGTTTATATGATGTCCTCGATGATTCGCTATATAATCCGATCCGTATATGAAACGCCGAGAAATATGTTCGGGATGTAAATGGGAGTTAGACTCTCGGGTGACCGAGAGGTATCACTCGTCGACCGAGAGCACCTATTCGGTCGACCGAGAGTTGTCAAACCTGCTTTCATCCGTTAATCACCACGCCTTTATGATTAGGTTAGCTTAATTGAATTTATTATCTCAAAGAGGTATGGATATGGCTACGCCACTCGCTTAATTTAATTAAAACGCGTGAAAAGGAAATACCAATATAAGACTCTTAGTAGGCTCAGAATTGATCTTCGGACGCTCAAATATTATCTGTAGGTTTATATTAGGGAATTGCGCGCACCTTGTTACACGTAGATCGTAAACTAGCATGAGACTATAACTTGGTAAGTGTTAGTTGGACGAGGGTTTGAGTGATCGCTCAGAAGTACGCTTTAACCAAAGGAATGTTGCCCGGACGAGGTGTACGGTCAATATCGGCATCCTTAGAGTAGTAAGCGTGTGAGTTATATGAGATGGAGGCACCAAGAGGCGAAGTCACGTAACAATAACACAAAGGATATAGTGACTCATCGGTGCTACATCAAGCTTAGAGGATGACTCCGTAGCCAATATAAATAGATATGAACGGATTAGTAGTTGATGAGTTTTGTTGTCATATAAATTGTCTAGATCCAAATGATCATGGTTATAATTGGGCAGTTGATTACGTTATGTGTTTACATGTTGTTTATATGTTTGAGTGTGTCTTTCTTTTCTTGTACTTTATGTTGGTCATAGACCGTGTTTGTCAAACGAAATAAATAGGTTGGCTATTTAAGTTAGGATCCACAAATTGATTCTCTGTGGGATCGACTCGACTCTATCTAGCTATACCGCGATTGAACCTAGTTCACTTGCTAGTGGTTATTTAGGCATCGAGTTAGTAATTTAACTTGACCTCAATCAAGTTTTTGGCGCCGTGCCGGGAATCAATGGTCCAATTGCTTAAATAATCTACTTGATTATTTCGTTTTTGTTTCTATTTTCTTTTACAAGTAAAATAAAAATAAAAAAAATAATAATAAAATAAAAATTTATATATATATATTACGTATGTTCGGTCGATCGAATGTTGTTACTCGGTCGACCGAGCTCTTTTATTGTTCTAATTTATCCGACAAAGATTGTTTTCCTCTGCTTCGCTTTTCCCGTCAAGAGGTTGTAAGCCCAGCGGCAGTATGAGCAATCGTCTTCGATCGTTAGTTTATTGACCGCTTGTTGTTTTTCGCATGTTGCGTATAATCGAAACTAAATCGCCGGGTAAGATTGTTCGTGATAAACAATATGTCATCAAAACAATTCTCCAAGGTTAAGGAAGAGGATGTTAACGCTTTCTGAACCAAGACAACACCAATGAAGCCGATGACGCAAAAGTCGAAGGAGAGAATAGCAAAATGAAAGAAAGAATTCGTGAAGCCGAGAAAGTCAAGGGGAAGCGAGTGAAGCGTATGTAAAAAGAGGTATGTGTGCTTTAAATCCCGAAGTAATTTCTTCGGATTCGGATTCGGATTCAGATTCATATATTGATTATATGGATTACATGTCGGAGATAGAGTCTGGTTCTGAGAGTAGCGTAGATATGGAACGACCTATAGTCACATGTGCTAAGGAGGCAAAATATGTTGAAGATGAATCTCGGTTAATGCCAAAGTTAGATGACCCTGGGGCATTCCTTGTAGATGTTACCCTAGAACAAGCACACTTGGGATTGGCTTTAATTGACTCTGGATCAAGCTTAAACATTTTCCCTAAAAGCCTTTGCGATAGGAATATGATTCGACTCCCACAAACACCCCACAAAGTGAGATTCGCGGATAGTACTAGAAACATCATGTCTGGACAAATGAATAACATGATCATTGGTATCGGACAACTTCGGTTTAAGATAGATTTTGTAGTAATGGACATAGAGGAGCATCCGTATAGCCCAATTATTTTGGGTAGATCTTTTATTAATACCTCTAGAGCCCTCATTCGTATGACTAGGCATGAGATCACATTGTTTGATGCTAAGGGTTCTGAGACTTTTGGGATAAAGAACCCCGAGTTCCCTATTCCGGTAAGTGTAAACATCATAGAAGTCGTTGGTTCTAAACCGGATGTGATTCCAAGTTCGAGAGGAGTGTGATGATGACAATGTTGAAGATCGAGATGAGAAAGAGGTCCCGACAATCCTAAGCCGAGATAGAGCCGCTCACCGCACTGTTGTTAATAAGAATGATGCCAAGCCTCGCTTCCAAACCTAAGGATAGAAGGAGGAAAGTCAAGCGACGAACTCGTAGAGTTCGCAATCAAGAAAGCTCATCGAAGTTCAAACGATCCCGAAAGTCGGTGCTCGCTTAGATGGATGATTCGATTGTCTTTCGCCGACGACGTCCCCACGGAAAGGCACTCGTGCAAAGAAATGGCAAGACGCTTTCGGTGAAGGCTAGTCGGGTGAAGACCTGCAAGTCAAGAACAATTCTTAGAGAGTGATATTTTGGGAAGTCGAGCTACCGACTTAAATCAGTAGAACTATTTCTATCCTCGTTATTTTTATCTCTATTTTTATTTTTCTAAATAAAAGTAGCATGAAACGATAAGAAGTTTTTTTTTTTCTATTTTGCCGTGTTCCGACGACTGTTGAGTTAAGGATGTGCAAAATAATTTTTTTTTTATTCGAATCGTTTTGATGTTAAGTGAAGTGTAGCAATTGAATCTTCGTAAAAAAATTGTTGATTAAGGAAATGGTAATGCGTTATTTTACAAATGCTTAGACCAGATTGTGTGATTTATTCATGATAAGAATGAGGTTGCTTTTGTGCTTGAGACGATTTATTGGTTAGAGAAAAATTTATGAGGTAGGAATTGCAAGAGTAAAATAATAAATTTTGGCATGGTTATTTGTTTAGATAATTTACGGTGTGTCAAAATAATTAAAATGGTCAACACCATTAATTTCTACATATCCCCATTCACCTTTCCTCTTCCCAACCATTCACCTTTTCTCTTCCCAACTTCTTTATTCTCCCAATTCAAATTTTCAAATTCCACCTTCCACCTCATCAATCCCCAACAATATTTTTCCACCAATCACATTCCACCTTTCCAACTCCATTTTCTCTATTTAAACCACTCACCCTCTCTTTCATTTTCCTCATCCCTTTCTCCATCACAATTCTTCCATCTCCCTTTTTCTCCAAACCCCTGTAGAAATCAAATGGAAATGTTCTGAAAATTTTCATCCATTTCACCATTTTCACTCACCTTGAAAAAACCTATCGAAATTTATTCTGATCAATTGATTCAGTCACGGGAAGGATACAGCACCAGACGCTGTTACTGTCGATTCTCCACACTCGGTCAACCGAGTGACTGTTCTCGGTCGACCGAGAGTCGGGCCACCCCTTCCGTTTGCTGCTGCGCTGTTTACCTGTCAGGATGCCGCCTAGAAGACGCAGAGCCGCTCAGTTCGTGGCTGTTGAAGGCAACATCCCATTGATCAACGGGGTACCACAATTCGCTAGTCGGGAGGTATACTCTTCATTTGTTAATCATTTTGTTAATTCCCCGCCCATCGAGCTCGAGGATTGGATTTGGGAATTGTGAGACGAGCTTTTAGAATTGGTGGAACGCTATCAATGGCATGACGTCGTAGCACCCCTGGCCGAGTCAACGCCAATTGGGTAAGAGAATTTTATGCTTATTTACGCGTACACCCGACACCAATATCGTACATATTCGTGGGCCGACCAATTGTATTTCTCCGGGTACGATTAATGCTTATTTTGGGGTGGATGTCTCGGAGGACGGGCCGGAGTATATGGCGACATTTGACGGGTCCGATGCTTGGTTGGAGGAAGTTGGTGCCTATCTGGGAATTAGAGTGGGATATAGGGAGATTGCCCGCACTTTTGAGGAAACAAACTTTAGGAGATGGGAGGATAAATGCCTTAATCGGCTTATCCGTTCTAATATCTTTCCGGCTAAGCATGTATCTACGGTTTACTATACCCATGCCACTTTGCTTTATTGGTTGTACATGGGATGGCCCGTGAATGTGGGGGCGTTGATACGTAAGGAAATGACAGACGATGCTCTCAAGCCTCGGCACACTTTACCTTTTGGGTCACTGATCACTACATTTTGTGAAGGAGCCGAGTGCCCAAGGGTTAGGCGGCGATTCCTATGTGGGACCAATGCCTGTTCTATCGTTAAGTTCTGTCCCACCACCGGTCATTCACGGTCACGGTCAACAACAAGAAGGGGAATCCGAGGATGATGCTGACGAAGCCGGCCCGAACAATTTGCAACTAGCACCATTCAATCCAGGATGGGATTAAGTATTTTGATTTGAGGGTCATTTCCTTTAATTAACAAGTTCTTTTTATTTTGACTCAATTCTACTAGTATGTCGTGTTATATAGAGCAAGTTTCTCTGTTTCCTAAATTCAAACTCATGTAATGTTTTGGACTTGTTGAAATGTATTGAAATGTAATCATTAATTAATGGACTTAAAAATGTTTAAGGAAATTGTTATACCTTTTACGGTCCCTTTTTCTCGATTATTACGGTTTGGACTAATCTCAGAACGAGTTGCGAGCTTTGTTTAAGATATGTGTTGCGTTGATTATTTTTACGCCTCGCTATGGAGCCAATGCTCGTGCTGCTGTTGAATCACGCGAAGTCCTAAGACTTGTTCAAACTTCCACGCTTATCCGAGCTAAGTTCCTTTCCGAGTTTGTTCTTTTGTTTTTATTATATACATTGAGGACAATGCATTGTTTAAGTGGGGGGTACAAGTCACTTAGCTCAAATGAGTAATTCCATATATCAAATGGTAAATAAAATGAGTACAAAAAAAAATTTAAAAATTAAAAATTAAAAATTAAAACTTAGAATCACATTTACTTTTGTGAGTTCCTGATAACTATATCTAATAAGAAATAACCCATATTTCATGAGTACGTGATCTCTTTATACTTCTGCGATTTCTTGATTAGTAAACTTAATGATATTCATATTGTCCGTTGCAAGTAGTAGTTGTTTATTATTCAATTATTCAATAATCTGAATCGAGTTGCACTCACGCTTGTTATAAAAGGTAAAATAATAATGTGTACCTTTGCATAGATGATTGATTATGCTTACCTAGTGTCAAATTTATCGTCTGATGTGTTCCTAAAGATTCTAGCCACAAAAGCTGAGTAATAAGCTTGAGGCGTACTGTGTTTGACAATGTTAAAACACTGGGGCTTGTAGTAAATTACCAAAGTAGCCTCGCTTGTGGTAATATTCGATGCTAATATTTGATCCAAGATAGAGGATGCTCTAAAAAGTTGTCCTTCTTGAGATTGATAGTATCTCAAAATATGAAGATATGAAAAGAATATTCAACTCTTTAAGAGGCTTTGAGTAGTACTCTCGGTCTCCAAGTCCAAAACCCTATAGATACGCTCTTGCTTATTATTCCGGTGCTTGAAAAATTAAAAGGCTTAAGAAGAGGGAATACTGAAGTTGGTAGGTTAAGACTACGAAGTTTGCATAAGCTCTAATCTTGCTACGAATGTTTAAAACTCAATGCACATGCACACAACACATTCATGATGAATAGTGGATAATGGATATCGATGAGCATAGATGATATGAGTTGATTCGAGTTTCTTGTGTCGATATCGGTGACCACCGGAAAGTAGTTCATGGGGAATAACTTGTTGATATTTTGATCGGGACGATCAAAGGCTAAGTGGGGGTAGTTGATAACGGTCATTTTGTGCCCGTTATTCTATGACCTTATCCCGATTCTAGTTTAAAGGAGCTATAATAGAGTAATAATAAGTCGTAATACGCCTAATTTGCATATGCCGAGAGTTACGATTCATTATTATGTATTATGAAGTTTTATTATATTATTTGATATTACAGATCGTATTTCATGTGATATTTGTAGTAACTCATTTGGGAGCACAAGGATGGACTTCGAGAAGCTTTGATGGATCACAGGCAATTAAGAAAGCCCAAGATAAAAGAGAAAGAGAGCCCAGGGCATGTAAGGCTCGGTCGACCGAGCCTGTGCATTCGGTCGACCGAGTGGGCCTCTGATCGAGAAGAAGTTTGGCACATTATTTGAGTCGGTTAGGGTTCGAGTGTCGGCATTTTAAGTCGGTTTTCTATGACGGCCGAGGCTCTATATAAACACAAGTCCTTTGTATTTTTATCATGCATTCACCACTATTCATTCATAAAAACATATAAGCAAAATAAGGCTTGTGGAGGTTGCTAGGGTTGCAAACATGTAAGCCCTAGTTTATTTTCTCGTTTTCTTTTAGTAATCAATTTCCCAATTATGCTTTGATTGTTTGAGTAGTTATTAATATTTAGATGATGTAGATCTAGGATATGACGTTAGAAGGCGGTGGTGATACCTTGTCTATAAGGATCCCATATCCTACGCCCTCTACCTAATATCTACGGATGAATCTGTGTGTTTAATTTACGTGTATTTAGATTAGTTTATATGATGTCCTCGATGATTCGCTATATAATCCGATCCGTATATGAAACGCCGAGAAATATGTTCGGGATGTAAATGCTGGGAGTTAGACTCTCGGGTGACCGAGAGGTATCACTCGATCGACCGAGAGCACCTATTCGGTCGACCGAGAGTTGTCAAACCTGTTTTTCATCCGTAATCAGTCCACGCTTTTATGATTAGGTTAGCTTAATTGAATTTATTATCTCAAAGTAGGTATGGCTATGGCTACGCCACTCGCTTAATTTAATTAAAACGTGTGAAAAGGAAATACCAATATAAGACTCTTAGGTAGGCTCAGGAATTGATCTTCGGACGTTCAAATATCTATTCAGTAGGTTTATATTAGTGGAATTGCGCGCACCTTGTTACACGTAGATCGTAAACTAGCATGAGACTATAACTTGGTAAGTGTTAGTTGGACGAGGTTTGAGTGATCGTCTAGAAGTACACCTAACCAAAGGAATGTTGCCCGGACGAGGTGTACGGTCAATATCGGCATCCTTAGAGTAGTAAGCGTGTGAGTTATATGAGATGGAGGCACCAAGAGGCGAAGTCACGTAACAATAACACAGTGATATAGTGACTATCGGTGCTACATCAAGCTTAGAGGATGACTCCGTAGCCAATATAAATAGATATGAACGGATTAGTAGTTGATGAGTTTTGTTGTCATATAAATTGTCTAGATCCAAATGATCATGGTTATAATTGGGCAGTTGATTACGTTATGTGTTTACATGTTGTTTATATGTTTGAGTGTGTCTTTCTTTTCTTGTACTTTATGTTGGTCATAGACCGTGTTTGTCAAACGAAATAAATAGGTTGGCTATTTAAGTTAGGATCCACAAATTGATTCTCTGTGGGATCGACCTCGACTCTATCTAGCTATACTGCGATTGAACCTAGTTCACTTGCTAGTGGTTATTTAGGCATCGAGTTAGTAATTTAACTTGACCTCAATCAATCACACCGGTAGAGATCAATTGTTTAACGGTATTATGTCGTCGACGTATGTGTCTAGACTTACCATTATACATACTATTTTGTGCTCGGTGTATAGCCGATTGACTATCACTATGGATGCTGATAGGAGCAATCGGCTTAGTCCAACATGGAATGTCCTCTAGGAAGTTTCGAAGCCACTCTGCTTCTTCACCTGCTTTATCCAATGCAATAAACTCAGCTTCCATTGTGGAACGAGATATGCATGTCTGCTTTGTGGACTTCCATGACACCGCAGCACCACCGATCATGAATATATATCCAGTTGTGGATTTTGATTCTTTTGTATCAGAAATCCAATTTGCATCACAAAGATCCTTCTAATATCTTTGGATATCTTGTGTAGCATAATCCCAGGTTCATTGTATATTTCAAGTACTTTAGTACTCTAATAAGTGCTTTCCAATGATCCTCACTAGGATTACTTGTAAACCTGCTCAGTTTATTCAGAGCACATGCAATATCCGGTCTAGTACAATTCGTTATGTACATTAAACAACCGATAATCTGAGAATATTTTAACTGAGACACAGGTCACCTTTATTTTTGACTAAGTGAAGAGTTAAGTCAATAGGTGTTTTCACAGGACTTTCATCATAAACAATGAATCTCCTCAGAACGGATTCAATGTAGTGAGACTGTGACAACACTATTCCCTCAGATATTCTGCATATTTTAATCCCCAAAATTACATCTGCCAGTCCCATATCTTTCATATCAAAGTTACGTGTCAGCATCTTTTTGGTATTCATGATAATATCATGAGTACTCCCCATAATCAGCATATCATCAACATATAAACACACTAACACATAAGCATTAGGTGTATGTTTGATGTAGACACATTTGTCGCACTCGTTGATCTTAAACCCATTAGATAGCATAGTTTGATCAAACTTTTGATGCCATTGCTTGGGTGCTTGTTTCAGTCCATACAATGACTTAATGAGTCGACACACTTTCTTTTCCTGACCTGGAACCACAAACCCCTCGGGTTGTTCCATATAAATTTCTTCATCTAATTCACCATTCAAAAATGTAGTTTTAACATTCATCTGATGTATTTCCAAGTTATATACTGCAGCAAGAGAAATTAGAACCCTTATAGAAGTGATTCTAGTTACTGGTGAGTAAGTATCAAAGAAATCAAGACCCTCTTTTTGCCGATAACCCTTAGCTACCAACCTGGCCTTATACTTATCAATAGATCCATCAGCTTTTAGCTTCTTTTTGAAAATCCACTTACACCCGAGAGCTTTATGTCCCGGTGGAATAACAACCAATTCCCAAGTGTGATTTTGCATAATGGAATCTATCTCACTATTAATTGCCTCTTTCCAGAAATGTGCTTCTGGATTAGACATAGCCTCGGCATATGTCCTTGGAGTATTTTCTACCATATAGGTCAGAAAATCTGGCCCAAAAGACGTTGAAGTCCTAGCCCGTTTACTCCTTCGAGGTTCCACTTCCTCTTGTTCTGACGCATCATCCCCCACATTATCGTGTGCCCTCTTAGTCGAATTTGAGTCTTTATGTCTTTCTTTGTTTGGAAAGGCATCCTCAAAAAACACCGCATTTCTTGACTCCATGATAATGTTTACATGCATATCAGGGTTGTCAGATTTGTGCACAAGAAATCTATATGCACTCTTTGTTATGTATGCGTGCTCAATGAATATGCAATCTATCGTTTTAGGCCCGATCTTGATTTGTTTAGGTTTAGGCACTTCCACCTTTGCTAAACACCCCACACTTTCAAGTATTTATAACTTGGTTTGTGGCCTTTCCACAACTCATATGGGGTCTTATCCATCTTTTAGATGGAATTACATTGAGAATTACATTGGCGGAGAGAAGGGCCTCCCCACAAGTTCGAGGTAAACCAGGCTCGATCAACATAGCATTCATCATCTCTTTCAGAGTACGGTTTTTGCGTTAAGCAATTCCGTTAGATTGAGGAGAATATGGTGCAGTAGTTTGATGAATAATGCCCGAATCTAGACATAATCCTTCAAAAGGTGATTCATACTCTCCACCTCTATCACTACGAACCTTCTTGATTCGTCTGTTAAGTTGATTCTCAACTTCATTTTTATAATGTTTGAATGCCTCGATAGCCTCATCTTTGCTACTTAGCAAATATACATAAAAATATTTTGTACAATCATCGATAAAAGTTACAAAATACTTTTTACCGCCTCTCGATTGCACAAACTTTAAATCACACAAATCTGTGTGAATTAATTCTAATGGTTCTGTATTTCTTTCCACGGATGGAAACGGTGCTTTAGTCATTTTAGCCTCAACACATACTTGGCATTTTCCAGTTTGATTAAATTTTAGTTTAGGTAATAAATCCAAATTCATCATTCTTTGAATTGATTTATTATTAACGTGTCCTAAACGATTATGCCATAAAGTACAAGACTCAATCAAGTAAGCAGAAGTAGAAGCAATTTTATTAGCCTCAGTGGGCACAGCAGTCTTAGGCATTATAGCCATTACATTCAGTTTAAATAAACCTTCGGTAAAATAACCTCTACCAACATACATCTCATTTTTGGTCAAAATGACCTTGTCATTACCAAAAGAAAGTTTAAAACCATTCTTATTCAAAGATACCACCGGAAATAAATCAAGTTTCTACGTATATCGTGAACATGGAGAACATTCGTGAGTGTCGCCTTCTTCCCGTGTCATCTTCGAATCACATTTCCAGTTCCTCGAATAGTTGAGTGGGAAGAGTTTCCCATCCAAAGCTTCTCACCATTGCCACCTTGTAGGTTGAGAAGATCTCACGGTCAAGACATACATGTTTAGTGGCACTGTGTGTCCACAAACCACCGCCTCGGATTCCCACGGTGTTGCACTCGATCCACCATGGCACATAGATTGTCATCATCACCATCGGCCAAAGCCATATGAACCCTAGGTTTGTAAGGCTTCTTTGAGCGAATTCAGCGACACGGTGCCCATGCTTGCCACAGTTGTTACAATTACCGTTAAACTTGAATGACGCCGGTTTCTTTGAAGATTCCCAGCCTTCTTAGCCGATTTCTCTCTTCTTCTTTCTCTTCCGATTGTGAACCTCAAATGACATTAGCTTTCGCTTGTCCAACCGGCACGAGCGTTTTCTTTCAGATGCTCTATTGTCCTCCTCAATACGGAGTCGGACAATCAAATCATCCATCGTCACCTGCTTTCTCTTGTGCATGAGATAGCTCTTGTATTCCTTCCACGAGTCGGGAAGCTTCTCAATGACACATGCCACTTGAAAATTCTCATTGATTTTCAGATCTTCTGCTATCATCTCGGATATCAGAATTTGCAACTCCTCCACCTGTTTCACAATAGGTTTAGTATCATTCATTTCATATTTCAAAAACCTACTGACAAGAAATTTCTTGGCACCAGCATCTTCGGTTGTATATTTCTTCTCTAATGCTTGCCACAATGATTTAGCTGTTTCATAAGTACAGTACACACCATACAACATGTTATCTAAACCATTAAGAATATAATTCTTGCACGTAAAAAAATCAACGTGCTTCCAAATTTTCTCTCAAACAAGAAAAGCCGTCTTTCGGGAGTTTCGGGAGGCGCCACCGGTGGGTCATCGACTGCAATTCTTGCTAGCCCGAGTGTTGTGATGTAAAACAACATCTTCTCGTTGCCAACGCTTAAAGTTGGAACCGTTGAATTTCTCCGGTCTCTCATGGTTTGCACCAAGAATCGCGTGGTCGCCTGCGTGTCGAAATTCCCGTAGTCTGGGAAGACTGTCCTCCGTTTGGCACACCATCCGGAGTAGGAGTCACTTGACCGTCAGATGCCATTTCATAAGTCAAATAAAGATTAAGGTTCTTGTATGGGTGTGGTGAACGTAGGCTACTAACATGTAAATTAAACCTTATCGATCAACGTAGCTGACATTGAACCACAGAATTAAGATTTACTAGAATTCGAGATCTAGCGATAAAGACCATCGCAGATCCAAGAAATAAGCAACCCATAATTCTGCGTTTCATATTAACGAATCGAATAAAGATTAAGGTTCGTTTAATTAATTCATAGACGATTAGATGCAAGTATAATCTAGATCTAGCACAAGAACAATCATGAATCTAAGAAAAGAAATAAAACAATGGAATAGATCTTACCCATAACGAAGAACAGATCTACTCTTATATTCTCTCTCCCTCCGGCGATTCGAATCAATCCATGAAGATCGTAAACCAAGCACAATTCAATAATGAAAGACTCATGACTTATTTGCAAGAAGAAAAGAAAAGAAGACTTTATTCCCAAAAGACTACATTGTAGCTAGTTGATGAATATATCTATGAATGAATGAGAGAATGAAAGATGAATACAATTTCATGACTCTGAATGGCTTTATATAGATGTATAAACCAACTTAGGGTAAACCCAATGCTTGGAGGACAAGAAAACGCGTTTTTGGAACATTCCGGGCCTCGTAAACCGAGGTAACTCCCGGTTTACCGAGGGTATTTTGTCTTTTCCTCATCGCCGACTTATTACGAATACCCTAGGCCCTGCTTCGGTATTTTGACCATAACGTGGCCTACGCAACTCCGATTTGGGTGATTCAAAGTGTGTTCGAATGCTCGTTTAAAGCCCTACAACTTTCATGTATAAGTCAAAGCCCAGTTCGTCTTTTACGGCATCGGAAACATCATTGAAAGATCACCAAGAAGATTCTCGGGTCCAATCTCCGCTCGAAACACTTCAACCTTTAGCTCTGTTCAGTTATTTATCGATTAAATCTCTCCTTCAGCCCAAATGATGCTCCAAACACTCGTCCATCTGTCAATAAAACAATACCACACATAGTAGCTTCTATTTCTAGCAAATAACGCATAAAATACACGGTTAATACACATAATACCAATTTAGTCACCCCAGACGTGGCTTAATCACATTTAGCTAATTAACTCACTATTTCATACATATTATCCCCATTGAGAACATAAATCCGTGGTAGATTGATGGTAAATAATGATACCAATTTGACCGTCATCAACTACCCCCCACTTAGCTTTTGATCGTCCCGAGCAAAAACCAAATCAAACAAACCCCATAAACAATTACAAACTAATTAAGAACAGAAAAATTCAAGAATTCTAAATAAGATGAAGGTCAACGCATATCCATCAGTAATCCATTAAGCACTATCTCGTAGTAGAACTGACGTGTGTGTGCAATAACTCTCAAACAACAGTGATGCAGACAGAATAACATTATATCAATAAAGATTTCAGGCAAAACATGTATCATTCACAAATCCATAAGTTCCCTATTAATCATCAGCTACCAATACATCAATGTGTCGTGTGATAAATCTTTTGTGATAGTGCATTCAAGAAAAGAATGAAGTTATAGAGACCCCACAATTTACTTATCAATATGCACACTCGCTCCTCTTGCCTTCAGACTCAGGCAAACAACATGAAACCTTACTTGGGCCGGGCGGACTCAGGGACTGAGCATCGCTCTTAAGTCCTCATTTGTTTCTTTTTATGCAAGGGTCGTGCCCTTTTTACACGAGTTTGCTTTCCTCACTGTCTTTATTACATATTTTTTTTCTTTTTTCTTTTGCATGGCAGATTTCTCACTTTTTTCGCTCTCACTCGCAAGCCCGTTGTATCCCGTTACCTTGTTTGGCATCATAATTGCTACCATCATCCTACAACAATTGGTTAAAGTAAATCCACCAACAAATATCGATTCCCGGTCTAGGATAACTCTTCACCTCATCCAAATACTTCTCACTTAGATTATGTGCTCAAAAATTGAATGCAATAGTAAAATAATAATTAATAAGTCACTACATCATTCAACATAACACATGCTCATTCTTCCATACTAAATTGAATAATGCGTCATCTATACTACACACTAAAAAAATGAGTTATACGTGCTTAAAAAGGTCGATTCCACAACAAGATAGATGATTAATAAACCACTACTTCAAATAGTTGACAAACCCCTTCTCCATCATTAATGAATTAAGTATGTAATTAAGCAATTTCAACGATTTAAGGTTTTTATTTCATTCAATTGAAAAATCGAAATTCACAAAAGTGAGTGTATAAATGTGTCTCAATTTTTCAAACTAAGTGTTATGCCTACCCCCCACTTTGAAACTCAACATTGTCCCCAATGTGAAAAAGTAAAGCAAAAAAAAGTAGGAAGAAGAAGAACACTTAGCTTTGGAAAATAGAAGAACTCGGCTACTGTCTGAAGCAAATCATATCGCTGAACTAGAACCAAAGTTGTCTTCTCCAAAGGACTACTCTGCACTAGGTCGGCTAATACAAACGATTATTGCACAAAGGCCATTAGTACCACGAGACGCGAATAAGTAACAAAATAGTTATGTCATATGGCAGTAAATAGCACAACTAAAAAGAAGAAGTGCAATAAACAATTTAAGCCAATACATAGCACTCAATTACTTAAACACAACAAAAGGACTTAAAATATGACACCAAATAAAAATAAAAAGACTCAAGACTCAAAATAATAACCAAATAATCATGCGAAGTAAAAAAACTCCCAAGACATCCTTTGCTCAACAACCATAGGAACATGGCGATGAAAAACCTTCCCACTTTTATTCGATCATCGAAAACTATAAAAAAAAAATTACAAAAAAGGTTAACTATAAATTAATGGTTATGCCTAACAATTAAATAAATAGTCCCCGGCAACAGCGCCAAAAACTTGATCGCGTGTAAGTCACCAAAAACTTGATCGCGTGATACTGAATCATACGGAGTATACATGCATGGTCGTCCGGGAATCACGTACCGTATCAGTAGGAGTGAATATCCGAAAGGGCCTTCTTATAAGGAATGTCTTACTCTCGTGAATCTTTGCAAAGTGGAAGTAAATGAGCTACTTCGAGAGAGCATGATATCCAGATTATAAGATACGGTCGTTGATGCTTGACACTCGACGAACGACCGTATGAATATTATTACAGCGATATGATTCTATTTACACGCTAACTGAGCACATGAAAGGTAGTAGTCATTGCGTATTGACTTTCTGATGATTGGGGGTCATGGACGTGTTGCTAGACGCTATCCATGATCGTTAGAGGTGAAGGGTATTTTCGTAATTGTGCATTATGTATGCGGCCAACATATTAGGAAGCCTAAATCGGGTCTCACATATATGAATATCGAGTCGGATTAAAATGCGGTAATAGTGGATGACCAGATAATTAAATTTTTATCTCAAAACTATAAAGGTTATAGTGGTAAATTAATATGGTTTATTTATTTATTATGTATAAATTAAATACAAGATATTAATTATGTTGATTAATTAAATATACATAGGTTGATGTATATGTCGAATATATATATATATATATATGATATACATGTATTTTGCAAATTAATTAATCATAGCATTATATATTAATTAAAGAATATTCCGGAAGACAATTAATGGCTTAAAGGTGGCGCAATTTTGGAGTGTATGAGATACACTTGGATTGCGCAATTTAATTAATGGTATTACCTATGTTACACACACATGTGTAAATAGATTTATGGTAATAAGATAAAGATATATTCCATATGAGACATTGTCAATATATATCTTGAAAATATATTTAATATAAGATATTGAATATTAAATGAGATAAATCAATCAAATGTATTTTCCTTATTTTGTTAGGAAAATTTTTTCTTTCTCATCAATCTACTAGAAGCTAATCCCAATCAGTTGGGGAGACTTGAGGGACGCAGGTCACCCTATATAAAGGGAGGCTTGGCTAGCTCTTTTGGTACACCATAATTCCAATAGCTAATTGTTCTTGTGAAAAATAAGAGAGCTTCTTAGAGAGAGATTATAGAGAGATAACTGGTCGACCTAGCAGTTGAGTTTTTCTAGTAGCAATCCTTGGCGGGATTCCGGCGAGGTCCTCGTGTGGATTACTGGTAGAGGCCGGACACATGGACGGCTCACGCACATCTACTCCTACCGGATGGTCAAAACGTCGATCTTTCAGATCACCCAAGGTAATATTACCGTCCCTTCTCTTATATGTTTATTGTTTAAACGAAGTCGATCCTGGATTGGGAAATCAATTTTTGAAATTCCGCTGCGCTACTCGATTGATTTTCTTATACTTGAGATGTACGAGGAGTGGGTCTGTATAGAGAAGGTCAAAAAAGCGCACGTTCAATCGGAAGCCAAATGGGGGGGTGGGGCAAGTTGCCATTGTTGTCATCTATAAAAATTTCATGTGGAGTCGATACGGTCTCTTTGGACCCTACTGAGTACCCAGCTGATGTTATGCTTTTCGATAGTCTGAGGACCCTACTGTCTCCATTGTAGAGAAATGTAAGCGACTAAAATTTTACATATCAATCACTAAAGCACAACATATTGTTAGTACATCAATCCTTTCTGATTAATTGACACATTTTCACGTGCAGCATGTCGATGCCTATATAGATCTACTGAGGCGTCGTATGGTGGCACATCCGGAATGCTATCATCAGGATGTGGATTTGGGTGTTTTCCATTGCACAAAAAAAAAAATTTAAATAAATAAATAACACTATATTTTCACAAGGATGAATGCTAAAGAGAAAGGTTCCTCATACATTACATCCACAAACTAATGTAGTAAGCAAAATCCAATCACAATCACAACACACATGCATCCATTTTGTTGTTTTCCAGTGAGATCCGGAATTATTTTTTTAGTCTTAAGACGATGCAAATTTTTTATGGGGAAAAACAATGTAATTTTGGTATTAAAATGTTTTGTTGTGAAAAATATAGTTTTAAGCTTCGGTGATCGTGAAATTTTAAAATACAACCGTTGTATGAAGGTTTTACCAAGTGGCATACATTACAACCACTCATTTCTAATCTCTCACACACGATAAAAGTGTATTATGTGAGAGAGATAAAAAATGAGAGGCTCTAATGTATGCCATTTGGTATAACTTTGCTACAACCGTTGCACCATAAAATCTCTCGATCGTGATCCTCCTGAAACATTTCTAGTTCTAGACTCCGCTGACCCCACTGTAACCCATAAATAAATTCCCTGTTCCGCTCTTAATAGAGGTCAGTTGTCCGAACCACGTAAATTCGATGCAATCATACAATTATATTTTTTCTTTTAAAAAAAGTAGTGATTCAAATCGTATTGTAGCACTAATTGTTTTGTTTAACAAAAATGATCGGACTCCACGTCATACGATCCCTGGATCGTGTTCCGGTCATAAAGAGAGAATTCACTTTGGCATCCAATGAAAGCCGCATGGAATTGACTCTAGAGAACAAAGGAAGCGACAACCAAGCATCAGAATAAAAATCAACCAAAGCGCCATCTTCAATGGCCCTTTCACTAACAACCATCTAAAAAAAAAGACATTGAGCCTAACCCAGAATCGATCAAGAGCCTAACCCACTGTCAAGAAGGTCGTATGATTGCTACTGTTATTTATGCATTTTCATATTTGTGAAAGAGAATTTGGGACTTTACCGTAATCCCAGTAAGTGGTTTAGTTCGCTTTGATGCTATGTTTCTTTAATGAGTGTTATACATCCACCTCTCACTTTTAACACCTACCTTACAGAAGAGTAGCTTTAGTGACCATTGTCAAAAGCACTTGAAAATATATTAGAATGTTGCAGATCAAGAACAAAAGTTGCTGTCATACACAAAAAAAATTATACTGTATATGTATTTATATCACAGGAAAGTTCCAACCACCGGATACCACAACCATCCATGAAGCAAAAAGATAAAACTAGCTTTCTCGAATCATCAAAAATAAAAAATTAAAAATTTTAAAAAAATCATCAAAAAATTAAAAATAATATTTGATATACATTAAGCATACAAATTGAAGCTTCTTTATTTCATCTATCACAAACAAATCCATTGAACAAAACCAGCCACATTTCCATGAAAATGTATTGATCAAAGCTAACCAAATGTAAGAAATCGAAATCGAGCAGGCACATTAATTCCTCTAGATAAATGAAACTGGTTTGGTCACATTAGGATCACCTTATTTCTACATCCACGAGGAAAAAACAGACAATATTACTATAGTGGAGAATACAAAACAAAACCAAAAAAAAAAAAAAAAAACAATAGCATAAGACCAGAGATTTTAGCTTTCATGTGGTAAGATCGATCACCGTATTTCGCTAGAAGTGTTTTCATCCAAAGGGAATCATGCTGATATCATCCCAATTTACACAAATTTGTTTTCCGCATCCAAAATCATGAATGAGAAATAAGTTGAACAATAAATGTAGAAAAAGGAGATGCATATATAAATATAACAGTGACAGATTTTTATATGCAATGATGAACACAAACCTGCAGAATGAAACCTGTTTAACGATGTATTATACAACAAGACACAACAATTTTGTAATGCCAAAAACACACATGTCCATACATTCAAACAGTTGAGAAGCTCACAATTGCAACGTACTGTCAACAAACTGTACAATCTCAATCCTAGTTGCAAATCAATAGAATCAAGCACATACTATTTTGCCCAGTTTTCACCGCTGATAGAAACGAGACTTTCCTTGTAAACAAGAGCACTATCCATTGACGCTCCAACATTCACTACATCATTGTTAAGCAGATCATATAACATCACTTTGTTTTTATGCCAACCTCGGAAAATGAGGTACGAGTTTCCATAGAAGCCAAGAGGCCAGAGGTTTTTGACTTGGACAGTCCACAATTTGCTACAAGATCTTGATTGAGTACAAGTGAAATCATTCAACACCCAAATTTCACAATATCCATAGGTAGAAATCACGACTGCAATGGATTCTCTGAAAGGAAACACTTGTAAAGTTTTATCCTTGCTTTGACACTCACTGTCGTCTAGAGATACCAGTATCGTATCGAAGGTTTCATCGCTCACATCAAATAAAAATATATGTCTTTGGTCTCCAAGCCAGCCGATTTTTCTGTATGTAGTAGTAAACAACACATCGCTGACGCAAAAACTGTTGAGTGGTGCGGCATCTAGTTTCCTCCATGAATTAGTGCGAAGGCTGTATAACTCCAGCTGCTGCTTTAGTGGATGGACAGAGAGGTTCTGCACAATTTTCAGAATCTTGTAATCGTTTGTTTCGGAATCAAAAGCGAACCCAACTGTATAATTAAAGCGCGACCTCCCTTGTAATATAGCCTGACGAGGTAGGTTAGATCGGGGAATAATTTTGAAGTCCTGGATCTGTGGATTCCACAACAAAATACGCCCTTTTCCCAGCCTGTACAAGCAAAATACACCATTGCACGGCCCACAAACTTCAGGGAACAATCCCGAGCTCTTATCAAAGCTATGCTGTTGGGGTAGTCGATAATGGACAATCTTATTCCTTGACATACACACAAATGGTGAGGTAGGCGGTGAGAGTGAGACATATGCAGTTGATAAATTAAGGGGATGGTCATGGTATAATATCCCGGCTAGAACAAGATGGGAGGGTTTATAGTTATTAAGGTGCAAAAAGGGGAAATCTTTGGCAGAGATCTGATTACACCATGATTTACATATGCACTTAAATCGAAACAGAGATTTAATGGGTAGTCTTGAAAGGATTTCAATAAACAGTTCTTCAGGAAAATACATAGGGTTAATCATAATCTTTCTCTTTCCTTCACCTCCCATGTTGAAGGGTTTCGCCGCACAGCCAAAAGCTCTAAATAACAGGATTGCTGCTGCTGTATACTACACAATACGGTTGAACTGAATCACAATTTTTCTTTTTCTTTTTTAAATTGACCGACTGATCATTCTCTTCAAAGAAAAACGAAAAAGTGTCGCATCCTTCAAAAAATTCCAAACATAATTTGTGATCTGATATCTCAAAAGTGTTGAATTTGCGGCTACTAAAAAAAACGGGTAAAATAAACCATGTATCCTATAAATTATTCCTTAATATATATAAAATTTAGATATATCACTCATTGCCGGCTACTTAAAAAAACCCTTAAAAAAGGGGAAATTCGAATTATACCCTTTTATTGAAAATTAAATCGAATTCTACACCTTCCGAAAAAAAAAAAAAAAAAAAAACCCGCACTATCCCTTGCCTTAAAATGGGCGGGATCACCCATATTACGCCTTTCAGACCACCCATAAATGGGTGATTTCGCCCATCTCATGCCCACCTGCCCATGATGGGCGGTTACGCCTATACAAGTTATGTTTTTTTTCTTTCTTTTCGTAAGAAGCTAGTAAATCACGGAAATTTGGAGAAACGTTTTTTTTAGTAGAATGAAATATTTTCATTATCAACAGAAAATACAACCGAACACATGCCGGGAAAACATTCACTACAACAAATTAGGTTTTTAGAGACCGTACCTTTAGGGACGACATTTGTCGTCCCAAAATAAAGATTATTAGGGACGACATGTCGTCCCTAAAGATCGGTCAACGTTCGATTAATTAAATATGAGAAAGTTAAATCTTTCGGGACGATTCTTTATTTTTTGGGACGACAATGTCATCCCGAATAATCCTTAAATTTCCCGCCCTTCCACGTGGATTCCAGAGTGGCAAATTTTACCCGGGAAACTCTTTAGGGACGACAAAGTCGTCCCTGTTTTTAATTTTTTTTCCCACCCAAAATTTCATGAAATAATTTGAATTTTTATTTATTTAATAGGGACGACAAATGTCGTCCCTAAAAATGAAATTTTTATTAAAAATGATTTTTTTAATTAAAAATTATATTTAACATTTAAAATTCAAAATTTTAACCTAAAAATTATATTTAATATTTAATAATTATATTTTTGTATCTAAAAATTATATTTAATATTTTAAATTCACTACTCGTTAATCAATATCGAGTTTGAAATCAACATTTGACTTATAAGTAACGAGATTGAGTTTTAATTTACTACTTATTAATCAATCTCGATGTTGAATTCAACATTTGACTTAAAAGTAACGAGCATCGGGTTTGAAAATCACTACTCGTTAATGAATCTCGAGTTTGAAATCAACATTTGACTTATAAGTAACGAGTCTCAAGTTTGACTTATAAGTAACGAGCCTAAAGGTTTTGAAAATTAGTAATCATTAATCAATCTCGAGTTTGAAATCAACATTTGACATATAAGTAACGATCCTCGGGATTGAAGACCGAGTGCTCGTTAATCAATCTCGAGGTTGAAATGAACAATGGACTTATAAGTAACGAGCATTGAGTTTGAATTTACAACTTATTAATCAATATCGAGTTTGAAATCAACATTTGACTTATAAGTAACGAGCATTGAGTTTGAATTTACTACTTATTAATCAATATCGAGTTTGAAATCAACATTTGACTTATTATTATCGAGCATAAGGGTTTGAAAATCAATATTGATTAATCAATCTCGAGTTTGAAATCAACATTTGACTTATAAGTATCGAGCCTAAGGGTTTTGAAAATCGGTAATCATTAATCAATCTCGAGTTTGAAATCAACATTTGACATATAAGCTAGTAACGATCCTCGGGATTGAAGACCAGTACTCGATAATCAATCTCGAGGTTGAAATGAACAATGGACTTATAAGTAACGAGCCACAGATTTGAAAATCACTAATCGTTAATCAATCTCGATGTTGAAATCAACATTTTTCTTAAAAGTAAACGAGCTTTGGGTTTGAAAATCATTACTCATTAATCAATCTCGAGTTTGAAATCAACATTTGACTTAAAATTAACGAGCCTAAGGTTTGAAAAGCACTACTCGTTAATTCAATCTTGATCAATCAATCTTGAGTTTGAAATCAACAATTGCCTAAGTAACGAGCCTCGGGCTTGAATTCAATAATGATCAATCAATCTCGTGTTTGAAATCAACATTTGACTAAGTAACGAGCATCAGACTTGAATTAAATACTGATCAATCAATCTCGAGTTTGAAATCAACAATTGCCTAAATAACGAGCATCGGGTTTGAATTCAATAATGATCAATCAATCTTGAGTTTGAAATCAATAATTTCTAAATGTAACGAGTCTCGGGCTTGAATTCAATAATGATCAATCAATCTCGAGTTTGAAATCAACATTTCACTAAGTAACGAGCATCGGGCTTGAATTCAATACTGATCAATCAATATCAAGTTTGAAATCAACAATTGCCTAAGTAACAAGCATCGAACTTGAATTCAATACTAGTCAATCAATATCGAGTTTGAAATTAACATTTCACTAAGTAACGAGTCTCGGGCTTGAATTCACGAATGGATCAATATAAATTGATCAATATAAAATTATTATAAATTTATCAATATAGAATTATTATAAATTTTATTATTATTATTTAATTATTTAATGGGACGACATTGTCGTCCCTAAAAAGACATGTCGTCCCTTTAAAGCTTTCGACCTAAATTAAATCAGGTCTCTTCCTCTCTTCTTCTTCATTCGACTTTAAACAATTGCAGGCCGCTCCTCCCTCGATCTCCTCCTCTCCTCCGATCCTCCTCTCCACCTCCTCTCATCTTCTCTTCTTCCCTCTCTTAAAAAAAACACCCTCGGCTCCACCAACACTTGCTTCAACCACAAGCGTTCTCTACTCCGCCACCGGCCTCAACCATAGCCGCACCTCCACTCACCGGCCGCACCTCCACTGCTTCAACCGCCGCTCCACTCACTCAACAAAGACTTCTCCACTCGATTCCACCAAAAGCCTTTTCAATTTGTAAAATTTTTTATTTTGCAATGTATAGACGCACCTCCACGCAAATTCTCGCTCTCCACTCGATTTTTTTTTCAATGTATAGCCATTGGCTTCGTTCTTTAAGTGTCTTAAAAGTGTATGAATAGAGAAGGTAATTTTCTCTGGCAAAGCTTTTAGGTTAGATGGTAATTTATCAACTTTCATATGAACACTTGATGATGGGGATCTGGTTTTCACCTGAAATTTTTGCTTAAAGTTGTCTCTTTTCATTCTGCTTGCAACATTGTATAGATTGGGAGAATTTATTTACACCTTACCCTATCACGGCACCACACACAACCAACTTTTCATGACGTTGATTATATGGTTTAGAATTGACTTTGAAAATATCCATCCTTACGAATGACTTTTGGAAAGTTGATTCTTGACCCACATAATCCACATTGTTCATTCATTATGGTTCTCTATGTCTTCGTTTCTTGTTTTTCATAAAAAGGGCTTGGAAACCATATATTTTGGTTTATGATGTGAATTTTATGCTTATGATTGTAGAAATGTTTATAATATGTGTTTAGTAGATACTTGATGGGTTGACAGGTTGTCTAATGTTGGACTTAGTTAATGTCTTTTACTTGATAGTCTTAAGTTTATGATATAGAGTTTGAGGCAAACATGTGTAAGGTGTAGTGCCCGAAAGACAATTATGTAATTGTTTTAGGACATAATTAGTAATTCATCTTATTATATGCATGTATGCTTATAATTAAGACACTACTGAAAACCCTAAGTACCTAGTTTATGTAATCACATAACTCAGTGTATGGCTATGCACAAGAGGATTGAGTTAGTGAGATGTACATAAAATTAACTTAGTCCGTAGCGTTTATTAATCTGAGTATGGGTCTCATGATTAATTTGCTATTAATGCGCCCAGAACACTTTAGGTGTGACAGTCTTATCCGGACTGTCGGTAATAGGGTACCTAGTGGGGCATTTATATATGATGATAATCATATAGGGCTGGACCGATTTGATTTGAGTTCTCGATATAATTCCGTAATCGGGAAGTCTTATCGAATCACAAGATGATCATATATGGATTAATCTTAATCTGAGGTGATCCAGAGGCGACTGCTTAGACTAGGGTAGAGTTTGATGTGTTAGTAAGGATCACTTCGAAGTATGTGGTCCAACACTTCTCGTTGGCTCTATTCTGGGATGAGTGAGTAGTCTGTGCTATCACAGATATGGAATCCATTCCTTCCCTCGGGAAGTAGAGAGACAGTTCCCTTATTTGTTGACCCTAGAAACTGATCGATCGGCCGAGTTCATATTATATTGGATATGAACTAATTGATCACTAGGAGGTTAATGGTAAATAAGGATAATATGTTTTGAGAAGGGTTTACGGAAATATCCCGAATCAAAGTGAGCGATCTATGGAGGATTTATCCGTATGTAATGATTATATCGATGGGCGCTTTCGACTCATAAATTGAGTGTAAGTTATCTATATTCGATAGAGTTCGGTTTGAGTTTATGGTGGTGTAATCCCGGAATTAATAGGTTGGATATAATTATTCTGTCTGACGAATAATTTTATCTAATTTATTGTAGCTACTGAATATGGGTCCATGGTCCCCGACGTGGCTCCCAAAATAGCATAATTGGATTTCTCGTCGTTTCACCTCAATTATAATTAAATAGTGGATTGGGCTATTTAATTTGATATGTGGATTAATTGTTTAGTTGGACTAAATAATTAAATACACGGAAAAGACATTTTTAAGTGGACTCGCCCAAATTAGTGTGTTGAACTTTTGACCTCATTGGTCAAATATAGGAAAAATCGTGGACCTTTTCTTTTGATGAAAGGTATGCAAATTTGGTTAATAATTAGAGAAAATAGTTTTCTTGGATAATTATTTGATATGTGATTTATCTTTTATTTGTTAATTGATAATTCAGGAATATTAGATAATAATATGATTTATCCTAATTTGTTTGGGATAATTATTTTATTTATCTTTTATTTGGAAAAATGATTAATGTAATAATTATCTCTTAATTATTTAATCCTTGGAGGTTAAAGTTTTACTCTCCTATATAAAGAGAGTTCTTCCAAGCCTTTTGACACACACTATTCACGCCACTATTCACAAGAGAAATTGGCTGAAAATTTGGCCTCTATTCTTAGAGTTGAGTTGGAAAAATCTTGGGATTTTTCCGGTAGTATCAAGGAGATCCGGCGGCGGGAAACACCATCCACCTGGTGTTCTTTGGGAGACACGTTGGAAGACTGTGGCTTCTCAAATACATGTTCTTGGAGATCTATCGTTCTTGAGTTAAGCACCATAAAAGGTAGGCTCATAAACCCCTTGTAAGTTTAGATCTTCAATTTATGTTCTTTGTTTCGTTTAGATCTAGATCTGATGTCTTCCGCTGCGTAATCGGGTCAATCCATGATTGATCCGACGATATTACATATAACAAGTGGTATCAGAGCCTTTGATCTAACGATCAAAGTATATGAATTTTAGATCTTGGAGTGGAAAAGCATGCTTTAGATGTTTTATTTCGTTTTTTTTGTAAATTTCGAAATTTAATCATGTTGTATGCTTGTGAATGTTGTGGTTGAAGAGATGGATTGGGGTTGGTATTGTTTACCCATAGATCTATTTTGTAGCTCCTTTGTTTAGTAACAAATGAGCATAGGAATTGTATTTTTTTTATGTCAATTTTCGAAAATTCCATGTAAAAGTAGCGTCTTTTATTGTAATTTTGTTGTTCCGGGCTCGAAATATGAATATCTTGCTGAAAAGATGAAGATCAATGCGAAACCCAAGGTATGAACGAGGAGAAACGGCTAAAAACCTGATTTTAATTTAAAAATCCTGCGCTACAGTACTTTCTGCGACGCTGAAAAGCGTCGCTATAAGTCTGTTTGTTAGGAATTTGCATGCGGCTAGGGTTTCTTAGAGGCGGCTGTCAAATATATATATATATATTTTTTTTGTTATGTTTTTTTTTGTCTAATATCTGCCGTATGGCAGAAAATCATCAAAAAAAAAAAATAAAAACTTTTATGGAAATAATTTAATTACAGCCGACATAAAATAAAAAAAAAAAAAAAAAAAAAAAAAAAAAATCTTTTTTTTTTATACATCAACCGCATTATTAAAAAAAAGGTTTTGATAATTATAATAATATTTGTTTATTTAATTAAAAGCCTTTTCTCCTCTCGGTGTTAAGTGGTTCGTGATCCGGCGGTTCGAGTTCAAGATTCAAGATCAAGACTCGAAGACATAGTATAAGTTTTACTTTTCTTAGAAAATAGTTAGTCGGGGGTACCAACGATCAATCTCGGTGTTTACTTTTCGGTATAATTTTGTGTTTGATCAAGATTACGTGCTTAAAACCGGAAAATTGCCATGACTTGCATCTTCATGATTCCACTCCAATGAATACATGTAGCTAGTTTATTTCGAATAAATTAGGCATGTATAACTCGAATAATTAGTATGAATGCTTATTAATTTAATATGTGGTAGTTAAATAATAAGTAGCTAATTATAAAAACCGTGGAACCGGGTTTTTTTGTCAATCGTTACGATTTTAGTGATGGATTCTCGGTGAATCCCACTTGGAAAAATCGTTGAGTTTTTTGGTGATGGCTTCTCAGTGAACCCACCTTAAACAGAAACGAGATTACGCGTTGGGTGACGATTTAGAAATCGGAGAATCTTAGTACATGGGTTCGGAAATGGTCTAACCATGGTTGGGCGAGTTCAACCGAGCTTCAGCTCAATCGAATCCCTCCACGTGTGATGTGCGTTACATGCCAGATCGACGAGGACTTAGCATAGCCGATAAGCCTTCGGCTAAACGGGCTTCTCTTGCGGATTGGCCTGAATCATCACATATGTTCCAACGAATCGACGGCGTAGGCTTGCCTACATAACCGACCCTATTCGAGTACTTTGATTTATTGTTTCTTATTGTCAAGACCGAAACCGTAATTAGTAAACCCACCACTTTTTCAAAATATTGAGTGGGAGCGGGGAAGGCGACAGCCAACCCCACGGCCTCTACTATAGATGCAAGCACGTGAGAGAAGGGTGACGCCTCGAGCCGCTTTGATTCCGGCCCCCTGCGGGTGGTGTTCACCCCTATCAAAATTCAAGGCTTGGTTTCCGAAAGGATAGGATTTCGGGTACTCGTTGAGTCACTGACCGACCCTGCGGCGTCATACTCGGGGCGTACTTTGAGATCTGATATAGTAGGTCACACTCTTTATGGATATTTTCAAAATATCTAGGCTAGAAAAGGAAGGTAATCAGTGATTAAGGTCCGGGATGTCTGATTCCCGTGAGATGTTTGATTCTCGAAGATTAATCATTGAGAGAGATTGTCTCAGTTTAATCGTCGCCTCTTTGACTGACCCTGCGGTGGCACTGAGGTGTGAGATTAAATCCTTGGAATGGTAGGATAGACTTTATAGTTTATTATTCCTAAAATAAAAATCTAGTAGTGAAAATTTAATTTTGAATTTAACTTTCATCATGTTTATTTACAACTTTAATCTCTAGACTCTTGAATCATTAGAAATAGGACTTCATTAAAAATGTGGAAGTAACAAGTGCGTTGTAATTATCAACATAATGCGCTTAATTTTTCGGAAAAATTTCTTCTCTTAAGCCTTTAAAAACTTAAGTGACATAGTATAGGTATGTCACGGGTGTCACTAAATGTTGAACGAGAGACCATACTTAGTTTACAAAAGATGACATAGGACTATCGGATAAAATTCATTTAGTGAATTTTAAAAGTGTAATTACACAACAAATTTCTAAATTGAAAAATTGGAAAATCATATACATAAGGCGTTGCTAGTTAGACGGTATTTGGAACCAATAAACTAGTGGGAGCCTTAGCCTTATGATTTGTTGTTTTTCTGAATTATTAGAAATGTGTAATAGAATGCACATGAGTTTCTCCATTTATTGGAAAAACAAGAATAAAGCGTTACTAGTTAGACAGTATTTGGAACTGATAAACTAGTGGGAGCTTAGTTCTGGAGATTTTATAATCTTTGAAACATCATGAACAAAGCATTTCTAGTTAGGCAAGTATTTGGGCCGATAAACTAGTGGGAGCTTAGTTAGGGGATTTTCGATCTTTGAAAAATCATAAATACAAAGTGTTGCTAGTTAGGCGGTATTTGGAACCGATAAACTAGTCGAGCTTTGGGCTTATGATTTGACGATCGAAAAAAATCGATAGTCCAAGCAAGTAACACTAAACATCCTGAGTTCAAAAGTAGAGTCTACTCAAACGAATCGCTAGTTCAAGATCAAGTTTCCATCTAAGGAAAGTCGAGAATGGGAAAGAATGTTCATACGTGTTAGTCATCTAAACTAAGTAGTTTTAAGGCTAAACCGGAAAATTAATAAATTGGAAATTAGAGGATAAGGAAAGTGATTTGGATCAGCGACCAATGAATCATTAGCTATTTTCTTGAAAGCTAAAGTTCTTTGGAAGAACTAGGTAGCTTTGCATTAAACGATAAACAAAATAGACAACGGGCAGTTATTTCAAATAGACTAGTGGGAGTGATATAAGGAAATGAATCTCGGATTCAATTCTAGAGTATCACAGAAAATTCATTTTCTATTTTCGGATTCGTTGGAACGAGCGTATTCATTTTCAATAGGATAATTTGTTTGTCTTATTGACGATAAATATAACATTCGTAGCACGAACCTAAGACTCGGACTACTATTTGATAAAGTCAGAACCACTAAGCATTGCTGAAAAGGTATTAGTAACACATCTTAAATATATAACCGCAAATGGTTTCCATATTTCGATAAACGCCTCTTTCTACTCTATTAATTAGTGTATGTTCCATAAAGACAAGATCTGAAGACTGGCTTAGGGTGATTCCTATCTCCCAGTCAAAGGAACACTGTCTCAAATGAACAATGACTAAGCTTGCTTTCAATCGGGAAAGGGTAATAGATTTAAAGAAGTTACATATCTTGTTCATATCAACCTTCGGGGTCATATGAAAGATACAAGCTAGTGAGAGCTTCTGAGTAGTGACATATTGTCTGATAACTACTCGAAACACCAATAAGTTTATCCAAAATATTTGGAGGAAATCTCTGATTTCACCAGAGATAGAGTATTCCATACTCAGAAATAGGTTATTGCGTAGTCTTGGGACTAATGCTCGGCCTGCCTCCCAGGTGAAATGTTTTCACTAAGGGATACACCACAAATTTGCCTTACATAGTTATTGATGTGCTGCTGATACATTTGCTAAACTCATTTAAGATATTGATTGCAAAATAACGGTTTACGTTGTAATGAAAAACCGAGAAGTCCACCTTAAAAATGCCTAAGCATTTGTGGATAAGGAGTGAATTCTGTTCACCCCACTTCCGTAAATAGAGGCATTAAGCACCGAGTGCTTGAAGGTAGGACTGGAAATTTTGCATACACGTTCAGGTCGTGAAATATCTTAATGCATTGAGTAAAGGTTGGTTATAAAACTCGTAAAATCAGAGAATGACGGTTATACTGTCAAACTCGGTCTGATAGAGTCTATAAATAACAACCTTGGATCTTTAAGTATTTGTACTCAAGATGTTACTAACTGATGTGTTCAGTCCACATCCAACACCGGAAGTTGGTGATAACAATAATAAAGACAACTAAACTAGATCAGTATATCACTCCACCCCGAAAGCAGTGGGAGTATGGTTTGTCCATTACCCGTTGCAGGACCTTATGGTCTGTCTATAGGGTAATTTGATGACCTATAGTCCTTCATGGATAGTATAGGATCCTGATCATAGAGGTTGGTTTAACATCCATAACCCTGTGAATGGAGTATGATACTCCAATTCTGTTGAAACTCTTGTAGAACCACCTGAGCATCTCAGGCCCAGTGGGAGTAATTGGAACTACATGAAGAAGAGTAGAATGAATAGGAAAGTTTAACTTTCACAGTAAAGCTGAGTAATTTAGGGGTCATTCCCTAAAAGGTAGAGAGTTAACCAGACCGTGATCTCTCTTACTACTCAGTCTTGCTTGATTTCGTCAGAAAGCGGGAAATAGGGGTGATTCCCTAACACTTCCTTGCCGAACAACGGAATCTGAATTCATTCAGAACATAAGGGTTTTAGCTAAGAACAAATAACGGATTCATTACAAAGCAGAAAATAGGGGTGATTCCCTAAGACCTTTTTGCGAGAACTAACGGTATCTTAATTTATTTAGAAAGAACCTTTGGCAGGATGCCTGCCATAGCTTATATCCTTTGGGGATTAAAGCAAACCTCTAGGTCATTTCAAAGTCATATATTTTAATATGTGGACTTGACTAGAATGTTGATAAGTCTTTCGTAGACTGGGCATCAATATTAGTGAGATAGTATGTAGATTAGTGTTTGTGAACGGTAACACTGAAACAGTTGGAAACAACATGGGTGTGTTATCTGCAGTCAGAGTCTGACATGCCATCGGGATTCATTCTAAAGGATTTGATTCGCCCAAATCCGCAAGAATCGATCATTGGCAATCCCATCCATTCACCTGGTTAAGATATTCTTGCATTTATGCAACATTCAACGATGTAGTCTACCCAACCTCTCGTGAATGGTTATCTAAACACGAGGATGAATAGGAAATGGGATGTTTAGTGAATCCTCAAGTATCTTCGGGAGAATGAGGAATAATATGCTAGTATATTCAGTGCAAACTAGAATATAAGTGATGACAATGATTCGACTTTAGGTCGGATGAAGGATGATCGTTAAGTCGATTTCGTCCTCGGTGTTGAATCAAAGGCATATTGATATCGTACCACCGGATTAGATGGAAAGCGACGTTTCAATCCCAAAGATTGACTCAAGCCAACATCCTACGATCGATGTACCAAGTCACATGGTATTCGGATTCTCGAGTGCGCCGCCGGTCAGCGACCTTACCTGCGGAGGCATACTCGGTCGTGCTTGGAAGGATGAATTACTAAGATGTGCTTGGAGGTGCAGATTTGAGGGGATTAAATCTCACTTGTTTTGAGCAAGTGGGAGAATGTTGTAGATATAGATAAATAAGGGTGTGCTCTAAAACAATTAATCCACTTGCCATTCATGCAAGTGGGAGATTGTAGGTGTAGTGCTCGAAAGACAATTATGTAATTGTTTTAGGACAGAATTAGTAATTCATCTTATTATATGCATGTATGCTTATAATTAAGACACTACTGAAAACCATAAGTACCTCGTTTATGTAATCACATAACTCAGTGTATGGCTATGCACAAGAGGATTGAGTTAGTGAGATGTACTTAAAATTAACTTAGTCCGTAGCGTTTATTAATCTGAGTAGGGGTCTCATGATTAATTTGATATTAATGCGCCCAGAACACTTTAGGTGTGACAGTCTTATCCGGACTGTCGGTAATAGGGTACCTAGTGGGACATTTATATATGATGATAATCATATAGAAATTTGGACCGATTTGATTTGAGTTCTCGATATAATTCCATAATCGGGAAGTCTTATCGAATCACAAGATGATCATATATGGATTAATCTTAATCTGAGGTGATCACAGGCATTTAACGCTTAGACTAGGGTAGTGTTTGATGTGTTAGTAAGGATCACTTGAAGTATGTGGTCCAACACTTCTCGTTGGCTCTATTGCAGGATGAGTAAGTAGTCCGTGCTATCACGAATATGGAATCCATTCTTTCCTCGGAAGAAGTAGAGAGCGATTCCTCTTATTTGTTGACCAGAAAGCGATCGATCGGCCGAGTTCATATTATATTGGATATGAACTAATTGATCACTAGGGGTTAATGGTAAATAAGGATAATATGTTTCGAGAAGGGTTTACGGAAATATCCCGAATCGAAGTGAGCGATCTATAGAGGATTTATCCGTATGTAATGATTATATCAGTGGACGCTTTCGACTCATAAATTGAGTGTAAGTTATCTATATTCGATAGAGTTCAGTTTCGGGTTTATGGTGGTGTAATCCCGGAATTAATTGGTTGGATATAATTATTATGTCTGACGAATAATTTTATCTAATTTATTGTAGCTACTGAATATGGGTCCATGGTCCCCGACGTGGCTCCCAAAATAGCATAATTGGATTTCTCGTCGTTTCACCTCAATTATAATTAAATAGTGGATTGGGCTATTTAATTTGATATGTGGATTAATTGTTTAGTTGGACTAAATAATTAAATACATGGAAAAGACATTTTTCGTGGACTCGGCCTAAATTAGTGTGTTGACCTTTTGACCTCATTGGTCAAATATAGGAAAAATGCGTGGACCTTTTCTTTTGATGAAAGGTGGCGCAAATTTGGTTAATAATTAGAGAGAAATTAGTTTTCTTGGATAATTATTTGACATGTGATTTATCTTTTATTTGTTAATTGATAATTCATGGAATATTAGATAATAATATGATTTATCCTAATTTGTTTGGGATAATTATTTTATTTATCTTTTATTTGGAAAAAGGATTAATGTAATAATTATCTCTTAATTATTTAATTCTTGGAGGTTAAGTTTTACTCTCATATATAAAGAGAGTTCTTTCAAGCCTTTTGACACACACTATTCATGTCACTATTCACAAGAGAAATTGGCTGAAAATTTTGGCCTCTATTCTTAGGGTTCGAGTTGGAAAAATCTTCGGGATTTTTCCGGTAGCATATCAAGGAGGTCCGGCGGTGGGAAACACCATCCACCTGGTGTTGCTGGAAGACACACGTTGGAAGACTGTGGCTTCTCAAATACGTGTTCTTGGAGATCTATCGTTCTTGGAGTTAAGCACCATAAAAAGGTAGGCTCCTAAACCCCCTTGTAAGTTTAGATCTTCAATTTATGTTCTTTGTTTCGTTTAGATCTAGATCTGATGTCTTCCGCTGCGTAATCGGGTCAATCCATGATTGATCCGACGATATTACATCTAACAACATGGAGTATCTAACTTGTAGCTATAGTTTGTATATGTCCACCTTTAGAGGAGGTGCTGTCCGTTTGGATACTGTTTACGAATGATTGATGTATTTTACTTGTTGTTTTAAGTTAATAATGTCTAGAGGCTTACATGCTTTGAGGTGGAACAACAATGTAGTCAATCATAAGACTACGGGATTTATGATCATCATTTTGGTATCACTTTATCTTAGCTTAGTTTCACCTTTGGAATCCAAGTGCATCTACTTTATCTTAGCTTAGTTTCACCTTTAGATTCCTGCCACCTTTGTTTGATTGACATATGATACTCGGTGTGCGGCTATACTTACCTAACTTATTTTTGGCGCAGTCCACTTACTTTGCTGCACTTTTTACGCTTCGAATAAGGTGTTGTAGTTACTCGACTTAGCAAACAAAGAAATTGCTTGAGGTCGATGTAGTTAGAGGTGCTACTGCAAATCTCAATAGTTAGGGGATCTATTGCAAACCCCAGTGAGTTCTGAGATCTCTGAAAAATCTCGCTTTCCTTGCACATGTAGAATCTATGCAATTCTTTGCCTTATAGTTGATAGCTTGTATTTAAATTGTCTATTAACACTTAACACGTATGAAACTAGACATGACATTGTGCCTAAAAATGAGATACTAACTTTTTCTTGTGCCTTAATGAAATCTTGTATACTAATGAAACTAATGTTCTTTGAAAATACAAAAAATATGGTGAAATTTCAATTTATATATATGGTATAGTTTGGTGATTTTTGCTTGAAATGTTTGATGATTTAGGCTAGAAACCGGAGTTTGGGTTATTGTTCGTTGATTTTGGATTGAAATTGATTGTTATTTTAGGCTAGAAACCGGAGTTTGGGTTATAGTTTGTTGATTTTGGATTAAAATGAATTGTTATTTTAGTCTAGAAACCGGAGTTTGGTTTATAGTTTGTCTCTTGTATTTATTATTTGCAACGAAACACTGCTTGTTAGTTTAAGATTTGGATATGTAAACTTATCAAACTATTCATTTTTTTAATGAATGTTGTCTATTGTATTTTTTATTCACAACGAAACACTGTTTGTTATATTTGGATATGTAAACACTAGGCCTAACCCCGATTGTTTTATTCAAAAGTTATTTACATGGCTTGTGCTGGGTCTGCCGGTGGTTCGCGTCCACCACATCAAAATCCGAATAGGATACCAGCTGATTGTGAGAACGGTATGTAATAATCTTTTTTTTCATTCTATTCAAATTTTATAATTACCGTTGTACATTTTTTCATTCTATTCACATTTTATTGCAGATGAGTATCTTGACCAATTCATCGTTGATGATCTTTGAATTGGAGGCCTTGGAAAGCCGTAAGAAGAGAGGCAACGCGCACCACGCCAAGGGCTTTCCTTGAGAAAGAAAAAAAAAAAACATGGGGTAAACAAACTCCCAATAGTATGGCATCCACGATTTCCTAAAATGCGGAATGATGTTGGAAAATACCACGGAAAACTATCATCCGCTTTAGGAAAGGCAATAAGATGCCATATTAGTCCTTATTTTCCAACTTGGCGGGATGTTGATGAACAATCAAAGAATTTACTCTTCGAGGAGATGAGGTGCGTATTTTTATAATTAACACTTTCAAGTTGTAAATAAATAATATATATATATATATATATATATATATATATATATATATATATATATATATATATATATATATTTTTTTCGCACATTTTGATAATATTGAACTGAACATCGGCACGCCGTGCTTGAGAATGCATGCGTTTTGTACAAAAGATGGAAAGGAAGGTTAAGCACGCATGTAAAATAATGGGAACGAGATCATGGGGACAAGGAAGTGCCTTGCCCACGACATCGAGATGTCCTATTGGATGAGGATTGGGACAAGTATTTAAATTATTTCTATTCACCTGAGTTTCAGGTAAATCAATAATCGATAGGTCTATATAAATTATCTATCTTGTGTATATGACTTTTGTTCTTCCTTTTAAACAGAAGAAATCAGAAGTGAATACCCAAAATGCTCGTGGAAACAAGAAAGGCTCACACGGGCGAGAGACTATCGACCTACGCCATTATCAAGGCATACAAGATGTAAGTAACGTAAACACACGAAAACAAAAAATACTTTGATAACTAATAACATTTATATCCTCATATTTTTTATATTTTAATTTTAATAACTAATAATATGTATTCTTATTTGAAAGAATGATACGGTTATCGGCGAGAATGTCATTGAGCGTGATCCCATAGATCTATGGGCGGAAGTGCGTCGACATGCGGATGGGACATGGGTTGATGCTCAAGCCAAAGATGACCATGTAAGTGATCGATATTTTTTTCTATATATATATACATACATACACAAGCTATACATATAAGTGATATTTTTTTTTCTATATATATATATATATATATATATATATATATATATATATATATATATATATATATATAGATTTTGACATACTTTTATTATTTGTGGTATAAATGTAGAGAATGTTGGAGTATTATCGCTCCATCATCGCTCCAGGACCCCGAAGAAAGCTGACTCAAGAAGAAGAAGATTTGATTTTTAGTAGTGCGTTGGGAGACAGTGCGACTACTATATTGGACGCGGGCCTCGGATGGCCATTTCACGAGCATCGGGATCATCCATACCATCCTCATCCAATTGTGCCACTTCATCATACCGTGATGTTTGAAGTAGATGGATCAAGAAGAAGTTGGCAAAGTTAAAAAAGCCAAAATGAAACAAAAGACTATGCTAGACTTCTTCTTCGCCCACTACAACAAAACAAATAATACAACGTTTGGCATAGATGATGATGATGATGATGATGATGATGATGATGATGATGAGGATGGTGATGAGGATCAGGGCGATGGTACACACGATGGATCACAAACATAACTTATAACTTTGTTTTAAATATTTTGTTGGTTAACCGTACGTTACGATGGAATTTACGATTTTCATATTATTATTATGTTTATTCATCCCCTAGCTAGTAGTTTTGGTTCATTTAGATGATTTTTGGTTCATTTGGATGATTTTTGATTCATGTTAATGTTGTGTTTCGATTTTTCGGCATGCGAGGGCATGCAAAAACAAATGCTGCCTAAAAAAAAAAAAAAAAAAAAACAGGGACGACATTTGTCGTCCCTAATTTCCCAGAAAATTATAGCCGATCATTAGGGACGACATTTGTCGTCCCTAATTTAATTATTTTTTTTAATAGTTCATTTTCGGAAATTAAATTAAATTTATTGTAAAGTTTTTAGGAACGACAATGTCGTCCCTAATAAATATTAAATTATTTAATTTGTTTTTGTGAAATAATATAAATTAATTTTGGAATTTTACATTAGGGACGACATGTCGTCCCAAAAAATGCACGCCACGTCAGCGTTGAATAAAAAATTTGCCACGTCAGCGATGGATCTTTAGGGGCGACATGTCGTCCCAAAAAAAAATCCTCCTATTTTTTGAGACGAACCTTTAGAGACGACACATTAGGGACGACATGTCGTCCCTAAACGTAAAAACGGGACGACTTTTGATTATTAGGGACGACATTTTGTCATCCCAAAAGAGTGTAATTGTAGTAGTGATTTATTTCATTGACTAAAATCAGGAAATTAGGAGAAGCATTTATTTGATTGACTAAAAATCAGAAATGGAAGAGGTAGAAACAAAATCCCTATAATTCCCTAAAAAAAAAAACAAAAACAAATTCGCTGTAATTGGGGAAGAATTTTCACCCTTAAGATTTGCACAACCAAGTTTTATATTTATATTAGTAAATGACGGGTTTTTTTTAAAGGATTAAATCAAGGAAATTATTAGAAGCATTTATTTGATTTTCTAAAAATTAGAAAATTGAAGAGGTAGAAAAAAAAAATCGCTATAGGAAGATCGATTGCACTGTTAAAAATTGCACAATCAAGTTTTTTACTATCTCTTTCCCATAAAAATTGCCACTTTTTGTGGTACACACTGATTAAAAAAATAATTTTGTAGTATACAGAGATTAAGAAAATAATTAATGTATTTTATTTTAAATAGTGATGGATATATATGTTCCAATCACATAATATATATATATATATTTTGAAATATTAAATTAATATATAAACATTAAATGATTTGATAGAGGTATGTTTAGAAAAAAATACACTAAACGATGCATTGGTTTTTAAATAGACAATTTTTTATATGACAATTTATTTTAAAAAAATTGACATTTTTTATGAGACAAAGATAGTATTTATTCGGCTTCATTTTGGATAAAGTGCGAGCGAAACTTCCGGTTTGGAAAGCCAAGGCCCTCTCGAGAGCGGGACGAAATATTCTCATTCAGTCGGCTCTTACGACCATCACTTACTATTTTATGCAAACGATCCGATTACCTAATGCTATTGTTGATGAGGTGGAGAAAGTGGCCCGAACTTTTTCTGGGCTGGTGCTGAACAGGGGCGAAGCATGCACTACGTGGCTTGGACGGACATTTGCAAACCAAAATCATCCGGTGGGTTGGGGATTAGATGACTACGGAACATGAATGTGGCCTTCTTAGCTAAATTGTCTTGGCAGATTCTGGTGGATAAAGATAGCCTGTGGGTGCAGGTGTTGAAGGCTAAGTGCGGGAGTCCTTTCTCCAAACCGAAGCCAACTTGTTCTTTTGTGTGGCGGAGCATATGTATGGCGACAGAGTGCCTCCGGGAGGTTTTCAAAACTACTGAGGAGGGAAGAGTGGAGTGGTCGGCCACATCCTCGGGGAAGTTCGATGTGGCAAGTGCATATCATGCCCAACTGAGTAACGATTAGTCTAAGGAAGAGGAGAAAGAATGGATGGCTATCTGGTCTATAAAAGGGCCCCAAGGAGGTAATATTTTATTGTGGTTGCTTCTCCGTGAGGCTTTACCTACGGCCAGTTTGCTTGCATATCGCCATGTCACAGATGATGATACCTGCTCGGTTTGTCAAAACCACGAAGAGACTTTACTGCATGTTTTCCGTGATTGCAGATGGATTCATGCCATCTGGAAGAGTATAATTGTGCCAAGACACCATCGGCAATTTTTTGGTACTTCCCGCGCACGCATGTGGGTTGATTACTTCCTCAAACAAGATTTGTGGGGAGGAAATGATACAAGTTTATGGAAGTTCCTATTTTGAGATATCGTCACGGAACTGGTGCATCGGCGTAACGGTAGCGTCATCAAACCGGGATTCAATGCCCCCCGAAAGATGTATTCATTAAGCGTGCGATCACCAAAGCAAAGGAATTGAAGATAGCTTGGAATAGCTAAGTGTTTTTTTTTTCTAACTCCCAAAATAGTTGGTAGTGTGGTTACACTTTTAATTACACAGCAAACTCATAGATATAAATATTTTGATTTTTGAGGTTTAATAAAGATCCGGGTTTCCCAAAAAAAAAAAAAAAAAAAAGATAGTATTTTTTTTAATAGTAAATCACGGAAATTAGGAGAAGCATTTAACAAGCTTTGATTATTCCACTCAGCAATTACCCTATGCGCATATTGAAGAAGCATTAATTTTATTGAAGGAAAATAAAACTGCCCATGTATAGAGGTGAGATGGGCGGTTTGAAGGGCGTAATATGGGCGATCCCGCACATATATGGACGATTTCGCCTATTTTAAGACTTGGGATAGTGAGCGTTTTTTATTTTCACGGGGTGTAGAATTCGATTTAATTTTCGAAAAAGGGTATAATTCAACTTTCCCCTTAAAAAAATCCAAACATAATTTGTTATCTGATATGTCAAAATTGTCGAATTTGCTGCTTCAAAAAATGGGTAAAATAAACCATGTATCCTAAAAAAAAATTAATATACAATTTAGATATATCACTACTTGCCAACTATTAAAAAAAGATATTAAATAAATAAATAAAAGGTGGTTCTAAAGCACTCCGCTTCTTACTTTTGTCACTCATTTTTAATTATTTTTTTACTTACACACACACACAATTACTTCACACACCACCTATATATTAAAACCTTATAACATGTACACTCTAGACCCTCATCATTAAAAAATCAACACATCAGCCCCATCTTTTCCCCAAAAAAAAAACCATCTTTTTAACTTATCATCTTCATCCATTTCCTTGCTCCACAAACACCACCCATTTCCTCCATCCTATCTTCCACCATCTCCTAAATCACTCCCACCTTACAACACGTACCCATTATCACCATCTTACATACCAGACCCACCATCCAACGCCACCACGTCAACCCGCCACAAAACACCACCAAAGGCATAAACCCGGTGCCCAATACCACCATAAGCTCAACTCCGCCACCCAACCTTCAAATCGCAGCCACATAACGCCATTAACAACCGGAATCGATCTCCAACCATGTTTTACTACCTTCAAATTGCAGGCGCTTTCTTTCTTTACTCTACCATCCAAAAGCTCCTCACTCAAGCACTTTTTTCGGCTAGATTAGATGGATTTTTTGGGCGGTGGAATAGAGTAGACGAAGAGGCATTGTCCGATTTGCAGAATGGGGGAAATGAGTAAAGAGTTTGGAGGTTTTGATTTAAGGAGAAAATGTCTCCGGAAAAGCGGGGGTCGCTGGAAAATGATAGGGTTGTAAATAGGTCACCGGGAAAAAATGGGGGAGAGGGGTGTTTTGCTGTTAAAAATGAAGAAGAGTCTTTCAGAGGAAAATAAATGAAGAAGTGGGAAGTGGGGGTAGGGGGTTGCTGCTAGATATACATAAACCCGAATCCGGATCCGATACTTAATTGGATCGTCAGATCTAATTTACAGCACCGATCGAGACACTCGATAATGCACAACGAAAGTTACGAATTAAATTCGCATGCGATTTTTCCACGATTTAATTCACATAATAAATTAGTTAACTACAAGAAACTTGAAGATTTACCCAACAGAAGAAGCCGTGATCTTCCGGATTGTATCTCCAAGCGACGACTGATGGATGTCGAATTCGTAGTAAAACCTCCTCGAATATGCTCAAGAAAAACACTAGGTTTTTCTGCTCCTTATGGCTAGAACAAGAAACTAATTTTTCTGTGGTGCAATTTTTTATGTAAAATGATGTTGGTTTTTGTTCCAATTTTGTGTTGGGAGAAACTCTCTTTTTAAATGAAAATAACTAATAATTTAAAAGTTTATTTTTTACACACAAGTTTACCTTTTCCTTTTACGAAAATAAAACCTTTATCCAATAAGAAAACAAATTTCTTATTTATAATTATCTAACACATAAATAATTATATTATCTACTAATAATTAATTAAATATGAGAAAATTTCTTTCCCAAAACCAAATAAAAGTGTCGCCATTTTTATGTGCCAATTGGGATAATAGAAAATGTCTTTTCTATATTACATATTATTCACCGAATAAAAAAATCTGCATATTCATTAAATAGACCAACTATTTAATTTATTCTCGAGGTTCCAAAATACGAGAATCACTCGCGTGTTAGGAGCCAACCCGGGGACCATGGACCTATAACCAGTGGCTACAATAAATTAAATAAAATATTCATCAAACATAATATTTCTACTCGACTTATTAATTCCGGAATTACGCCACCATAAATCCGTAACTGAACTCTATCGATTATAGATATAACTTATTCTCAAAGCGTCGAGTCAATAAGTGTCAATTGATATAATCATTACATACAGACTAACCCTCCATATACTATCCATAACGAAGCGGGATTATTTCCGTAAACCTTCTATATTACATCTTATCCTTATTTACCATTAACCCACTAGTGATTAATTAGTTCATAACCAATACGAACTCAGCTGATCGATCAGTTTCTAGAATCAACAAATAAGAAAATTGTCTTTCTACTTCCCGAATAGTGACACCATGAAAGTGATTCGAACTGCGCCTTTTAGCGATCCTTAACGAACACATCAAACCCTATCTTGAAACAAGTAGGAGTTTGCAATCACTTCAGGATTAAGGTTAATCCATCTATGATCATCTTATGATTTAATAAGATTTCTCAATCACGGAATTAAATGAGAAATGTAGATTAAATCGATCCAGTCCTATATGACTACATCATATATAAATGCCTTACTTAGATAACCAATATCGATGTTTCGGATAAGACGGTCACACCATAAAGTGTTATGGGCGCATTAATGGTGGTTTAATCAATAGACCACATACTTTGATTAAGTTCCCCACGGACTAATAGTTCAAGTGTATCACCATAAACTTAATCCTCACGTGTGACACACACTAAGTTATATGGCTACATATGATACAACTTAGGGTTTTTAGTAGTGTATACTTATAAGCACGAAGCAAATAATAAGATGAGAATAAATCTGTCATTTATGAATTATAAAAACAATTACATAAATTATCTTTCGGCGCTACTTCCAAAAATCTCCCACTTGCCCGTAAGGACAAGCATCAATTGTCTTTCGGGCACTAAATCTAACAGTTGCTGTATGGAGAATGGGGGGTTGTAAGGTCACCGGAAAATGATGGGGCTGTAAATGGGAGGGGGGTTGCCGGAAAAAATGGGGTGGGGGGATGGGTGTTTTCCTGTGAAAGGGTGGTTGGATATTTGAGGGAAGGGATTATATTGTTTAAGTTTCTTAACGCAGGACTTAATTGTATTTTATAACAATTGTGGTATAAGAAGTACATTTCTTATTATTTATGTGGTGTTTAAAGTTAAAAAATAATTAAAATATTTGTGTGGTGCCAAAAGTAATATTTTGTGATGTTGGTAGAAAAATAGTGCTACTAGTAATAAGTGGAGTGCCTTTAGAACCTCCCTAAATAAATTCCTAAAAAAATCCAAACAGAATTCGTTATCTAATATGTCAAAATTTTCGAGTTTTTGCTATTAAAACAAACCTCATAAAATGTACCGTAACAAAAAAAACCATAAAATTTATTGGGGAAAAAACCAAAAAAAAAATTTGTTATTTGATTTGTCAAAATTGTAGAATTTATAGTTACTTAAAAAAAAAAAAAAAAAAGTGGATAAAATAAACATTAAATTCATATACCTGATTAAAAAACAAAAAAACATAAATCATATATGGAAAATTCGTTTTCTACCCAATTTTTTAAAATTTATCCGAAATGCACCCCTCAAATTTGAAAAACTCACCCGATCCTCCGCTTTAATTTCCATTGTTTCCGGCAGCCTTCTAAACCCTAATAGGGGATTTGTGTACGAAAATTGTGAATCAAAATTGGCTTAAAGTGGTATATTGACAAATAGCACACAGAATGAGTTGTATATTGAAAAAAAATCCCATAAAAAGGTACAATTATTAGCAATGATTGAGCTAATTAATGGAATAAAAAAACGTGGGATATGATTTTCATCATCAAATGATTGCTGACTATTTTAATGCAATTATTTCAAATGTTTAATTTTTATCCCTTTTCCTGAAAAAAAAAATTTATCCCTAGAAAAAAGTTTGATTTTTAATATTATTATATAGTATATTAATATTTTCACGGCTAATATTCTTCAGACATTTTTGGTTTTAGTAACGAATGATTTCAATATTATTTATTTAATGTGATAAATAAAGTCATATTTTATGTAAAATCTTTATATATATACACACACACTAGTGGGAAAACCCGTGCGATGCACGGCACGCTGTAAAATTTGTATATGATATATCGTTTGAGACATGTGAATATTATCCAACAATATTTATTAAAAAAATTGCAACAATGTGAAGAACACAATTCAAGACATTCAGAAATCATTGAGGGGAAAAATGCACATTACTCATCACCTACGGACCTTCTCTTACATACACAACAACTATTGATCAATCTGTCTAAGAAGATCAATTACTCATTATGAACAATAAAATCATCCCCTTTATAAGCTTGTTTAAAATATTCTTTTAGTGAATTTATCTGCGAAGGAATACGTACTCTTATATTTCTCTTTAGGCTAGGCTATCAGAACATCTCATGTACCGATAACTTCGCATTATACTCCTCTTGGTATAAGTTTTATTACATCCTCATAATGCGCAAAAATCGTCCATAATGGATTATTTGCGAAAGAGCTCTACATTTACTTTTAACATTTCAATCAATGGTGGTTAAGCAGGAGGAAGTCGGAGGGGAAAAGATGATAATGATGAACAACTTAAAATCTAGTGGAAACATCACAATCAATTGCTAATTGACAATGCCGATAACCGGATTGTCGCACTATGTAAAAGGTCCAATATAATGGACTTTTCCATGAACTGTAAACAAATCAAAGAAAATTTTTTAAAACAAAGGGGGGGGTGTTTAGGATGTATATATAACAAAATGGAAGATATATTGTTTAAAAAAACATTATAAAAAAAGAACCAAACAAAAACACCTACAACCCCCATTCCGTGTCGTAGTGTCGACCTCATGTGCCTTATACCCCTTTCTTCTTCCCCACATTCCACAAACTCCCTTCACCAAATAAAAGAACATCGATGTAAGAATATGTATGTAATTGAATAATCATGGAGATATGAGAAAAGAACTAAAAAAAGAGACAAATTTTAAATATGTTCACTTGAGAAATCCATATAACTAAGATAGATGATCATCTTTTTTATGCGAATATTGCACTCCATAAGTTGAGATTAAGGGAAATTCAACCAACCAAGGACAATATATTAATTAAAAAAAGTATTGTACCTACTGATGTTGATTTCAGAAAATTTCTTCTTAGCCTTATCATTGCCTTGGTTTTTTTCAAGATCATACTTCAAAACAATCAACCTGCAGTCATGTTTAACCTCCTAATCAGACATAAATGTGTGAATAATAAGACAATTTGAATAATGCTACGACGAACAGCTTATTTACAGCATTGTAGCAGAGCCTTTTTCTATCATAAACTTTGAATTGAGATACATATACAAAGAAATGATAATTACTCTTTTTCAATAAAAGGATAATTTGTTGAAGTTAGTATATGATGTTAGGTGAAGATTTGCTCATTGAGGCATATTGTCAAACACCTACACACTAGTTAGTTAGAGTTAGTTAGTGTTAAAACATGAGCTGTTGTGGATTAATCTAAGCCTTACATGTGTGCTATTATCTAATGGCTGTTATTAATTGAATTATTCTCATGTAATAGGCCTAGGGGGTAGTTTTGGTAATATAGAAATTTGCTCGGCTCCTTCTTTGTAAAATAACTAGAGGTGGTGGAAGGTCAAGCTCCAATCGAAGTGTATGTCAACTTTGTGGCAAAAATGGTCACACATCTGGAATGTTAGGCACAGATTTGATGTTAGCTTCACGAGTTCTAGCAACAACAACAACAACGTACCATCCTAGACCTAATGGCAACTCAAACCCCAGCGACTCTCTGCTTTTGTGGCCTCACCTCAGTCTGTGGCTGATTCTTCATGGTATATGGATAGTGGGGCAACAAACCATATCACGAGACTTGAACAACCTCCATCTTAGTCTTTGGATATCTGAGTTCGATTCACTTGCAGCTTAGTAATGGTGAGAAGCTCAAGATTCATAATATAGGAAAATCTGTCATTCCTTTTACACACATAGACCCCTTAAATTGCATTCTATGTTACATGTGCTGCCATTACCAAAAATCTTCTAAGTGTATCTAAACTTGCTTGTGATAATGATGTTGTCATTGAATTTGATGACTCTTTTTGTGTTGTGAAGGCCAAGAAAACAGGGACTCCTCTTCTCACTGGAACTCTGGAGGGTGGTCTGTACAAGATGGGCAATCCAACTGAGCATGTCATGGACTCTCTTCAATCCAAACAGTCTTCTCAAGTCAAGTCTGCTCTTCTTGTTGAGTCTAAGTCTAGTAAGGTTGAGAACTTAAATGTCAATAAGAATGCCAATGTGTGGCATAGAAGGTTAGGACATCCTTCCCCTAGAATCTTGAGTCAAGTTCTTCAACTCTGTAATGTGTCTCTTAATGAGAAACTTGTCTTTTGTGAAGCTTGTCAGTATGGAAAATCTCATGCTTTGCCTTATTCTCTGTCTGACTCTCATGCTAATAATATTTTTGACCTTGTGCACACTGATGTTTGGGGACCCTCCCCCATTAAATCTGTTAATGGCTACTCTTACTATGTTCACTTTATTGATGATCATACTAGATATACTTGGTTATTTCCTTTAAAAGCAGTACCGAGGTTTATCATGTTATCAAGCAGGTTCCAAAATTTCTTCTTAGCCTTATCATTGCCTTGGTTTTTTCAAGATCATACTTCAAAACAATCTACCAGAGTCATGTTTAACCTCCTAATCAGACATAAATGTGTGAATAATAAGACAATTTGAATAATGCTACGACGAACAACTTATTTACAGCATTGTAGCAGAGCCTTTTTCTATCATAAACTTTGAATTGAGATACATATATAAAGAAATGATAATTACTCTTTTTCAATAAAAGGATAATTTGTTGAAGTTAGTATATGATGTTAGGTGAAGATTTGCTCATTGAGGCATATTGTCAAACACCTACACACTAGTTAGTTAGAGTTAGTTAGGAAAGTTGGTTATCGACCAATTAGTATATATGTATATAAGATCAAAATCATTCTCAGAAAGCTAATTCCAATGTTCAAGTTGAAATTGATTTGTTCTTAGTTTCCCGCCATTTCCACCTTTCAAATTGTTTCTTCGTTTCTTGATGATGTTCATATGAATCTTCATGATTATGTTATGAGGTTCATGTTTTAGCAAATTCAAAATGGTATCAGAGCTATACTAATCGTTTCCGCTATTATTCTTTTCTTTTGTTTCCGTTCTAGCTTCTTGAAGTTCATCAATGGCGAACACAAATTCTGGGCAGAATCTTGAAAATCCGAGTCTGATTCTGGTTCAACCTCTGTTGAAAGGAGTAGACAACTTTAATCATTGGAAGCGTTCTATGACCAAGATGTTATCATCTCGGGGCAAGCTTGCATATGTAGATGGCACATCTGTTATGTCGAATACTGCAGATCCTGGTTTTTCGTCTTGGATGCAGATCAATGACCTGGTTCATTCTTGGTTGGTTAATTCTATGGTTCCAGCAATTGCAGAAAGCGTCATGTATTATGACACTGCTAGAGAAATTTGGGTTGATCTGCAAGATCGATTTGCAAGAGGAAATGCGTACAGACTTTCAAATCGGAAGAAGAAATTGAGAAAACAAAGCAAGGATCTCTTTCTGTAACAGATTATTATACTAGATTGAAAGCCTTATGGATCAGTATCTTGTGTTAAATCCGATTCCTCCTTGTACTTGCCCAGCATTGCAATTGATTCGAGAACATTATGAGAGGGCTTATACCACTAGATTCTTGAAAGGACTAAATGGCAACTTCAGCAATGTTAAGTCACAAGTCTTGATGACAATGCCTTTGCCAGATATCAAGACTGCCTTTGTTATGGCATTAAATCATGAGCAGCAGCTTAATTACACATCTGCTACTCCTGATAATGTGGTTCTAGCCTCTGTCTCTCAAGTTTCAAATGGTAATGCAGATTGTAATGCAGTATATAGGCAGCAGCAGCCAAATTCTTTTCAAGGAAGAGGAGGAGGCAGGGGTTTTCAAGGAAATTCATCTAAAAGGCCAGTCTGCACTTTTTGTGGGAAGGAAGGTCACACCATTGACAAATGCTATAAGAAATATGGATTTCCTCCCAATTTTAGGCCTCGGGGAAGAGGTTCTGGTTCCTCTATCAACAATGTCATGAGTAATGACAATTTGGAGGCAGATGCTTTTGATCATCAGTCTCAGAATCAAGCAGAGTCTGGAACTATCACTAGTTCTCAGTATGAGCATCTTTTGTCACTAATCCGAATTTGCAACCTTCGCTAATTCACGATTACAATTGTTATTCTTTCAAAGAGCTCTAATCCACAAGGGTCAGGTATTTTTGGCAGTTTAAAACATTGGATTTTAGACTCAGGTGCAACATATCATATTACTTTCTCATTAAACTTAATGTTTGATGTTACACCTGTAGTAAATGTGCATGTCAATTTGCCAAATGGTACTGTTGTTTCTGTCACACACATTGGTAAAGTGAGAATCAATCAAGATATTGTGCTACACAATGTTTTTTGCATACCATTAATCACTTACAATCTGATGTCTATCAAAAAGTTAGTTAGTGATAGCAATTGTTTTGTTGTTTTTGGACCTAACTGTGGTATTGTGCAGGATCACAAAACTATGAGGAAGATTGGTTTAGCTAATGAAAGGAAGGGTTTGTACATTCTAACTGCTCAAGCTAATGTTTCTGCAAATCAGTCTAATATTCCTGCTGTAGCTTGTAATAGTTGTACTTTTTCAGATTCTTTGCTATGGCATTATAGATTAGGTCATCCCTCATCCCAAAGAATCAAGATATTACAAGACTTAGACAGTATTATAAAAGTACCAAAACATGATTGTATGATTTGTCCTTTGGCAAAACAGAAGAAATCTAGTTTTCCTGTGAGCAATTCTTTTACTTCTAATTGTTTTGATTTGATACATGTAGACATTTGGGGTCCAAATAGAATACCTACTGTAAATGGTGAATCTTACTTTCTATCAATTGTTGATGAGTACAGTAGATTTACCTGGATTTATTTGATGAAGGCCAAATCAGAAACTGATAGTCTTTTACAAGCATTTTGCAATCTGGTACAAACTCAGTTTGACAGATGTGTAAAGATTATCAGATCTGATCATGGTGCTGAGTTTAATATGTTGTCATTCTACAGGAAGAAAGGCATTGTACACCAAAAATCATGTGTTAGAACACCTGAACAGAATGGACTTATTGAAAGAAAACATCAGCATATATTAAATGTTGCAAGGGCCTTAAGAATTCAATCTAATGTGCCTTCACAATATTGGGGATACTGTGTTAGTCATGCTGTCTATCTAATAAATTTGATACCTAAACCATTACTTCATAATAAGACTCCTTATTTCATGATATTTGGTACTAACCCTAGTTATGACACTTTAAAAGTTTTTGGATGTCTGTGTTTTGTTGCTACTTATGCTCAAGACAGAGGTAAATTTGAAAATAGAAGTGCCAAATCTGTCTTTCTAGGTTATGAAGCACACATAAAGGGTTATAGGGTAATGGACATTCAATCCAGAACTATCTCTATATCCAGAAATGTTATTTTTCATGAGACTGTCTTTCCTTACAGTGATGATCTGGCCTTATTTACACCTGAAGATCCTTGTCTACCTATCCCTGTTATTGACACTCCACAAGAAAGATGCATTACTGAATCTTTAGTAAGCAATGCGTCTGTTAACAATGAAACACTCACTAATACAGTATCCGATGCACCTAGAAGGCCAACTAGACAAAGACAGTTGCCTTCATACTTAAATGATTATGTTTGTCATGCCACTGTAAAGAGGACATCTCCTCACACAGTGGATTCTGTTATGTCCTATGCTAACTTGTCTTCTAGTTACCAGGGTTTCATTGCAAATATTAATGATGAGATGGAGCCAAACAATTTTGCTCAAGCAACTCAGGATCCTAGATGGCAGGATGCAATGGATCAAGAATTGAAAGCACTTGACAAAACAAACACTTGGACACTTGTTCCATTACCTAAGGATGTCAAACCAATAGGATGCAAGTGGGTGTATAGAATCAAAAGAAAGTCAGATGGATCCATAGAGAGATTCAAAGCAAGACAGGTGGCAAAAGGATTCACACAAACTGAAGGCATAGATTTCCTGGAAACTTTTTCTCCAGTGGCCAAACAGACAACTATCAGACTGTTCATGGCAATAGCAGCTCAAAAAGGATGGAATTTACATCAATTAGATGTAAATAATGCTTTTCTTCATGGTGATCTTGTTGAAGATGTTTATATGAAGGCACCTCCTGGTCTACAAGCTAATGGAATGGTCTGCAAACTTAACAGGTCCCTATATGGACTTAGACAAGCAAGTAGACAGTGGAATGCCAAATTAACACAAAAGTTGATAGACAATGGATACAAACAATCAGTCAATGATCACAGTCTTTTCACCAAGGGTTTTGGGAACAATTTTGTAGCTCTCCTGGTATATGTGGATGATATCATAGTAGGGAGTTTGGACATGACAACAATTCAATCTTTAAAGGATCTTTTGCACCAAGCATTCACAATTAAGGATCTAGGGAATTGAGATACTTTCTGGGGTTTGAAGTAGCAAGATCCAAAGATGGCATTGTAATCAATCAAAGGAAATACTGTCTTGATCTTCTCAAAGAATTTGGTTTTTTGGACTGCAAACCTATTCTCACTCCTATGGATACTTCTCAGAATTTAACAGAAGTTCAAGCTCATGCTCTTGAATCCAACACTGAATACAGAAAGCTAGTAGGCAAATTATTATACCTTGGAAATACTAGGCCAGATATTGCATTCCCAGTACAACAGCTCAGTCAATTTCTAGACAAACCTAATGAAGCTCATCTAAAGGCTGCTCACAAATTGTTAAGATTTCTCAAATCAGCTCCAGGCAAGGGTCTTGTTTTTCCTAGCACAGGACCATTCAAACTACGAGCTTTTAATGATTCAGACTGGGCAGGTTGCAAGAAAACCAGAAGGTCTGTAACAGGATTCCTCATTTTTCTTGGTGATGCACTTGTCTCTTGGAAATCAAAGAAGCAGCCTACAGTTTCTAGAAGTTCAAGTGAAGCTGAGTACAAAGCCATGACAATAACTTCATGTGAAATACAATGGTTACTTTATCTCCTTAAAGATTTTCAGATTAATTACACAGAAACAATTCCTCTTTATTGTGACAGCCAAAGTGCCTTAGACATTGTGGAAAATCCTGTTTTCCATGATAGATTGCCACTTTGTTAGAGAGAAATACCAGGCCAAAGTTCTAAAACCCCTACCTATACACACTCAGAATCAGCCAGCTGATCTTCTCACAAAACCAATGGACAAGGCTACTTTTCAGAGACTACTTCAAGCATATCCATTGAAAGATCTGTATGAGCCTCCTGTGAAGTTAGTATGATGTTAGGTGAAGATTTGAAAGCTTCACTTGGCTCTCTGCATATCCAAGTTTCAGCTTGAGGGGGGGTGTTGAAGTTAGTATATGATGTTAGGTGAAGATTTGCTCATTGAGGCATATTGTCAAACACCTACACATTAGTTAGTTAGAGTTAGTTAGAGTTAGTTAGGAAAGTTGGTTATCAGCAATTAGTATATATGTACTGCATTTGTAAGCTGATAAACTCAATTCGAAGATAACAAAATCATTCTGTAAAGCTAATTCCAATGTTCAAGTTGAAATTGATTTGTTCTTAGTTTCCCGCCATTTCCACCTTTCAAATTGTTTCTTCGTTTCTTGATGATGTTCATATGAATCTTCATGATTATGTTATGAGGTTCATGTTTTAGCAAATTCAACATAATTAACAAAAAAATCACCTAGAATTAATTCAGCATCTATCTATTTTTATCTCCGTATCACTCCATCTTCAACATTATTGTCTTTTCAATTCAGCATCTATCTCTTTTTTTCTCCCATAATGGAAATGAAACACTGACAAATCTATCCTTTGAGCATTGAATGGAGGGTATGTGCAGGAAAACAAAACACAGGAATGCTTACCAAATCAGCAAAAATACTTGCTAAATTAGCCGATTAAAAAAAAGTCCAATCGTTTCCACAGCAACATCTTAATGGTGCTAAATACAACTTAATGGTGCATCTTAAAACAAAAGGGTACAGGCTTTAATTATATGAGAAACAAAGGTCACCACTAAACTAAATTATTAATGTCGGATTTTAGTTCGATGCACTGACCAAATCTCCCCATAGGGACAAAAACCCGCAATCAGAAATAGCAATATCGCTCTACTTTCTCCACAAGATCTCGAATCTATATTATGAATTGGGATTTTAGTTACACGGGGAAAATTGCAATTTTAGTCCCCGTAAGTTGTCACATTTTTTACTCAAAAAAGTTGTCACATTTTAGTTTGTCGTGTTTTTTAATCCGATCACAACTTCAGTCCTATAAGTTGACTTTTTTTTTGCAATAGTGGTTATTTCTAGCCGGAAAATGCTGACAAGACACAAAATACGAACAAAATGGCTTACATGGCAATAGCAACTGGCCAATTCATCCATCTTTGTCTACGTAAGCAAATTCTGAAGGAATAAAATTGCTAATGTGCCAACTTACTGGACTAAAATTGATATTTTTTATTTATGAAATATTTTAACACATATTTTTTATTTGATATATATATTAAGCTTAAAGCATACATTTTTTCTTATCAATTTACATCATTGAACTTCGGTTTACAACCATTAAGCATTATTTCACATGATTTGCCTCTATAGGTGTAAACGAGCCAAGCCGAATGAAGTATTAGATTTTTTAGTTCAAGTTGTTTAGTATATGAATGAGCTTGAGCTTTAATAAAAGACCTAAATTCTATGTTTAGATTCTTTTGTTTATCTATTACTCGAACTCGAGCTGAGCTCAAACGAACCGACTTTTACCTTTACAATTTACTACACACACCCACTAAATTACTTTTTTTTAAAAAAAAAAAAAAAAAAAAACAAATGATAGACAGACGCATCCATTTTTCACCCCAAACGGAAATCGAACCCGATAATTGCCGGGTTATGACCTTAGGGTTAATCAGTAGGGCGATACCTTGTTGGTCCACAAAATTACTTGGCGCACTATATTATTTTTATGTTTATTATTACACCACAATATATTACATAAATTACTCAAAGCATTACTATTTCTTTTTTTAAGCTGAGGCACAACTATTTCTTCGAATATTTTTTTTGTTTTTTTCGAAAATATTTTTAGCCAAACATTTAAACAAATACTAACAAAGTCTACCCTTCATACCCGAAACCCTAATTCTATATGCTTCTCAAAACAGCCGCCCCTACCCTAAAAAAGAAAACAACCATACTTTTCTTCCACACACCTTCAGCCGTTATAACTCTGCAACCACGGCGAAATCGCCACCACCACCATTGCAGAAACCCAGCTGCTCATTTTGTTTAGTTGGGCTCAAATACCACCGATTATTTGTAGGGTTGCGGGGTATATGGTGTAGGTTGTCTGTGTAGGTTATATATATATATATATATATATATATATATATATATATAATATATATATATATATATATATTATAGGAAATTAGAAAATTAAATTTATAGTATTCTATAACAGGATCAATCAAGTTCAATGTATATTGTTTAAGTGGTCCAGTATTTTGAGTATAAAAAGGGACACGTACCATTCATTATTTCATCAGCACTTATACAAACATACTTCTAAAGCCGACAAAAACTCTTGAACCCTTTATTAAAACCTTCTATCTCAGAAACAAATCTTAGGAATTAGCTTGCTGCATGATTTATGGAGCCTTAATTAGCTGATTCACGGGTGCTGACCGGACAGGTAGCTCGAGCCAAAGATGGGTGTATTTCATTTTTTGTTTTGATTTGCTGATGATCTTACTGTAATTAATCTTTTTTAATTGTTTGTTTGCTTATTTCTGTGCAAACACCAATTGTTAGATACTTTTCACCTACTCTTCAACCTAAATGCCGAATATTTATTTTTGCATAACTGGAGAATATTCTCCGGCATCTGCAACCAAAAGGAATAAAAAGGTGAATTGAAACAAATCTTAGGAATTAGTAAAATTTTAAATTTCCGGGACAAATTAAATTTCAAATCTCTGGCACCAAATTAAATTTCAAATCTCTGGCACCGGGGGGAGGGGGGGAGTTGTGAAAACTTCAAATCTACAGTGCCAGAGTGAAATTTTCAAATCTCCCACAACGGGTTGAATATTTGAAATCTCCGGGAGCATTGAAAAATCATTCGAATAAAAAAATAATTCTTAGGAATAGGACTCACCGGATGGATGGATAATTGTATGCTCATCAGTGCAAAGGATCTGCACTCTAGACATTAGGAGTGTCATGAGACATTGGTTTTGTATTTATTTTCACATGAATCTACGTTATAAAATCTTTGTTTTTTGATACAATGACATTGAATTTACACATTAAAGCATTCACGTGCATAGTTAATGGCACGTGAATACATCCATGCATGTTGCCTTGATGTCAATATTTCAATTGAGCAAAGAGTTGTATTTATTGTTGCTCAACTTGCTTTACATTATGAAATTTATATCCTTAATTGGCAAGATTCAGTGGTTTCTTTGAAAGCCTAATTTGTTAAAAAGAAAAGCATAAACTGATTCTATATTCTTGTTGAATAAAATTACCTTTTGAGTTTGAGTAATAATTATCTGCCAATTATAGTTCCCACAACTGTTTGCTAATTTGCTTCTACATGCATATGTTATCATATGCAATCGTGTTATTCTAGATTCCGTGGAGAACTGTCTTTAATAATTAGTTCATTTTCATGTTAGACAGTTTATTACCTTACGATTCCAGGAAAACTAAAATGCTTATGTTTACGTCAATCACTTTTTCAGTCTTGTTCATTTTATGCTTGCTTTTGCAGGTTGAGAACAATGGATGGATTTCAAAGCCAAAGTCTGATTTGCAAAGTAGATTCTTGCTATACAGAGTTTACACGTATTGTTCTCAATTACAAAAAGATCGTTGTTCTTGGCATATCGTTTTGTATGGATCGCAGATCGAGTACTGCTCAGTGATAAGGGAGCTTGATGTTTACAATAGCAAAATCACTGATACTGGCATTACAGCTTTAGCCAATGATGCTGCACTGCATAACCTGCATACCCTGTCCCTAGCTGGTGGCACTTTTCTGTCAGACGACATCTTCCCTGCCTTGGAGATTTTAGGCGAATTTCTGACTAGTTTGAACATCAAGCACTGCAATGGACTCAGTTCTGACCTTGTGGATTTTTTTGTGGATGAAACGTGGAACTGTGATATCCTTACTAGTACGAAGAACTTACTACATCGTCAAGTAGCGCTCTTAATGAGTGTACCAGTGTCTGTTTCGGTTTTTCCCTTGCGTGTCCTCATAAGAACTGGTGGTTGCTTTTAGCAGTTGTGTAGTAGTGTTGGTGCTTTGCTTTCATGGAGCTTTGTCCATGGCGTAGACGGTTTGTTTAGCTATGCCACTGACATTGTTATGTTATGTGGTGATGTTCTTTTATTGCCAGGCTCTTGTTTTGCAGGCATCATTTTGTTTATGAACTGTTTCGATCCGTAATCGATCACCAGCTTTTTTATGTATTAATAATGAAAAAACTGTTGTTTGTTTGTGTTATATTGATTCCTTGTTGATCGAGTTCTGAATAAACCTTTTATGTGACTCTTTGACCTTCCCGGTTATGGAATTCGAAAGTCCTGACTCCCAAAACAAAATTTGCGAAAAATCTTGCTTGTGTCTAATCGTATGGTTCTCACGAGTGCACTCAGAAAAAAACAGGAATCTTAGTATCAATAACACATGTGAGAGATGCCAATCAAAATCTACCTTTACACCACATTAAATTTCAATCTTTATTTACACCTTTTTTTTCTTCTATTTTTACACCACACATTTATACTATTTGCACACTAATTTTTTATTACAAATTAGTCCCTGTACAAATATACTACCTTTTACTATGGCAATGTTAATGACACCACACCCAATATACTCGGGCACCACACATGTGTAAAATTCAACTTTTTAGAGGTCAAAATAACACATTTCGACTTTTCGGAAGTTGAAATAACACATTTCGACCTCTAAAAAGTCGAATTTTGCACAGGTGTGATGCTCAAGTATATTGAGTATGGTGCCATTAACAATGCCCCTTTTACTATCATTAAAAAAAAAACTAATTCCCAGCCCCAAACCAGCAACGCCATCATCATCTTCTCCACCACCTCCGAATTCTCTCTTCCACCTCCCTATAAATAGATCGGATGCCATTATCTTCTTCCACCACTCCCTGAAAGCCTACTTCTTTTTTCCCTCCCCATAAAAACTAGCCGCCATAATCTTTATCCTCAAACCTTAAAGCCACTTTATGAACACCACCACAGCGGCTGGGCTGTTTGGAAGTTGCACTACCGTGGCGTGGTGGTTTCAGATTCATTTTTCATGGAAAGTGACCCACTCAATATTGGGTCTTGTTTCACGACAGAAATGGTTGCGCACAGGAGGTGGATTTGTCCACAATAGGTAAGAATATAACGCTGAGGTGGTCAGATCCGGCAGAGCCCCCGGACCGCGGAGATACATCATTACCGGTGAAATTGAAAGGTTTTCCGGTGGTGTTGTGTGGCCGGAAAACTGATAGGAAATTAGCTGAGTTAATGAATATAAGAACCTAGCAAGATCTACATAGCATTTACTATTTTCTTTTAGTACATTATCATTTACTATTCTTGATACTCAATATTCTTTTTATTCTTGTACATAAACATGATTGAAATTGGGAGAAGAAGTTGTATTGTTTGCAGGGGATGGTTCATTATGAGTGGGGGTTGTAATTTTTAAAAGTTAGGGGGAGATGTGATAATATAAAAATCTGGTGGTAGTAAAATGGTTGACAGAGAGATTTTTAAAACTCAAAATGAAAATGTGGTGCAAAGGTATATTTAGAAATCTTGAAATGGTAGGTGTGGTACAACAAGTAAATCTTATCTTTTTCACTTTAATGGGGTGTAACGGTAAATATACTGTGGTGTGAATAAATGCTCCCTTTTCCTACTCTCCTGTTGTGAAACCTAACACAATCAGACTTGTCCTCAGTATTGCTCTTACTAAAGGCTGGGCCATCAAGCATCTAGATGTCAAAAATTCCTTTCTTCATGGGCACATCTCAGAACACATCTACATGGAACAACCCCTAGGTATGGCTAATCCACATTACCTTGATTGTGTTTGCAAATTGGATAAAGCACTGTATGGTCTCAAACAAGCTCCTAGAGCTTGGTTTGATAGATTCAGTGCATTTCTTCTACAATTTGGCTTTACCTGTAGTCTATCATATCCTTCTTTGTTCTACTATAACACTAACAAGGGCACCCTAGTCCTTCTATTGTATGTGGATGATATGCTTGTTGCAGGATCTGATTCTGAGCTTCTCAACTCCTTAATTCACCTGCTGAGTACAGAATTTTCCATGAAGGACCTTGGAGCAGTCCACCATTTCCTAGGTGTCCAAATCCAACAGACCTCTATAGGTCTTTATATGCATCAGGCTTATTATGCAACAACAATTCTTGAAAAGGCAGGCATGACAGACTACAAACCAGTCAGTACACCCATGGCTACCAAAGTCACAGAAGTTGCCAATTCCCCAGCACTCCCAGATGCATCCTACTACAGAAGTCTCATTGGGGCCCTACAATACTTGACCTTCACCAGACCAGATATTTCCTTCACAGTCAATCATTTGTCCCAGTTTCTACGTCAAAGACACCCTCACATTGGGGATCTCACTCAAAGCTTCTCAACAATTCACTATGTTTGCCTTCTCTGATGCAGATCGGGCTGGATGCCCCATCACCAGACGATCAATCACTGGCTATTGTAATTTTCTAGGCTCTAATATTATATCTTGGTGTGCCAAGAAGCAACCTACAGTGTCCAGGTCCAGTACTGAAGCCGAATATAGAGCCATGGCTCATACAGCTGCAGAAATAACTTGGCTCACATATCTACTCAAAGAACTACAAGTTCAACTCATTGGTACACCTACAATCTATTGTGACAACCTTAGTGCATTATACATGACCATCAATCCAGTCTTTCATGCTCGCAGCAAGCACATTGAGCTGGACTATCACTATGTTAAAGAGCAAGTGGCCCGAAAACTCCTAATCACTAAACACATACTAGCTGAAGGACAACTAGCGGATTTGTTTACTAAACCTCTGTCCAAATTCACATTCAGACAACTTTGTCCCAAACTCGGACTAGTTCCTAACCCTAGCCTCGTTTGAGGGGGATGGGGGGTATTAACAGACAATAACCAAAAGTCATAACATTATCCACAAAATTCAAACAGCAACAAACTCTGAAGTCAAATAAACAAATCCAAACAAACAAATCCGACTTACCTGTGATCAAAGGAGAGATAAGGGGAATGAGAGATAAGGGTGGTTGATCACAATCAACTTCTTAAACTTAGTTGAATTCGGCTGATGTGTGTGAATGTGGTGAAGAGTCCAAGGCTGCTCTCCCTCTAATCTAGGAAGTAGTTCAACTAAATATAATTTTCTGTTTAGATCCAAGATTTTATTTTTTTTCTTCTGAAATTTGCACTATAAATTGAAAGCCAATGTACAGAACGAATCATTAAGAAAGTTTCAATAAAAACTTTTGTTTTATTTTTCATACCTTTCTTTATGGTATCAGAGATTATTGGTGCTTGATCACCACACATATCATCAAAAATAGCCATGACAACCTTGTCTTTGAATGTTACCAGCTTCATTTCTCTCAGACTCAATTCAAAAAATTATACACTTTTTCAGTTTCGGTTTTTGCCAAGAAAATAGGATTTTAGGGTTTCTTGTTGATCAAATAGGTTTTGGGGTTGAGGATCAACAGTTGTTGCAGTTGCTTAGCGTTTAGCTGGAAATTAAGGTAAGAGGCTCTTCCTAACGAATAATTATGGTTTTACAATGTTTAGGTTGAGTGTTAGTTGTAGCGAGGAATCATGTTTTATGTTGTAGTTAAAATGTTGGATGCTACGTGATGGTTAGTTATGTTTAAATTAGGTTTTTACTGTTGTTTCTTTGTGATAGCTGATGTTAAACATGTTTGATTTGGGTTAGAAATCGTTAAGTTGCAGAAAATCATGTTTTGGGCTTTTCAGGTGCAATGCGCACACATTCAGCCCAGTTTTGGGTAAACTTTGTTTTAAGCTACGAGTCCAGTTTAAATGTTATTTCTTGATCTAATAATACTAAATGAAAATGAACAAGCCTCGATTGAGTTTCTGATGCGTTTGGTTCCCGCACCGGACGTACTCTTAAAGGGAGTTGAAGTCCAGGACCGTCGAAAAGGCATGAAATGGCTTGTGCTTTGATGAATTAGTATTCATCAATGTCTATGTAATTGCTAGGCCTCATTTATGTCTAGTGGTCTAGGAAAAGAGTAGTATGTGTGAAGGAGATTATTTGAAAACACTTAGGCGGCTAGTTAACTATTTAATAAATACGTACTTGCTTAGTAAAAGGTTAAACATTGTGAGAGCTTGGATAGTGACCGTACAATATCGGCAATGTGAGGTTTGGCCAGATAAAGTGGTGATTATCACTGCCGGATTTTAGACCCGCCAGATAAAGTAGTGATCATTCCGCCGGACAAACTCACGAACGAGATAGACATTCACTGGTTAGCTCTCTAGGGTTGGCCAGACAAAGTGGAATGACTGTCTCGGGACCGCTAGAGATTTATCTCTATAAGGTTGCGTCTTTTGTCTTAGTGCATATCTCACTACGTGTAGTGCCCTCGCAAACATGCTGTAACAAAGATAATTTAAGTTAGAAACGTTTAGTCATGACATGTTGATGGACATGAAGTGAACCCTAGATTGAGTCGGTCTCATAATGGTAATTTAATAATCATAATAATAACCTTTCGTTGTATAACTTAGTTATTCATTAGCTTCTCACTTTTACTAAGTACTTTGTACTTACCTCATTTGCATTTTTTTTGTATGCATTGTGGTGTGAGAAGACGAACATGTTGCCCAAGTGTAGATGACGACTTTTGAAGACATTGAAGTCTTGGCGAAGCTTTTAGTTTATTTCTTTGTAAATGTTGTACTAGGTTAGTTATATTTCTTTCCTTAGACTTGTTGTACTATACTTTTAAGACCTCGTAATTTATAAGTCTTCGGGTTTTTCGTCGTTGTGATTTAACTATCCATCTTTAGTATGCTTACTTTCTATTCATAGTAGCATTTTGTTTTTACCCGAGTCTTTTTAGTTTCCGTTTGCTTTATTTTGATACGACGGTGTAGAAGCTTGCGTATAATATTAGATTTATTTTATGCTATACGCGCCGAACGTTTCTCTTCCGGATAAAGGCTCAGTATCCGGGAGCGGGGCGTTACACATAAGAACTGGTGGTTGCTTTTAGCAGTTGTGTAGTAGTGTTGGTGCCTTGCTTTCATGGAGCTTTGTCCATGGCGTAGACGGTTTGTTTAGCTATGCCACTGACATTGTTATGTTATGTGGTGATGTTCTTTTATTGCCAGGCTCTTGTTTTGCAGGCATCATTTTGTTTATGAACTGTTTTGATCCGTAATCGATCACCAGCTTTTTTATGTATGAATAATGCAAAAACTGTTGTTTGTTTGTGTTATATTGATTCCTTGCCGATCGAGTTCTGAATAAACCTTTCATGTGACTCTTTGACCTTCCCGGTTATGGAAAGTCCTGACTCCCAAAACAAAATTTGCGAAAAATCTGGCTTGTGTCAAATCGTGGTTCTCACGAGTGCACTCAGAAAAAAACAGGAATCTTAGTATCAATAACACATGTGAGAGATGCCAATCTTGATAAAGAAGATATATTAGGGGTGTCTTTATTCGCAACACACCAAATCTACCACTACAGCACTTTATGAACCACACTACACCTTAAATCAAAATCTACCTTTACACCACATTAAATTTCAATCTTTATTTACACCTCTTTTTTTTTTTTTTTTTACCACACATTTATATTATTTTCACACCAATTTTTTATTACAAATTAGTCCCTGTAGAAACATACAACCTTTTACTAGGGCAATGTTAATGGCACCACACCCAATATATTCGAGCACCACACATGTGTAAAATTCGATTTTTTAGAGGTCGAAATAACACATTTCGACCTCTAAAAAGTCGAATTTTCCACAGGTGTGGTGCCCGAGTATATTGGGTATGCTGTCATTAACAACGCCCCTTTTACTATCATAAAAAAAATAAACTAATTCCCAGCCCCAAACCAGCAACGCCATCATCATCTCCTCCACCACCTCCCTGTAAATAGATCGGATGCCATTATCTTCTTCCACCACCCCCTGAAAGCCTACTTCTTTTTTCCCTCCCCATAAAAACTAGCCGCCATAATCTTTATCCTCAAACCTTAAAGCCACTTTATGAACACCACCACAAATGGTCAATTGTTTGGAAGTTGCACTACCGTGGCGTGGTGGTTTCAGATTCATTTTTCATGGAAAGTGACCGACTTAATATTGGGTCTTGTTTCACAACAGAAATGGTTGCGCACAGGAGGTGGATTTGGCCACAATAGGTAAGAATATAACGCTGAGGTGGTCAGATCCGGCAGAGCCCCCGGACCGCGGAGATACATCATTACCGGTGAAATTGAAACGTTTTCCGGTGGTGTTGTGTGGCCGGAAAACTGATAGGAAATTAGCTGAGTTAATGAATCTAAGAACCTAGCAAGATCTACATAGCATTTACTATTTTCTTTTAGTACATTATCATTTACTATTCTTGATACTCAATATTCTTTTTATTCTTGTACATGAACATGATTGAAATTGGGAGAAGAAGTTGTATTGTTTGCAGGGGATGGTTCATTATGAGTGGGGGTTGTAATTTTTAAAAGTTAGGGGGAGATGTGATAATCTAAAAATCTGGTGGTAGTAAAAATGGTTGATGATAGATATTTTTAAAACTCTGAAATGAAAATGTGGTGCAAAGGTATATTTAGAAATCTTGAAATGGTAGGTGTGGTACAACAAGTAAATCTTATCTTTTTCACTTTAATGGGGTGTAACGGTAAATATGCTGTGGTGTGAATAAATGCTCCCTTTTCCATCTGTACATGGAATTATTATAACCCTCTTGAGAATTCCTCGACACCCCTTGATATGTGGATTTGTTCTGATATTTTGGATCATTGTGGAGTTCGAGTCTAGTTCCGCAATCCAGGACTGCATCTTGGAGCCAATACCTTTGGGATTCAAGAGAGCTAGAATAGGCTTAAATGTCCCAGCCCTTTCCTAGACCCTACATAAACTCGACAAACGAAACATAAATACACTACCGAAAGATAACAATTTAAGAATGAAATGTACATGAGCTGGCATAGATTCAGTGACATCTCTAAAAACATTTTCTGCTAGAGTGTTTACTAGTGATTTGACACTTGTAATCTTCATCAACAATCAAGAGAATCCAGATGTGTTTCTAAAGCGATTTAGATGATATTATTCAGGAAGTTGTAAGCTAAATGAATCTATAATTAATGATAAACTACCTATTTCTAAATATGCGACCGAAGTGCGCAAAACCAAAAGCCGGTTTACTTTCTAACGACATTTCCAAAATTTACATTAAAGAATGATACATACACACACGTTAGGTGATAAACACAAACTTTAATTTCCAATATGGGAATCCAGAATAAATCAATTACGTATGATAACATAGAAAGAAAATGACCAAACAGTTGAGGGGTCTTCCCTTCTTTTGAACTAAGAGCATAAGAGATAATGCTCATGGGGTCGTCGTCATAAACAGAAATAACGACTTCATTTTGGCTATTTTGTGCAACCATCAATCCTGCTCCATCAGATAAGAGAGATGCAGAGAAGATGAGTTAAGCATTTCTTGTTAACACATTAGGCTGCACACTCTACAACTCCAATAAATGAACTCTAGGAAGCTGTAATCTTTTCATCAGGGTCTGAGGCTTATCATGCACACTAGAGATCCAATTTCCTGCCTCGTTTTGCCTCGTTTTTGGCCACTGGTGCTTTGAATTAAATTGATATGTCACAAACAACGATCTTTCTACAATTAATTGAGAATTGTATATGAAAACTCCCTATAACGTGAATCTACTTCAGCAAATCAACCATTGCAATTCATCCATTGTACTCGATGACCTTGGCTTATACAACACAACTAGGGCGTAAAACCACGGCTCATCGATCTTTCGATTTCACAATCTGCAAAGCAAGCACAATATGAACAAGACTATTCTGTTTAAGATATTAGCGAACAACACTTTATACTATTATGTTTTTTTTTTTTTCCCCTGTTTAATTATTTATTTTTTTCCTTTTACACCTTCACCCCTTTCTGGAGTATGCATGCCATTAACCAAACAAATAAGAAAGAATCAGAAAATGACAATAGAGCCAACTATAAACACTCGTCATAAACACCAAGGGTAAATGATGCTAATTAAACCACCGGGGCTAGTTAATTTTCTTTCCGGCGTTCATTCTGAAATTTACATTAAGAAATGATACTGAAATACTCTAGGTAACAAAGACAAACGTTCCAACATGAAAATGAAGTCTATAAAACAGTTTAAATAAACAAATTCAGCGAAACAAATAATACATTTCCGCTTATCATGGATCTAGACTCCAAAAAAAAAAAAAAAAAAAAAAATCAAAAAATAAAACACACACACACATGAGCAGCTCCTGTTGCTCTATAAATTCTCTGAAAGTCTTAGCAAATAAGAGTGAGCGTTACCTTGCGACTGATGATGATGACAGACCTGCAAAGAGTGAGTGTTACCTTGCGACCTCGTAACCACCGCCTAATTAAGATGAAAAAGGTTTCAGGGGAAAAGAGACATAAAGACTCAGCGGCTAAGAAGAAAATGGTTTAAGAAGAGACTTTAGGTATAGCCGCTGGGTCAGCCCTTATAAAGACTTTAGGTATAGGGTTTCTCTGATTTGTTTTATTTTTATTTATTTTTGTGTTTTTTTAGTGTTTAATTTTCCATTTGCGGTGAAGAAAATTAAGAAGCAACATATAGGCGGTCATTGACCAACAATAACGTGAAATAAAACAAACATGGTATACCTCTCCCTCTCCTCACCGATCTACTAACTTGGATTAGTTAATCGTTATGTTTACTTCCCCACATAATTTCCTTATATTAATCGTGAGCGTTTTATCATATTTATCAGCTACGGGTGCAATTCCTACTGCTATCTACTCCGAAAATGGCAGTAGATAATCTATACGCAAGCTACCCTCTTTAATTGGTCCGTAATAGCCCATACGCATAAAGAACTAAAACTGCCGATATTGAGAGTTACCTCATACCGCTAACCCGCCTAGACAGCTGTCGACACTGACCCGCACGTTCCTAGTGTCCATCAAGACTATGTCCTAATTAACACTTCACTTGTGGTCCTTCATGTTAATTTACGAATTACGAATACTAGATTGACCAGACCTATTACTCGTTTTAATTATTTCTGCCGATCAACGTAGCTGTAGTGAATCCCAGTTTAGGTTTTCTAAAACATGCCTCGGTAAACAGGTATAGACAGCCGGTTTACCGGGGGCGGCTTTTCCTAATTTTTGGATCTACATGGCTCAATACTATTAAAATAAGTAAATTATGGGATTGTTAAACATGCAGATTAAGTAAAACACATAAATACGAACAGATCTACCATATTGAAGACGATAAAGGTACGTTCAAAGATTCATACCTTCAACAATGGAGATCTAGCTCGATCTACTCAAGCTAGAGATGGTGGAAGAAGGGAGGAAACCAAAAACAACTCTCCAAAGCTCAAGAAAACTTTATTGCATAATAATAATTGTAATGTATTCAAAGATATTCAAGTTGTATGAATCATATGAAGAACTCTGTTAATGCGGCCTTAGATAGATACAATGACCGACTTAAGACTATCTAAAACCCTACCGACTTAGACAATGCGGTAGAATGAATTTCGTGTTCCAGAAGACGCCGGTTTACCGGGCCTAGCCTTCGGGTTACCGGGCCTTCTATTCTTCTTTTTCTTTAGTAGGCTTCTTCTTGGACTTCAATCACTCAGCCCAATGCATTCATTTTAGTCCAAATCCGTTATCCAATGCTCCAGTTTCGGTACATCCTATAAAATACACAAAACGAGACGAAACAGTACCAAAACATCAGGAAAATAACGTAGATACAGAATTATGATCCTGGAAACACCCACATAGCTTTTAACATATATTCCAAGTAATAACGAGCCTATCTATCCTCTCTTGAGTAGAATTCGGGGTGAATATAGGTATAAATATTGGTACCATTTATAGTGTCATCAATAACCCAGCTAGATCATGTTACTATCAAACATTTTATAGAGCCTGCTTCAGTCCATACAAGGACCTTTTCAACTTGCACACAAAATCTTCCTTGCCAAGAACTTGAAATCCCTCTGGGTGAGTCATGTATATCTCCTTATCTACCTCACCATGTAGAGAGGCTATCTTCACATCTAACTGCTCAAGTTCAAGATGCTGCTATGCCACCACTGCTAGTAACACTCTGATTGAGGTGTGTCTTACCGCTGGTGAGAATATCTCATCAAAGTCTACCCTTTCTTTTTGACAGAACCCCTTTGCAACAAAACGTGCCTTATACTCGACCCCTTCTGCCTCAGTCATTCCTTCCTTCTTATTGAAGATCCACTTGCAAGTAACCACTCTCCTATCAATTGGATGTTTCACTAGATCCCAAGTTTGATTCTTCAATAATGACTCCATTTCATCTCCCATGGCAGCAAGTGATTGAGATGCTTCAGAACATGTCAATGCTTCCCTTTAAGTAAGTGGTTTAAAACCATCCACTTCTTCTGCAACTTGAAGTGCATATCCAACCACATCATCAAAACCATACCTCTTGGGAGGTACCCCAACATTTGATCTTCTAGCCCTGCTGACGGCTATACTCTACTGACCAATGTTCCTGCTTTGATGCTCACGATCCTTGTTCAATGATCGCTTGATCGACTCACGTTCAAAGAACCAGGATCAGATGAGTGCTGACTTGGATCAGCTGATTGTTGCATATCAGCTGACTCCATTTGAAGCTCCACCTGTTTCTCATCCCTATCTGATTCAGCAGACCTCCCCACTGATGAGTTAATCATAAAATTTGCATCAAAGACTACATCTCTACTGAGTATGACCTTGGACTCTGCTGATGACCAAATTCTATAGCCTTTAACTCCATCATCATACCCCATAAACACTCCTTTCTTGGACTTTGGATCCAACATCCCTTCATTCACATGATAGTAAACTGTGCTTCCAAAAACCCTTATAACAAAGTAGTCAGCAGGCTTGCCTGACCACATCTCAAATGAAATCTTGAGATTGATCATGGTGTGAGGACTCCTATTGATTAAGTAGCATGCTGTGGTTACAGCCTCTGTCCGAAATCTCCTTGATAAACCATCATTAGAGAGCATACATCTTGCCCTCTCCATAAGAGTTTGATTCTTCCTCTCAGCTACACCATTCTGCTGAGGTGTATTCCTGACGGTACGATCCTTACGTAATGTATCAAGCTCTGACCAATAGAATTCTAGACCATTATTTATTCTAAGCCTTTTGATTTTCTTCCCTGTCTAATTTTGCACTAGAGCCTCCCACTGCTTGAAACTGTTGAATGCCTCACTTTTGTGTTTCATCATCACCACCAAAGTCAATCATGAATAGTCATCTATGAATGACACAAAATATCTGTGACCACCCAATGATTCCACCTTTGATGGACCCCAACAATCAGAATGGTTATAATCAAGTGATGCCTTTGTACTATGTATGCCTGCTGAGAACTTGTTTATATGTAGCTTACCAAACACATAGTGCTCACAAAAGTCCAGTGTCTTGACCTTATATCCCCCAAGAAAACCCTGCTGAAGAACGGACTTGGATTCCTCTTTCACCCATGTGACCACGTCTCATATGCCACAACTGAGTCTGGTACAATGGAGCCTTGTAATATATACAGGGTTCCCTTCTTGATACCTTTGTGGACCACAACTGAATCTTTGTATGTTGGTCCCTTGAAAAAGATTTTGTTAAGTTTAGAAGGAGGGGGTTGAATAATCTTAATACTTAAAACTTTTTGGAGTTGACAAACTCAGCAGGTTCAATAGTCTGCTGACCTTCAGCAGTCTATTGACTATTGAAACTATAGAATCTGTTGCTGCAGAATATATTAAATAAATTAAGCCTTGATACTTGTTGTTTAAAGATTGTTACTCAAAAACATTCTAAAAGTTGTCATTATCCCTAATTCTCCATAAATTGTTTATGAAGAAAATGATTTATGAGCGGGGTTTGGGGGATGGATGTTGGAATTTCTTTCTATTTTTATAAAATTTTCATTTTTTCTTAAGTTTGTATTTTTTTTTAATTTCTAAAATATAGCTTTTATTTGTTTATGTAAAAGGAACAGATAAAAATATTCTTTATTGAGATAAAATAAATATGTTTATAAGATGGGTATTCTTTGCCTTAAAAAGATGGAGAGGTTTCATATAAAAAAAGGAAACATATGGCATTGATTTGCATCACATCCATTCTACTCGTGCATCATTTTACCTGTGAACCACAATAGAACCGACTTTGTGAAAAGTATGTTCTGGAGCCAATGACCGACTTCTCATGGGTTCTTTAACAAGAACCGACTTTCTTAAAGTCGGTTCTCATGAGTCACGATGCACCTATATATGGAAAGTCGGTTCTTATCTCTAGAACCAATTTTCACAAAGGTAGTTTATATCCGTATTTAGAGTGTTGCACGAGTAGAATGAGCGTGATGCAAAAAATAGCACCTTTAGCTGCACATAGACGCCCGTTGTCTAATCAATAAGAAGCATGACAAAATTAGAGGATAACACTCGTAGCTGTTAATGAATATAATTCACCATGAGGAAGATTGATTTATGATTGGGGGATGATTTAATTGCTCGTGGTAAGGACTTGTTTCTTAGAATTTATAAGAAGAATATTTGTATGATCGTGCATATCCATTGCTTTATTTCCTTTGAATTCTCTTTGGTCAACAACCACCTATATATTTTGTTCTCAGACATGAATTCCGGATTCATTATTTGTGCCTAGCCCTATAGGATCAACTTTGATTCGCATTACTATACTGTGATTGGACTAGTCCTCTTACTAGTCTCGTGACTAGCACGCGATCAAGGGTGCCACTGCCAGCCACCATCAAGAAAAGACGAACCATTACTGTTACTATCTTGAGCTCCCATGTTTCCCCATTTCACCTCAATTGTTAATGGCTCAATTACGTATACCGCACCATTCCTCATTCCTTGAGCGAACTAACTCGGATCACATGTATGCGACACAATCACCACAGGAAATGCTTTTTCATATTTTCTTGATTTTTCATCTTATACCTTCACCACTTTCCGGACTGCGAGACTAACCAAAATACTAACAAAGCCAACTTTAAACACATTCACTAGTCATAAACGTTGCAAGCTAAAAGAATCTATAATTAATGATAAACTGCATATTTCTAAATATGCAACCGGAAGTGCGCGCAACCGGGGGTGCCGGTTTACTTTCTAACGACATTTCCAAAATTTACATTAAAGAATGATACAGACATATACACACGTTAGGTGATAAACACAAACTTTCCAATATGGAAATGAACTCTAGAAATTTTCCAGGGAATCCAGAATAAATCAATTACGTATGATAACATAGAAAGAAAATGACCAAACAGTTGAGGGGTCTTCCCTTCTTTTGAACTAAGAGCATAAGAGATAATGCTCATGGGGTCGTCGTCATAAACAGAAATAACGACTTCATTTTGGCTATTTTGTGCAACCATCAATCCTGCTCCATCAGATAAGAGAGATGCAGAGAAGATGAGTTAAGCATTTCTTGTTAACACATTAGGCTGCACACTCTACAACTCCAATAAATGAACTCTAGGAAGCTGTAATCTTTTCATCAGGGTCTGAGGCTTATCATGCACACTAGAGATCCAATTTCCTGCCTCGTTTTGCCTCGTTTTTGGCCACTGGTGCTTTGAATTAAATTGATATGTCACAAACAACGATCTTTCTACAATTAATTGAGAATTGTATATGAAAACTCCCCTATAACGTGAATCTACTTCGCAAATCAACCATTGCAATTCATCCATTGTACTCGATGACCTTGGCTTATACAACACAACTAGGGCGTAAAACCACGGCTCATCGATCTTTCAGTTTCACAATCTGCGAAAGCAAGCACAATATGAACAAGACTATTCTGTTTAAGATATTAGCGAACGACACTTTATACTATTATGTTTTTTTTTCCTTCCCGTTTTTAATTATTTATTTTTTTCCTTTTACACCTTCACCCCTTTCTGGAGTATGCATGCCATTAACCAAACAAATAAGAAAGAATCAGAAAATGACAATAGAGCCAACTATAAACACTCGTCATAAACACCAAGGGTAAATGATGCTAATTAAACCACCGGGGCTAGTTAATTTTCTTTCCGGCGTTCATTCTGAAATTTACATTAAGAAATGATACTGAAATACTCTAGGTAACAAAGACAAACGTTCCAACATGAAAATGAAGTCTATAAAACAGTTTAAATAAACAAATTCAGCGAAACAAATAATACATTTCCGCTTATCATGGATCTAGACTCCAAAAAAAAAAAAAAAAAAAAAAAAAAAAAAAAAAAAATCAAAAAATAAAACACACACACACATGAGCAGCTCCCGGTTGCTCTATAAATTCTCTGAAAGTCTTAGCAAATAAGAGTGAGCGTTACCTTGCGACTGATGATGACAGACCTGCAAAGAGTGAGTGTTACCTTGCGACCTCGTAACCACCGCCTAATTAAGATGAAAAAGGTTTCAGGGGAAAAGAGACATAGAGACACAGCGGCTAAGAAGTACTACTAAATGGTTTAAGAAGAGACTTTAGGTATAGCCGCTGGGTCAGGCCTTATAAAGACTTTAGGTATAGGGTTTCTCTGATTTGTTTTATTTTTATTTATTTTTGTGCTTTTTTAGTGTTTAATTTGCCACTTATTTTCTTTACATTTCATCTGTTTATTTTTTTTTATGTTTATTAAAATTTTAAAAAGTCATAGCTTGATGTGTTAAATTTGTCAGGTAAAATATGATAACATTCAACAAATTAAATATATAGGAAAATGTCGTGAAGGACAACTTTTAATCTAATATTAGTAAAAATGACAAGGAAAAGAGAAGGTGGTTGTAAGGACAAAAAATAATGAATACTCAATAATAACCTTTAGTATTATTTTCCTAATTTTTGCCTGAATTATTAATTGCTATTCAATGCTGTCCATTATTTGCTATTCAATGTTGTTCAGACACTTTTTTTTTATAAATTTATTATTCATCATATGTTTAATATGAATTAATGCTGCCACATTAATTGATCAAAATTAATGGTAAATCTTTTCCAATAAATAATATAAATACCTGAAAATAGCTCATTTTATAAATAAAAAATAAAAACTCCTTTTAATTTACTACTTATTACTATATCAATCTTTACTAATTGTAACTATATAAAATTTTTTTTGGTGTAAATACATGTATTAGACTGACCAGTACTAATCTACTCTAATGCCTATTGCAACATGTTTTTTGTTGTAACTACATTCTTTGTATGTGTGTTACTGCACATGTTTTTTTCATGATTAGATTACTACTAGTCATGTAGTAACATCAACATCCAGTAGTAATACCTGTTGTTACATGTGCCCTTTTCATCATTTAGTAACACCACTATGCACTCTCCATACAAAGAATGTGGTTATGTATAATGTAGTATCACAGTGAAAGTCCACATATGAAATAACACGTATTTCACGTTGGTTCCATGAACATCCTTCGACGTAGTAACACCACTATGCAAACACCCTCAAACACAGTAACTCATAATGTACACCCTTGATCGCGTGTAAGATATCAGCTTGAATTCTCCTTCTTTTGAATACCAAATTCCAACTCCATCTGTATCTTTTAGATACTTCAAGGTTCTTCTTACAACTGTGAGATGACTTTCCTTTGGTTTCGACTGAAATCTTGCACATACACCAACAGTAAAAGATATATCTGGCCTACTTGCTGTAAGATATAGTAAGCTTCCAATCATTCTTATGTAAAGTGTTTGATCAACATCTTTGCCTTCTTTGTCTTCATCTTGCTTAATGTTGGTCCCTATTGGTGTAGAAATTCCAGTTGATTTCTCCATACCAAACTTTTTGATAAGTTCTCTTGTATATTTGGTTTGGTGAATAAAAATTCCATCATCCAATTGTTTAACTTGTAATCCAAGGAAATAATTCAATTCTCCCAACATACTCATTTGAAATTTGCTCTTCATTAAACTTGCAAATTTCTCACATAACTGTTCATTTTCTGATCCAAAAATGATATCATCAACATAGATCTGAACAAGTAGAGTGTTCTCTTCATTCTTCATTCTGAATAATGTTTTGTCGATTGTTCCTTTGATAAATCCATTATCCACTAGAAACTGAGATAGAGTTTCATACCAAGCTCTTGGTGCTTGCTTAAGTCCATAAAGAGCTTCCTTAGTCTGAAAACTTTAGCAGCTTGATCTTTGATTTCGAATCCCGGTGGTTGTTGAACATACACTTCTTCTTCAAGAATTCCATTCAGAAATGCACTTTTAACATCCATCTGGTATACTTTGAACTTTTTGTGAGCTGCAAAGGCAAGAAATAGCCTGATTGCTTCCAATCTTACAACTGGTGCATTAGTTTCATCAAAGATCCCTTCTGCTTGAGAATATCCTTTAGCTACAAGTCTAGCTTTGTTTCTGATGATATTTCCATCTTCATCAAGTTTGTTTTGGTTCGATGATATTTACATGAACTGGTCTTTCTACCAATTCCCATTTGATTTCTCTCGAATTCATTCAATTCTTCTTGCATAGCTAATATCCAATATGGATCTTTCAAAGCCAATTTCCTTAGGTTCAGTGAGATACTTGATTTCTCTTATTTTCGAATTCATTCAATTCTTCTTGTTGCCGCTCTTCATAGCTAATATCCAATATGGATCTTTCAATGTGTTTGTTTCCCGAATATGAAATTCAGGTGAAATGAGTCTTGCCTTTGGAATTGGGATTCCAGTCTTTAACGAACCCCAAAACTCTGTTTACATTTCATTGATAGTTCCTTACATTTAGCATTCAAAAACTTTTATGTTTACATTTCACTTTTTTACGGTGATTCTTTCATTTCCTTAGGTTGATCGAATTCTGTTTTATAGTTGAGAAATTTCTGGCTATATGGGTAGTCTTTGTGATGTGTTTGTTTCCCGATATGAAATTCAGGTGAAATGAGTCTTGCCTTTGGAATTGGGATTCCAGTCTTTTACGAACCCCACATTGATAGTTCCGTAAGCATTCAAAAACTCTGTTTACATTTCACTTTGACGGTGATACATTTTACTTACATTTAGGAAATAAGTTGGTTCCCTAACCGGTATGCAGCACTTTTATGTTTTGATCCAAATCATTTTCTGAGCTAATTTTTATACATTTGGTTGTGAGTTGATTAACTGAGAAGTAGGAAAGCGAGATAATACTCGACCTTGATTCCCCTGTAACGGCTATGGTGCTCATAAGTTGCTCGTTTTAATTCCTCAATGAACAATGTTCTTTGTTCCTTTAATTCCTCTGTAACATGATGCTTCAGCGTTAACGGTTGTCTGCATTCCTCTAATGAAATGCTATGGAATGAAGACTAGATTATATAATGGGTCTTGTATGTTTAAGTTTTGGGAATGTATTTATTTTCTTTTTAAGCATATGCTTGATTCTTAATCCGAAAAGTGTACAACATTTAAAATGTTGACAAATGAAACGCTGGTATTTGTTAATTTTCTTAGGAATCGTAGGTATGCAAAGTCTTTTAGCTAGAGATAGAAAATATTTGTTGAGGTTAGAACAACCATGTTTTTGAACATCGTAGTAGTTTTCACTTTAAATCAGTGCAGATTTTTTTTTAGTCAAATGGAATTCTTACTTAGTGTAATCATTGCATCTAGTTGATGTCTTGTTCATTGAACGCCAGCTTTCTTTCTCGAGTGTCACTCAATGACTTGTTCTTTTGATACTATTAGATCAGTGGTGATCTCTTGTTACATCCATCCCGATGGTGATAAAAATTGGTGTTTGCATCAAGGATCTATGTTTTGTTCGATAGAGATTTCGGTTCTTCAAGAATCTTGTTCTTGAGTTTCTTCAACTTCGAGTCATTGGAATCATGTTGTACTCAGAGTCGGTTGTTGAGTAGTTGGAAATGGTTTTATATAAGTGAGCATCGAGATTGATCTCGATCTCAACATTCTAATAGCAAAAATCTGTAGTCTTCCAATGTCAACAAAAGCCGATTATGGTAGTAGCATGAACTTTGCAATGGTTGAGGCTTTAGAAATTGGTTCTTCTTGTAGTCTGCATCTTCGATTGTTTCACCAGGGAAGTTTGGTTCATCAAATACTACATGTATAGATTCCTCATGCTTGAGTGTCTTTTTATTTAGTACTCTAAAAGCTTTGCTGACGCTTGAATATCCTAGAAAAATTCCTTCATCAGCTTTGGGCTGAAAAACATGAAGTTGATCTTTTTAATTATTGTGTATGAAACATTTGCGTCTAAAAGCATGAAAGTAAGAAACATTTGGTTTCCTTCCATTCCAAATTTCATAAGGAGTTTCTTTCCATTCAATATCGTTTATGAATATGACTACGAATTTATCCACATACGGTTGAAAGACCCGATGCATGAGGTCCATAAACATTGCAGGGGCATTTGTCAAGCCAAAAGGCATTACTATGAACTCAAAATGTCCATACCTAGTGTTAAAGGCTGTCTTAGGTATGTCTTCCTCTTTGATCCTTACTTGATGATATTCTTGCCGCAAGTATAGTTTTGAGTACCACCCACACCCGTGTAACTGGTCGAACAACCCATCAATAGGTTAAGGGGTACTTATTTTTTACAATTACATTATTCAACCCTCTATAGTCAATGCAGAGTCTCATACTCCCATCTTTCTTTTTAACAAATAGAACGGGTGCACCCCAAGGCGAGGTACTTGGTCGAATGAAACCCATCTCCAACATTTCCTCCAGCTGCTTCTTTAGTTCTTTAAGTTCCCTAGGTGGCATCCTATACGGGGTCTTAGAAATTGGTTTAGTTCCAGGCGTCAGTTTGATGGTGAACTCTACTCCACATGCCGGTGGTAATGAGGGTAATTTTCCGGAAAGATATCCTCATAGTCCTTAACTAAGTCCACCTCACTGATACTTGGGGTCTGTTTGGGCGGAGTAGTTAAGTACGCTGACAACTTTGATTTATCACTTTTTTATACTTAAATCCCACAGTTAAGGGTACTCCATTCGGTGTTTATCCCGTAGTTAAGGGTACTCCAGTTCGGCGTTCCTTTGTCTGATCTTATCTTCACAACTGATACTCATTTTTTATTCTGAAGTCTTTTGAGTAGTTCAGTAAGTCTCTGCTTGTTTTCACTTTTCTTGGTTAAAAAGATAACCCAAGTGTATCTTGAAAAGTCGTCTACTACCACCAATGTATATTTCTTTTCACTGATACTAATTGTTGTGATATGTCCGAATAAGTCCATATGTAGTAATTCAAGAACTCTGGTTGTTGAATGCTGAGACTTGTGTTAGGAAATCTACGTGGGAACGCAGCGGAATTTAAAATTTTATTTCCTTTTAACCAGGATCGACTTCGTTTAAGCAATAAACAAACGAGTTAGTAGACGGTGGTTACCTTGGTTGATCTAAAAGATCGACGCTTTGACCGTCCCAAGAGAGTAGTTACGCATAGAGCCGCCCAGTGTTCGGCCTCTACCGCTTTAGTCCACACGAACAGCCCGCCGGAATCCCATCATGGATTGCTATTGGAAAACTCCGGTTGCTAGACCGGCCCTTTTCCCCTCTCTCCAACTCTCTATAGGATGCTCTCTATTTTACACAAGAACAATTAGTTCTTGGAATTGTGTTGTTCAAAAGAGCTTGACACCCACCTCCCTTTTATAATGGATGTGGCGCCCCAAGAGGTGTGGAGGAGAAGAAAACATTTTCCCAATAAAATAAGGAAAATATAATTGATTGATTTATCTCATTTATTATAATATCTCATATTAAATAAATCTAGGATATTGTCAATATCTTATATTGAATATTCCCAAGATATTGTCAATATCTAATATTGACTATCTTTATTTTATTACCAAAAATCAATTTACACATGTGTATATATCACATATATATATTACACATATAAATCTATATATATAATATTAACTACAAATTGTAGTCTACATATGTGCACATGCAAATGCATGTCACACATGTCCATATATATCTATATAAATATTAATATCTTATATTAATATTATGGTAATACCATTAATTAAATTGCACAATCCAAGTGTATCATATATACACTTCAATGTGGCGCCCCATATTGCCAAATATTGGATTCCGGAATATTCTTTAATTAATATAATATTATTAATATCTTGTATTTAATTTATTCATAATAAATAAATACCACCATATTAATTTACCACTATAACATTTATAGTCTCGAGATAAACTTTCCTTATTTGGTTATCAACTATAACGACATTTTAATCCGACTAGATGTTCATATGTGTGTGACCCGATAGGCTTCCGAATATGTTGGCCGTAGACACAAAGTGCAAATTACGAAAATGCCCTTCATGCCTAACGATCACGGGATAGCGTCTAGCAACACACCGTGACCCTCAATCATCGGAAGAGTCAAATGCAATGACTACTACCTTTCATGTGAAACAGTTACCGTGCAACTTACAATCCTATCGCTGTAATAATATCCATACGGTCGTACGTCGAGTGTCAAACATTAACGACCGTATCTTATAATCTGGATATCATGCTCTCTCGAAGTAACTCGTTTACTCCCACTTTGCAAAGATTCACGAGAGTAAGACATTCCTTATAAGAAGGCCATTTCGGATAATCGATCCCAATCATAGGATACGCGATTCCCGGATGACCAATCATGTATACTCCGCGATGCTTGATGATCATACCCAATCACTACCGCATGATCGCCCGTGGCTGGGAAACCTCAATAGTGTCAAAGCATGACAATCCACACCGTGATGCCATGAAGACTCGGTCTTAAGGATAATTACACAACCGTCACATAGTGTGACACTTATCCGTGTAAGTGGGTCGATCCCAACGTCGTATTCTCTAATACACGTCCACGTCTGGTCAAGTGTCTCTACACTTCGATAGACGAGATCTATCCCCGCCTAAAGGCGAAGACATCTAATACGTGCTAGTCTGCTTTATCTTTGTCAATGCCCTGTTTAATAGTACATCAGCCTAGAGACATTTAAGTATCAAACTTATTAAAGTGATTAGAGATCTCATCAACCATAATCGCCTATCATGGTTTCTCTATCACAGTTTAATACTAAGGACGTTATGATATAACAATTCATAATTGGTTCTTTAGAAGAACAGATATATGACAACATAAAAGCCATTATATATATGTATAAACATAAAGAAATAGTAGAAATGATCCGACCCGGTCGGATCCGGTCCAACCCGATTGGGTTTAGGACACTATTCCAACAATCTCCCACTTGGCCTAAAACCAATCACTCGTACACACAAGACCAAGTTGAAACACAAGAATCTTATGCAATACTCACAACTAGCCCTAGCCATAAACGGATCGCTATCCATGGGGACTCAGACTATCTTCATATCATGTTCCAAATGACCAAGTCAAAGGAAGCGCCTCAACACACACACAGATCTCTGACGAGACCCTGGTCCTTGCTTCAAGCAATGAATCCACTTACTATATCAGCTATATAGAAAAGGTGGAAGAACCACACAAGGTTCAGGAATGAACCTTCTAGATCCATGTACTGCTCCCGTTGCGCCTCTAAGGCACTACTGTGTTTTGGCCTACTTGTAGAATTTACAGTGACCCATATGCTAGAACATTTCCAGCTCACTGTATCACTTAATCAAAGTGACTGCAAATCCAGACTGTAGCTCCCACTCGCCTTCATAAGACTCAGGATATACGTCTGTATATCTACGTTTATTTAATTCCAAGTTTCAATAAACTAGAAAATTTTCCTTAACTTGTTTAAGGGTATTCTCAACCTTCACCAGATCTACTTTCATACTTTCTCATGACTATTCATGGACTATGAACATCTGGCATCACCTATAAGATGGTTCCTATCGCAGTAGCAAAGGAAACCTTCCATAAGCATCATCTTTCACCTTATCTTTAGGACGAACGTCCTAACATAGATAGATCTTGAGAACACCGGCTAGCAGTATCCCCTGTCGCGATCTATGCTAAACTCTTTTAGCATCACATCTATATAGGTAAACTATAATTTAACAACAGTTAAATCTATCACTATAGATTCTTATTTCTAAAATAAGCGCGCTAATCCAAGTGCTTTCGTAAAGATCTTGAATTACCAAACATTAATTGATCGACATGGGAGATGATTCCTGAGAGAGATATCCAATACCTTACTCAAAAATCGTAACACACTCCCACTATCCATATTGCACATGGGGCATATTCTTCTTTTGACTATATCAAACTCCTTTGATTATCAAACAAAGAAATCATCTAGAGAAACTTGTTTGAGTCCATAAATGGATCTCGTGAGCTTATATATCATGTTATCGCTATGAACATCGAAATGCACCGCCTAACGTCTTCAACACTATCATATAGTCATGATACAAAGTTATAACAAGTATTATCTGAATAGAACTGGGCTCAGCCTTACGGGGACATTCCCTCTAGGTAAGACAGACTAGGTTCACAACCTGGTTGTCACTGATGAAATCTAATTCAGATATTATGGCTCATAGCCATATCTCTCAATCTTGCCTTTCAAACATTCTTTCATAAGTCGTGAGATATTCATTCTTCAAGATGAACATACCAACAACCTTTTCGGGCTTGAGGGTTATCCACGGACTTACGTAACTTTTGTGTGCACTTTGTGCGTGATCTACACCTCATCGCTATGTGGCGTCTGCTCACGTTCCTATGGTTGAATAACTCCCTGTGGTTCTCAAACTACCTTTGAGATCTAAATCTACTCCCACTGTTTCTTTTGGAAGAAACACTTCCTCTAGAAGACAGCATGTTTGGAGACAAACATTTTGCTCCGCGGACAAGTAAATAATATCTAGCGCACTTGCTAAGATATTCCACAAAGTTGCATATGTCGTACTAGGCTCCAAGCCTTTCTGACTTTGCCTATGATAACTTCAAATCATCGGTTAAGATAGATTCGACATTATCCTCTTCCATATCTAATATGGAATTTATTCAACCTTTATTCTTTGGAACTCAGTTAAGTATAAGGGCACTATCCTGAAATGGGTAAGGGATACATCGCATGCCTTGCGTCACACCTTTATCATATAAAGTGTTATTTCCATTTTGGGAACACAATCTAATTGTGTATCCCAAAGATGGTATCCTTCAAGGGAGAATCTTATTCCTTTTCAGATGACTTCTGAAACACCCTTCAGGTATTAATTACTTCAATCTAATTGAAGGTTAATTCCTAAGTAGCTCATCAATATCATATTCGTACTAGCTCGAACTTTTCGGGCTTTCTGAATTATGCACTTCACTGAGTACATTCAACTATTTCTAAAAATAGTGATAGAGATTAACAAACAATTATTTGTGGCATTAATTGTCACAAGCCAACAAACATCGGTATGTTTAGGCTTTAGACAAATTTTCTAGATTTTATAACCTTTTCATAAAAGGGTATTTTAGTCATCTTTAGATAAGATACGTATTATCCACAAGATTCATAATCATATGGTTCAACATCATCAGAATGACGTTTAATTACACGCTTCCCTTCTAGAGAGACTATGTCTAGAACAACCACAAATATTAAGGATAACAGCCACACAAATATTTAGTTGAGATCTCATCACATATATCAACTATATAGTGACAACAGACTAGTATGTTAGGTTCTGTGACCTTCCAACTTTATCGGAATAACATTTATTCTTTACAATTGAATGTGTCTACTAAATCCTAACAAATAACTGAACTTGTGTCCTTCATAAGAACCGAAACATAATAACATTTATTTAGTTCCTTTATCAGTTTACTAGATCCAGTATGTGGTAAGTGTTACAACGTTTGCTTCACCTTCCCATATCTGTATTTAATATTTCTAATTTAATCACACTCGCAAGATATCATATATCTAAGAGTTGACTTGAACTTAGATAGATTTATCTCAACTCACTTGCCTATAATAGAAACTTCAATAAGTTCTCTATTTAAGCACATGCCCTAAATTTCCTTTTTAATCCTTCAAGCACTTGTAAATATTTCTTGGTGTAGTCTTCATAAGACTTAAGAAAGATCACAAGAGCTATGTCTTTGATTTCCTTTCAGAAAGAAAATCTAAAGTTTATTAAATAGTTTATTTAACCTTTTAAATCGTATTTAAAACATTAACTATTTAATTAACCTTTAAGCAATGACAGAATTAAGTCGATACTTAAATCTTACAATTTTGAAAACATCATTTCCAAAATTCGGTCTAGTCATTCTTATCCAACGTTTGAATAACTCGTCATCGTATGACCGAATGATTATATTGGATCGTATCCACTATCACGAGCTTCCGTTTTTCTTTAATAATTAAAGTCTTGGATTACTGCATCAGATATGTAGTCTCCTTGTCTCTAACTACTATAACGGGATTGCTCATGTCATTGCTTATTTTAAAAGGATTAACATTACTTAACCATATTCGAGAACGTTTCTCAAAAGGTAACAGTCATAATTTGGTTTTACTAATCAAGAATAAACATAAATATAAAGTTTGCTAAAACTACAACATTAAAATGAAAATAAAAGAGTGTTGTTGTTTATACACGCAAAATCAAAAATGGTCTTTTGATTTATGATTTTGCTCCCACTAGTCAACTACTTCCAATTGACTTTCAAGAATATTTCAAAAATTCTTTAGTGGCTGAGATCCAATCTAGTTACCTCGGTTCCCGGCGGTGGTCGATCAACCAAGATAATTTCGAAATGTAGGTAACTCTTTATCATTCACATCTCTATGTGATTCTCAGTGGTTGACTAGTCAACTCTTTGGCGATACACATCACTATGTGTTAGTCAACCCCTTGTCTCTAAAGTCAGACGGCCCTGACGGTGGCCAATTGATGGGAGTCAACTTTACGTGATTCCGGTGCATTTTCCACCCCCGTTTATCCCACATTTAGCACATTCTCGGTGTTTTTAGACCTTTTTCGGGTAATATCGTGAGTTTATAGCACATGGAGTAAATCCGTCGCTTTGATGGTCTACTACCTCTTTTTAGTGATATTAACCCATTCCCGAGCACTTTTACCCTCCGGAATCGTTTGTGTGTGTTGTTCGTTCATGAGATTGTAGGGTCTAGGTGTCATGAGAACCCGGAAGGCGAAGATTTATGATGAGAAGTATGATCAAGGTGCAAGAATGAGCCAAGGAAGAAGAAAAATGAAGAAAAGGAAGAAAAATAGTTGGTATCTTCACGCTACGTTCTGTTCAGAAGCAATTTGACCTATGGTGGAGGCATTTTCTGGTCATGGTCTCTTCATGAAAGTTGTAGATAATTGAAAGAGCTTTCCAACGCATTTTGAATCTCTCAAATTGGAGTTCTACACGCGAAAATATCATGGTTTTACTGCTGCCAGAAAACAGCAACATCTCAAACGCGCGTTTGAACTATTTTTTTACGTACAGTGAGTTAGATGCTGAAACGCGCGTTTGGAGTCGTTTTCTGCAGATTTTTCCCACCTATATATACATTTTTACACAGTTTTTGATGGGGGGGTCGCCTCTCTAAGAACCCTAACTCTTAGCTCGGCTCGAAATCTTCCCTTTTGGCTCTTTAGACTCATTTCTACTTCAAATTTACTTAGTTTAATGATAGTCTAGCTTAGTTTTAGTTGAAGAATCTTGGATTTTGCATAGCTTTTGGTTCATCTTCTTCTTCCCAAGTGACATGGGTGTGGAAGGAGCTTGATGTAAACTCGAATTTCTACATTTTCGGTAATCAATTTCACTTATTTTCTTGTTTTATGGCTTTAATCTCTTCCTTGATTGTTATTTCATGCTTTATAATGTGTAGCTAAACTTAACATAGTCGAATCATGTGAAATTTGGTGAAATCACCCTTTGGGTGATGAAATTGGGAGTGGGTAGTGTTTTTATTGTTGTATCTTGCATATTTCACGTCTTAGAACTTGTTATAACGGTTTGGGCTAGATTAGCTACCTAGGTCAAAGTCACACACATCAATCTAAAGAGTTGTTCGAGAGAGAGATGTGGGAAAAGGGGTTCTAGGATCGCGGCGTAGACCGGTTTAGTTGTTAAGCCCGGGCCCAAAGTGAGGTTACTCGTTTTAACGTTTAAGCGGCTCTAGTGCGTATCATGTCTTGTTAGTGAATCTTCTAAAGGGAAGGGTAGTTAACATGGCATAGGGTGTTAAATGTGAGTTGTTCAGACCTTAACACCGGATTTAGGAGCACGCACCCGTGAAATTGAATGCAAGAGTTCTTTTGTCATATTGCACACTCCCGGTTTTGTCTATCCTTGGGGTTGAAATTAGCTATTTGGATCATGGTTCGGCTATGTCCCTCTCCCTTAGTTAAACTTCGTTGCTAATCGCTTTAATGTCGTTGTAGTTGTATAAACCTTTTCAACCATCGATTTTCCTAGACTAAGTTTGAAGTTTGCTTTGGTACTCACAAACACTTTTCCCTTGGGTTCGACCTCGTACTCCTGTAGCTATGCTAGCAATCGACCCGGTACACTGCCGGTTAGAGAGTTAGTTTATCCACAGTTTCGAGTCCTTATAAATTGTTTTTGTTGGGTGAAATTAAGCTCAATCAAAATGGCGCCGTTGCCGGGGAGTTGTGTGCTATTTGTGATATCTTGCAAGTGAACCGAAGGCTTGGGCCTAGGTTTTATTTTATTGTTTTCTTGTTGTTTGCTTTTTGTAGTGCATGACCCGGAGATCTCAAACACCACTCGAACCATACATAGACGGGATTGAGGCTTACGCAAGGCGCAGAAATAGTCAGAGGAGAAGAAGTCGTCAAGTAGAGGAGTCGAATCCGGTCTTTGAAGAGAATAGTTTGGGTGAATTGGGAGAAGGATCCGACATGGCACAAAACGGTGGACAAGGATTGGAAGGAAATTTGGGGAACAATAATGGAGTCCCCAATCAAAACCCGCCTCTTGTCAACAACAATGCACAAGGAGGTGGGAATGGACAAGGAAATAACTTTGGGAATGTGAATGAGCAAATGCCACATAATGGTCAACATGGGGCCCAAGGGAATCAAATGGATCCCTGTTATTATAACATTCAATGCATGGATGTTGAACCAATTTCTCTGAGAACCAAAATCAAGCTCACAATCAAGGTGTAAACGTGATGCCTAATTGGTTTAACGGTCAGCAAGAGCAAAATCAAGGCGGTTTAACTTGTAGGGACTTCGTGATGGCACCCACGGCGACTATGGGGCTTAGTCCAATTCAAATGCCACCGGTGGCCGCCAATAATTTGGAATTAAATAGGAACATCATACATTTGTTGGGAGATAATGCTATATTTAGAGGGACCACCACTGAAAATCCTCATATGTTCATTGATTATTTCCTACAAATTGTGCACATTACCAAGATAAATGGAGTCGGTGAAGAAGCGCTTAAACTTATGCTATTTCCCTTCGCCTTGAAGGAACAAGCCAAGACATGGTATGACTCATTGGCTCATGATTCTTTGCACACTTGAGAGGACGTGGTTATGACATTTTTATTCAAGTATTACCCACCATCAAAGACATTGGACATGAAAGAGGCTATTATCCTGTTTAATGCCTATGAAGGAGAAGAATTGTATGAGTCCTGGGATAGATTTAAAGCGTTATTGAGAGAGTGCCTGGGGCATGGCTTGAGACCTTTTGAGGTAGTTCATGCATTTTTCCAAGGGTTGGAGCCGGTGCACCAAGGGACCTTGCATGCTTCGTGTAATGGGGATATTATGAGGATGGTACCGGAGGTGGCTATGAATCAAATCGAGAAAATTGCCGAGACCTCAAAGCAATATGTGTCCTCAAGTAGAAAAGGGCCAAGGAGTAAAAAGCCGTGATTGGTTGAAGTGAAGGAAGTGGAAACAAATGAGCAATGTCAAGCTAAGATGCAAACGATGGAGCAAAGGTTGGAGAACCTTGAAAGAGAAAATGAAAAGGCAAGGCTTTGCAAAATATGTCAAGGCCAACATTCGGCTAAGGATTGTGGGATGACACACAAATCTCAAAATATGTCATATCCACGATCCTCAATGCAAGGACAAGCTAGTTTTTCATCACAAGATAGTCCAACCAATCTAGCCAAGAAAATGATGAACATGTATGCCATGGGGCAACTGAGTGCGGGGCACTTGGGCTACAATCCGGTTACGAATCAATTTCAAAGCGCCGAACAAGGCCAACAAAACGAGCAACCGGTTGTGGATAATTCTCAATGTTATGAGGTGAATTATGTGGGGCAAAGTCAAGATGGTAATTATGATCAACAAAGTGATGGTTCTTGGAGAAATAATAATCAAGGTTGGGATCAAAACCATCAAGGGTAGAATTGGAACCGGTATTTTGACCAAGGCCAGACCCAAGCTTATAGGCAAAATCAAAGTTCATTTTATCAAGCGCCTAACCAACAAGCCCAATACTATCCTCAACAATCTCAACATCAACAACAAGGGGGTACTTACCAAGCAACTCCTCCACCACTTGCTCCCATTCCTCAAAAGAGTGCAACCGATGTCATATTGGAGCAAATGAACAAAAACTTTACGGAGATAAAGAAGGACATGGTTGAGATGAACTACAAACATGGGTCCGCCATAAAAATCTTGAGACACAATTTGGTCAAGTGGTGGAACATGTGCACAGATTGAAGGAGGCTTACCGAGTAACACCGAGAAGAATCCGAGAAATGTAAGCGCCATCTTAACTCGAAGTGGTAAAGTGTTAAGGACTAGTGGTGAGAAGAAAGTCCTATGGGAAGACAAAGCTAGAAAAGCTCCTATTGAGACCGAAGCGGGGGCCATGGATGGTGATATTGATGGGATTGAAGATGATGAAGATCATGGAGAGTATGTCAAGAAAAAGGAAGTTGAGAGGAAAGAAGCGCAAGCTAGGGGAGACTATGTGGTGATTGATGTGAAAGAGGAGGAACCAACTAGAAGAGAAGGGAAAGAGCCAATGAAAGAGCCGTCTTCCCTAGGCACCAAAGGTAAGAAAGGTATGATCCCTCCTCCTCCTAAAGATTTTGATTTGAGTACTCTCCCTTACCCACCTAAAGGTCATAGACAAAGTCGTTTGAACCAAGCTCAGAACCGTTTCATTGAAATTTTGCGTAAAATTGACTTGACCATTCCCTTTCTTGAAGCACTTGCAAACATGCCTACATATTGTAAAGTCTTAAAATGCTTGTTAAATGATAAGAGTAAAATGGAAGGTTTGGTATGTTTGAATGAAGAGTGTTCGGCGATTTTTGATAGTAAGATACCCCCGAAAATGAGAGATCAAGGTGGGTTCACCATCCCTATTACTATTGGCGATACTGTGATTGAAAATGTGTTATGTGACCTAGGAGCTTCTGTGAGCTTAATGCCTAGGGCTTTGTATGAAAAATTAGGGTTGGGTGAGCTAGAACCCACGGGGATGACCTTACAAATGGCGGATAGGTCGGTTAGGACACCTATGGGGTAGCGGAGGATGTTCTTGTGCAAATAGATAAATTTACCTTTCCTGAGATTTTGTCGTCTTAGACATGGCGATGGATTCTAAGACTTCGGTTTTGCTTGGTCGTCCTTTCTTGACTACGAGTGATGCTAGCATAGATGTGAAGAGTGGTGATATTACTTTTCATGTGGGTAAGGAGAGCGCGACATTGAATGTTTATAAGTCTAAATCTCTTGCTTGTCATTCTGTAGAAGCTACTTTTGCTTGTGTTGTTGCTACCACTAACCCACAGGTTGATAAGGAGTTAACTGTAGAAGACACGGTGGATACACAAAAGGTCGTTGATGGAGTGAAGATCAAGACCAAGGATAAACCGGGATCGCCCGTCTCACCATCATTGTCTCATCCGGACCACAAGCCACTCGTCATAGACCCGGGAATTGGATTTAAAGTCAAGTTGCAGAAAAAGGGAACCCTAAGCAATGTGCACCTTAAAGAGAAACCGGAGCGGGTGTTCTCGGTCAAATTATACGATTTTTAACGATATATTTTATATCAATTTTCCCCATATTCTTATGTTTTTCATAGAAATCGAGCTTCATATTTAAATATTGAGCAAATGATATTTTTAATGAGTTAATTTCAAAATGTATCAAATTTAGTGCTTAAATGATGATTTATTATTATTTTGGAATTATATTACATTTTGGAATCATTCATTGTTTAATTAGGAGCTTACAAGTGTTAAAGATTGGAATGGACAAGGTCATGGATAAGATCTTGGAGGGCAAGTCATGAATGATCTAGAATATCCAAGAGATAAGGTTTGTTACAAAGGATAAGGATGGGTTGTTAAGAGATAATGACAAAGATCAAATGCGTACAACTCAAAGACAGTGGAATCCAGTTTCCAAGCCCGTGAATCATGCGTTACGAGAACAGAAATCAAGCGTTCGAGAATAGAACTGGCGTTCTGGGACACCAAACTGGAGTTCAAATGCTCAAACTGGCGTTCAGAATGTCTGCCACTGTTTTCCTATAAATATCAGCAGATCCCAAATCATTCAGGGATTCACAATTCAACTTACATTCATAATTTCTCCTCCACAACAAGGAGAGCAGCAGCAGCCACTCTTTTGGAGCTTCAAGGCCGGTCACCCGAGCCTTGTGCTCGGGTGATCCGGGTTAAATTAGGTGCTTTAATTTCGTTTCTTTTTGCTATTGCTGTGCTGATTTTGGGGGCTGAGCATGTTCAAGCTTTTGAACCCTTTTCATCAAGTTTTTCTATTATTTAATCTAAGTTTGTTTGTATGATCTTTATCTAAAGGTGTATCTTTTCTATGTTTATTTGTCATTGCAATGCATATCGAAAGATCGTTGCTTGTTGATGTTTAATTTGATGAGAGTCGTGTTAAACCGTAGATCACCATGGAAAAGATGTGATTTTTTTTAACCTTGATATAACGAAAGTTGATAGGTTAATTATCTAGGTTATTAGATTGAAAGATCTTACACCTTGTTTTGTATCGCCAATCTCTATAGATCGAAAGATGACGGGATTGATAGGCGAATTACTACGAAAGTAGGATTCATACCTTTTGAGGTGAACCACATCTTTAGTTAATCAAAGATAAGATAATCTTAGAGAGGAGATAGAGGGATTTGTTGGATAGGATGATTTTGTTTGTTCAATTGTTTATCCACCATGATCATCTTCGTTTATTTATTTCGTTTTATAGATGGTAGTTTTATTTCGTTTTTATCACTCTTTTCATTCCTGGCTTTGGACTAATAATCCTCTGTCCAGTTTATTTTCCGCGTTAGTTTAGGTTTAGTAATAACTAGTAGTAACAATTGGAAAGATTAATAAAGTTAGATTCAACAACCCAATTCCCTGTGGATCGATCCTTTACTTATCTCGCTATACTATCAACTACCCGGTGTTTGGCAGGTTAGGAGTTAGTTTTGCATATAAGTTAGGGTTTATAAATTTTCTTTTGTTTTAAATGATGCAAAATCTCTCAAACAAAAGTGGCGCCGTTGCCGGGGAATCGGTGTTTTGTTGGATCTACTTGAGTTAATTCTTCTATTTTGTTACGATTTATTTTTCTTTCAATAAAAGTAGCGTTAATTGAATTGAGAGTTTTTATTTTTGCCGTGTTTCGATAACCGTTGGGTTAAGAATGTGCAAAAAGTTTTTTTACTCAATTTATGAAACGTGAATTATATGTTTTCCAATCTAATCCTCATGCTAAAATTTGATGGGGCCGTTGTGTAGTGTATATATGATGTATAGTTGGTTTTGATTGATAATCTTTTGAGCTAGTGAAGGCAGGTGTGTTTCTCGCATTTTGTCCAATTCGATGCTTGGGCGGGCGCCCAAGCATAGTGAACGCCCGTCCAGTCACAACTGCTGCAGATGAACGCCCGGTTGATGGTCAAACGGCCGTCCCATGCCAAAATTCCGTGAAACCGCCCGCTTGACGCTCGTAACGCGACGTTCAAAGGGTTGGGCGGGCGCCCAACATCGCGCCCAGTTCCGTAATTTCTCTTAACTTGATTTTTGATGCTTTATTTGATATGGATACTTTAATTTGAGCTTCTGTGGCTAATTGTTGTTACGTAGATGATCTGAACTTGCATGTTTACATCGTTCCATCTACGGATCCATGTTAAATAATTGAATCTAATGGATAATATACTTGATTCATCTAGGCATGTTATAGTGACTGTCGGTTATCGTATGCTATAACTGTTCTTATTGTTATTTAGTAGCTAATGTCGGTTTCCGTATGCTACATACCGCTGTGATGAATCTTTTAAGCTTTGAGACTTTCGTGTTTCCTTGTTAATTTTGTAATTCATATGGGTAGCTACTGTCGGCTTTCCGTTGCTACCATCGCGTCATATGAGTTATATCTGTTTAGTATAGCTAACTGTTGGTTTTCCATAATGCTATCACCTTTGATGAGTCTTAAGGCGCGTCTACACTGCATTGTAATGAACAGCACTGTCGTTTATCGTAACCTGTCATTATTTGGTAGACGTTTATTATATACATGTCGTGTTGCAAATGAGTGGGCTAGTTTTCTTTCTTTTATTTTCTTTTATTTTTGCATATCATTTAGTTGCATGTCATCTAGTTGCATTGTTTTTCTATTTTTCTTTTTCTTGAGTGTAGTTAATCATCCGGTTCGTAATACTACCTCGTTTTTTTTTCTGATTCTGCACGGGCCGTAGTCACTGTAGAGTTGTCCTCCCAACTTGCTCAGCCTGAGCCTGTCAGTATTATTTTTTATTAGATTGCATATCATGTAGACTGCATTGTAATACATTTTCATATAGTGCACCTAGCCCTACTATTTTGTAATATTCCATGTATCATTATTCCTGTATGCACATGTTGGGCCTTATTTGTATTATAAGCTTCTGTGGCTTATTTGACGCTTAGATGTCCTATGCTTTAACTGTGCGGTGATTTTTCCATCTGAGCAATTATACCATGTGCTTGTATTATTATTGTTGCTTGTGATCTTCCCCGTATCCCCCGAGATACTGCCATGTTTTTCAAGTGGTGCAGGTACATTTATCGCTGGTTTGTCAAGCTATCTTTGGAAGTGAATCTGGAGAGGAGTACCTATGACATCTCGTGCCTCGGAAACGCGGGTCGATTATCTATCCTTCTTCAGCCAATCTTCGGATCATCACGAAATCAGCTAAGTTTCTTTAACCGTTCTTTAATTCTGCACAACATGAGGACATGTTGTAATTTAAGTGTGGGGGGGGGGGGAATGGGTATCTACATTCATTTGCCATACTATTATATTTCTATGAAAAAGTGCTAAATTTTTCAAATTTTTGTTTTGTCCCAAGTGAACAAATGCATATCTTTATTTGAGTTTGTATATCATTGGTGCATTATTTTGCATATTTAGTAACTTTAGATGTTTCACCCAACACTATTTCACATGCCATAGTAGATGATGAGCTATAATTTAAAGCTATGCCCATTTGATTGGAGATTTTTGATGATTATCGCATGATTCTTTGCTTTCATATGAATTTTGAAAATTTTAATAGTTTGTATTTAGAATTAAAAGTATGTCATACTGTGAATATCTTGAAGTTTGAATGTGATAAGTGACACGTAACTATTGTTTTTTTTGAAAAGTTGAGTTAATGAATGAATTAGTTGAGTATGTCGAAAGCTGGTCGATGATTGGAGTGAGATAGGGCATTATCTCGAAATGTCCTATACCACTATGATGACCAAAAGCTCACGACATACCAGAAAAAAGTCGCCTTATGATTTGAGTAGGTAGGGATTATCTCAAAATATCCTATTCTACTATGAGGGCAATAGCTCATTCTGATGTGTGTTTAAATGAGAAATAATTAAATCAACTTAGATGAGAAGTGATATGAATTGAATATAAGACATAGTTATCGTATATCTTATCCCCGGTATAAACTGAAAGATATGTTGTAGGGATTATCCTCTAAGTATGTCGGAAATATTTTAAATACTCCCTATTATTGTTTTTCGAATATGTATGTTTTGTGAGGTGCATGCTATAATCGTTTTTATATTTCTAATTTAAATGGGATGTTAGCTAGTTTTGCTTGAATCAATTTCAAGTGTGGTTTTAGTGGAAATTTATTATGGCTATGCACACACACACACCTGGGTGAACCTCTAAACGACTTGAATATGTTTTATATTTGCATGAATGTTTATACGTCTCGAGTCTTGATTTTGTTTTGTTTTGCTCGGGAAGAGCAAAAAGCTAAGTGTGGGGGAGTTGTTCTCGGTCAAATTATACGATTTTTAACGATATATTTTATATCAATTTTCCCATATTCTTCATTTTTTTAGAAATCGAGCTTCATATTTAAATATTGAGCAAATGATATTTTTAATGAGTTAATTTCAAAATGTATCAAATTTAGTGCTTAAATGATGATTTATTATTATTTTGGAATTATATTACATTTTGGAATCATTCATTGTTTAATTAGGAGCTTACAAGTGTTAAAGATTCGAATGGACAAGTGTCATGGATAAGATCTTGGAGGGCAAGTCATGAATGATCTAGAATATCCAAGAGATAAGGTTTGTTACAAAGGATAAGGATGGGTTGTTAAGAGATAATGACAAAGATCAAATGCGCATAACTCAAGACATGTGGAATCGGCGTTCCAAGCCCGTAAATCAAGCGTTTCGAGAACAGAATCAGCGCTCGGGACACCAAACCGGAGTTCAAATGCTCAAACCGGCGTTCGTAATGTCTCGCCATCGCTTTTCCTATAAATATCAAGCAGATCCCAAATCATTCAGGGATTCACAATTCAACTTACATTCATAATTTCTCCTCCACAACAAGGAGAGCAGCAGCAGCCACTCTTTTGGAGCTTCAAGGCCGGTCACCCGAGCCTTGTGCTCGGGTGATCCGGGTTAGATTAGGTGCTTTAATTTCGTTTCTTTTTGCTATTGCTGTGTTGATTTTGGGGGCTGAGCATGTTCAAGATTTTGAACCCTTTTCATCAGGTTTTTCTATTATTTAATCTAAGTTTGTTTGTATGATCCTTATCTAAAGGTGTATCTTTTCTATGTTTATTTGTCATTGCAATGCATATCGAAAGATCGTTGCTTGTTGATGTTTAATTTGATGAGAGTCATGTTAAACCGTAGATCACCATGGAAAAGATGTGATTTTTTTAACCTTGATATAACGAAAGTTGATAGGTTAATTATCTAGGTTATTAGATTGAAAGATCTTACACCTTGTTTTGTATGCGTCAATCTCTATAGATCGAAAGATGACGGGATTGATAGGCGAATTACTACGAAAGTAGGATTCATACCTTTGTGAGGTGAACCACATCTTTAGTTAATCAAAGATAAGATAATCTTAGAGAGGAGATAGAGGGATTTGTTGGATAGGATGATTTTGTTTGTTCAATTGTTTATCCACCATGATCATCTTCGTTTATTTATTTTGTTTTATAGATGGTAGTTTTATTTCGTTTTTATCACTCTTGTCATTCCTGGCTTTGGACTAATAATCCTCTGTCCAGTTTATTTTCCGTGTTAGTTTAGGTTTAGTAATAACTAGTAGTAACAATTGGAAAGATTAATAAAGTTAGATTCAACAACCCAATTCCCTGTGGATCGATCCTTTACTTATCTCGCTATACTATCAACTACCCGGTGTTTGGCCGGTTAGGAGTTAGTTTTGCATCTAAGTTAGGGTTTATAAATTTTCTTTTGTTTTAAATGATGCAAAATCTCTCAAACAGCGGGAACCAAAAAAGAAAATATTGAGTGTTTGGCAAGAGGTAACTTCACGAGCTAGAAGAGGTACCCCATGTGTTAACTCCACCTCTTTAAAACCCCCTCGCGGTGTCTCTCATGAATATACTTATAATTGATATGCTATGTGTTAGGGTGCTTTGTGATGCTTTGTGGTTCGGGTCGTTGCTTTGAGTCTTTTGTGGTATGAGTCTGTTTAGTGCCATTAAGTCGATGCTAACGACGTTAAACAAAGCACTTCTACCTTTTCTCGCATGTGCCAATAGTATAACTTTGAAAAAATTGGCACTGTATAAGTCATCCCGTCGATCCAATGACACAAAACAAAGGCACTTGGGGGTCGCCTCTCTATGAACCCTAACTCTTAGCTCGGCTCGAAATCTTCCCTTTTGGCTCTTTAGACTCATTTCTACTTCAAATTTACTTAGTTTAATGATAGTCTAGCTTAGTTTTAGTTGAAGAATCTTGGATTTTGCATAGATTTTGGTTCATCTTCTTCTTCCCAAGTGACATGGGTGTGGAAGGAGCTTGATGTAAACTCGAATTTCTACATTTTCGGTAATCAATTTCACTTATTTTCTTGTTTTATGGCTTTAATCTCTTCCTTGATTGTTATTTCATGCTTTATAATGTGTAGCTAAACTTAACATAGTCGAATCATGTGAAATTTGGTGAAATCACCCTTTGGGTGATGAAATTGGGAGTGGGTAGTGTTTTTTGTTGTTGTATCTTGCATATTTCACGTCTTAGAACTTGTTATAACGGATTTGGGCTAGATTAGCTACCTAGGTCAAAGTCACACACATCAATCTAAAGAGTTGTTCAGATAGAGAGATGTGGGAAAAGGGGTTCTAGGATCGCGGCGTAGACCGGCTTAGTTGTTAAGCCCGGCCCAAAGTGAGGTTACTCGCTTTAACGCTTAAGCGGCTCTAGTGCGTATCATGTCTTGTTAGTGAATCTTCTAAAGGGAAGGGTAGTTAACATGGCATAGGGTGTTAAATGAGAGTTGTTCGACCTTAACACCGGATTTAGGAGCACGCACCCGTGAAATTGAATGCAAGAGTTCTTTTGCCATATTGCACACTCCCGGTTTTGTCTATCCTTGGGGTTGAAATTAGCTATTTGGATCATGGTTCGGCTATGTCCCTCTCCCTTAGTTAAACTTCGTTGCTAATCGCTTTAATGTCGTTGTAGTTGTATAAACCTTTTCAACCATCGATTTTCCTAGACTAAGTTTGAAGTTTGCTTTGGTACTCACAAACACTTTTCCCTTGGGTTCGACCTCGTACTCCTGTAGCTATGCTAGCAATCGACCCGGTACACTGCCGGTTAGAGAGTTAGTTTACCCACAGTTTCGAGTCCTTATAAATTGTTTTTGTTGGGTGAAATTAAGCTCAATCACCAATCACCGAAAGACTCTAGTCAAGTCATAACCCAATATTCACGAGATCTCATACGATCATATCTCAATAGCGACGATATACCCGAGGTAGGCCAACTCCCGGCGGTGGTCGATCAGTTGGATCCAAACACAGGCTCTTCACCGTCGTTATAATATTGGGAGACAATATTTCGACTTGATTTTTGTCGTGGAAGTATTTTTCGTAAATTAATTCACTTAATTAATTTTAATTTCGGTCTCATCAATTATATCTATCTCTATAGATATATATCCTACACATTTATCTAGATCGTGCATAGTCATGCATCTATCGTATCATATAAAATAAATACACTCACAAAATAAATAAATGCGTAAAGTAACCGGTATGATCATGGACTTTTCCTAGGTGTGGTTTCGAATACAAACTGACGAAACCGCTGGTCACAATCTAAGGTAAATTTGCGCACCGCCAATAGGATCTTTAATGCGCCATTCTCCAATGGGATCTTTATTCTTCTTTCTTTGGTCTCCATCTTCTACTCCATTCTTGTTACATTTAATTCTATCTAATAAAATAAATACACCCGCCGCACACGGGGGAGTCAACGGAATGAGATAAATGCGAGAAAATAAACTAGGTCACGCTCTTCATAACGGCCTAGGACAATTTTTAAACCAACGAGAAAAATTAAATCATTCACATCTATCCTATCGGTCGAGTCCATGATCAATCGGGGTCCATATAATCATATTATATCTACTCTATCTAATCCATACAATAAAATCTTAGGAAAAAGATAAAATTAAAGTTTAACTACTTGCGTCTTAATTAATCAATTAACATTTAATCTATTAAATAATTTTATCCAATCAATTAACTAAATAACATTTAATTAATTAAATGATTTTAATCGAAATAAAATTAACGATTAATTTTAAACCGATTTTAATTTTAATTTTAATAAATTAGAACTATTCCAAAATAAATCAAAATTAAAATTATTTCTCTTTTGTTTCTTTCCTTTTGATTCGTAATCAAAAGGGATGCCTTTGGTTTTCTAAACCAAATTTGGCTTAGGTCTGGCCACTTTTCAAAATCAAAATTTTGGAAGTGGCCTAGGCATAGGCCTTTTACAAATCAAATATTTGAAAAGGGCCTAGGCCTATTCCAAATCAAATATTTGGAAAGGCCAAATAATTTTGGTTTAGGTCTGGCCACTTTCCGAAATCAAAATTTTGGAAGTGGCTTGCAGCTTAGCCTTTTCCCAAATAAAATATTTGGAAAGGCTCAGCCTATTCCAAATTAAGTTTGGAAAGGCCATTATTATTTTAATGCCATGTGGCATCCCAATGGCCCAAACTATTCGAACCATTGGTTAGCCACATGACACAACTAAACAAAGGAGATATTAATCACAACTATGAACAATATTGAATCACAAATACACAAAACAAAATTGGGGACCACCAGATCACACCAAAGACGCGCGGCGCGGCCCGAGGCCGCCGCCGCCGCCGCCGGCGATCACACGGTGGTGGTGCCGCCGCCGATCGGCCGAGCACCACCATTGCCGCCCCCCCCCCCCTTTTTTTTTTTTTTTTTTCTTTTCGTGTATCAATTTTGCAAATAAAAAATCTTTCATCTTTTAATTACGTGATTTAAACGATAAAATTAACTACGCAAAATAACATGCTTATTGCTTAAGCTCGAAGCTCTCTCTGATACGACTGTTAGGAAATCTACGCGGGAACGCAGCGGAATTTAAAATTTTATTTCCTTTTAACCAGGATCGACTTCGTTTAAGCAATAAACAAACGAGTTAGTAGACGGTGGTTACCTTGGTTGATCTAAAAGATCAACGCTTTAACCGTCTAAGGAGACTAGTTCTGCATAGAGCCGCCCAAGTGTTCGGCCTCTACCGCTAGAACACACGAACAGCCCGCCGGAATCCCATCATGGATTGCTATTGGAAAACTCCGGTTGCTAGACCGGCCATTTTCCCCTCTCTCCAACTCTCTATAGGATGCTCTCTATTTTACACAAGAACAATTAGTTCTTGGAATTGTGTTGTTCAAAAGAGCTTGACACCCACCTCCCTTTTATAATGGATGTGGCGCCCCAAGAGGTGTGGAGGAGAAGAAAACATTTTCTCAATAAAATAAGGAAAATATAATTGATTGATTTATCTCATTTATTATAATATCTCATATTAAATAAATCTAGTATATTGTCAATATCTTATATTGAATATTCCCAAGATATTGTCAATATCTAATATTGACTATCTTTATTTTATTACCATAAATCAATTTACACATGTGTATATATCACATATATATATATATATTACACATATAAATCTATATATATAATATTAACTACAAATTGTAGTCTACATATGTGCACATGCAAATGCATGTCACGCATGTCCATATATATCTATATAAATATTAATATCTTATATTAATATTATGGTAATACCATTAATTAAATTGCACAATCCAAGTGTATCATATATACACTTCAATGTGGCGCCCCATATTGCCAAATATTGGCTTCCGGAATATTCTTTAATTAATATAATATTATTAATATCTTGTATTTAATTTATTCATAATAAATAAATACCACCATATTAATTTACCACTATAACATTTATAGTCTCGAGATAAACTTTCATTATTTGGTTATCAACTATAACCACATTTTAATCCGACTAGATGTTCATATGTGTGTGACCCGATAGGCTTCCGAATATATTGGCCGTAGACACAAAGTGCAAATTACTTAAAATGCCCTTCATGCCTAACGATCACGGGATAGCGTCTAGCAACACACCGTGACCCCCAATCATCGGAAGAGTCAAATGCAATGACTACTACCTTTCATGTGAAACAGTTACCGTGTAACTTACAATCCTATCATTTGTAATAATATCCATACGGTCGTACGTCGAGTGTCAAACATTAACGACCGTATCTTATAATCTGGATATCATGCTCTCTCGAAGTAACTCGTTTACTCCCACTTTGAAAAGATTCACGAGAGTAAGACATTCCTTATAAGAAGGCCATTTCGGATATTCGATCCCAATCATAGGATACGCGATTCCCGGATGACCAATCATGTATACTCCGCATGCTTCAAAGATCATACCCAATCACTACCGCATGATCGCCCCGTGGCTGTGGAAACCTCAATAGTGTCAAAGCATGACAATCCACACCGTGATGCCATGAAGACTCCGGTCTTAAGGATAATTACACAACCGTCACATAGTGTGACACTTATCCGTGTAAGTGGGTCGATCTAACGTGACGTATTCTCTAATACACGCCCACGCATGACCCAAGTGTCTCTACACTTCGATAGACGAGATCTATCCTCGCCCTAAAGACAGAAGACATCTAATACGTGCTAGTCTGCTTATACCGCCAATGCCTGCTTTAATAGTACATCGCCTAGAGACATTTAAGTATCAAATTTATTAAAGTGATTTGAGATCTCATCAACCATAATCGCCTATCATGGTTTCTCTATCACAGTTTAATACTAAGGACGTTATCATATAACAATTCATAATTGGTTCTTTAGAAGAACAGATATATGACAACATAAAAGCCATTATATATATGTATAAACATAAAGAAATAGTAGAAATGATCCGACCCGGTCGGATCCGGTCCAACCCGATTGGGTTTATGACACTATTCCAACAACTTGGTCTTGAAACTTGCTTTTGTTTTCTTTCCTTGTTGACAAGCATCACATAAGCTATCCTTCTTATATGAAATTTCCGGTAGTCCAATGACTAGCTGTTTCTTGACAAGAGTATTGATGTCATCAAAGTTTAAATGACTCAGTTTCTTGTGCCACAACCAACTAATTTCTGATTTGGTATGCACAAGCAAACAGGTTTCTGCAACGGCTGTTGTCCAATCTACAACATACATATTCTCACTTCTTCTTCCGGCTAAAACAACTTGAAATGTTGTTTCGCTGATGACAACGCTGAAATCTTTGTCAAAAGTAACTTTGTATCCCATATCACAGAATTGACTGGTGCTGAGTAGATTGTAATGTAGTCCTTCTACATAAGATACATTCTTGATTGTGAGTCCGTTTCTGATTAAGGTACCATACCCTTTGGTGTATCCAGGTTTGTCTTTACTTCCAAAATTGACTTTTCGTCCATCTTTTGCAATGAAATTACTGAGACAGTCCTTGCTCTTTGTCATGTGCCTAGAGCAACTGCTGTCAAAGTACCATACATCATGCAATAAAAATTAAACATTTTTAGGTACCCAACTCTGTTTGGGTCCATATATAGGGGTCAGTTGTCAGTACAACTCTGGGAATATATCCTTTAGGTTTTCTTCGGATATTGTTGCACTTATTTTCATATATGTAAGCCACACTCCCATAGTATCTATGCTTGGATTGTGTCTTATTTATATGAACTCTCAGATCATTTGGCTGAAACTTATTTCCATGAAGATTTCTATTAATGAAACTTGAATAATAACCACTATTTCTTTTGTACTGAGGTCTATATTGAGGACTGTAATGAGTCCTTTGCTGATCTTTGGGCTGAAACTTGTGATAAGTTTTCTGCCTGAAATGATTGTTTTTATCAGTTTGAATATTGCATTCAGAGATATTCCAGTCATCATCAGTTGGAAATAATCTGCCTTTCCCCCTGACTTTGTAAATCTTTGAATAATTAATATTCTGGGATTTTTTTATGACTGAAGTTTCTCTGGTTTTTGGCCTGATCAGCTTTAGTAGATTCAGCAGTAAATCTACTTTTTTTATTTTCATAATGATCAGCTGATTTACCTTTTTGATTGAATCTGTTGTTGTTTACAGCTGACCTTTTTGAAAATTGACGCTGAGGTTGACTTGATTCACGTTGAACTTGTTTTACTGGTTCAACATGCTTCTTAATCTGAGGACATTGTTCAGCTATGAACTTAACACCAGTTTTGGTATTAGGTTCAGTTGCCTTACTTGTTCCTCTTTTCGAAGTCAGCTGTGTATCTAATCCTAAGCCAGTTCTATCCATCTATGACTTACCAGATTTGAATCCAGTTGTTGAACTAGACTGAGCAAAAGATTCAGTTGCTGCTGCTGATGCAATAAACTGATACTGATTATTTCTTTTGTTAGTCCTACTTACTTTCAACGTGTTCAGTTCATCATTCAATCTTTTGACTTCTAGAATTAGAGATTCTTTCTCAGCTTTGATTGATTCATAACCAGCTTGTATGGCGGCAAGTTGATTCATCAAATCGTCAAGAGTTTCTTCTAGTTCTAAATTTCTTGGATTGGAATCGGCTGTTGAAGAACATGCATTTTTCATGGAAATTTGAGCTGAGCTATATTTAGAATTTGATTCACATACCTCATTGGGATCTTCCATGTATGCCATTAAAGCTGTGTCATCTGATAGTCTTTCAGTACCAGCTTTATAGTCTGACTCATCTCCAGCAAGGAGTGCTCTTCTACCAACTCTTCTTGGCTGAGTCTTTTTGGTCAGTTCTGGACATTCAGCCTTGTAATGTCCAGGCTTCTTACAGTTGAAGCAAAGATACTCATCATCTTTTCTTTTCTCGGGAGTCTTCTTGATGAACTTCTGGGTTACAGGATGACCATTCTTCATCCTTTTGATTCTGCTCATCATTAGAGCCATTTGTTCCTCCATTTCATCCAACTGTTGAAGATTGTTTGTGCATGTTTCTTGAGAATCATTTGATGCTGCTGCAAGTGCTGTGGTTTTTGGTTCTTCCAGAGCTTTGATTATTGCAGCTGTGCTTGTAAAATCTTCACTGAATTCATAAGCTTTCAAATCTGAGAAGATTTTGAATGAGTCCTCTATGTCAAGTCTTCGAGATTCTTCCATAGCAGTGACCTTCATCTTCCAGCACATTGGTAATGCCTTCAAGATTCTTGTATTGATAACTTTCTTTGAGTATTCAATCTTGAGTAGATCTAATTCATCCATGATAGCACTGAATCTTGTCTCCATTTGGTCAATGGTCTCTCCACTTTTCATCTTGAAATTTTCAAACTTTTGTTTTGCAACAGAGATTTTGTTTTCCTTGATTGAATCCGTTCCTTCACAAACTAGTTGAAGTTTGTCCCACATTTCTTTAGCAGTTGTGCATTCTTTCACCTTTAAATACATATTGCTGTCAAGAGTTCTGAGAATAAAATCCATAGCAACATTGTTGAGATTGTTTCGTTTGCGATCATCACTGGTCCATTCAGCTTTAGGCTTGGCAACTCGAACTTGATCTTCGCCAACAGTTTGCATGTTAGTGATCTGAATTGGTCCATCAGTGGGTACATCCATCATTTCATCATGAGTAGCAGCTAGAAAAGCCTGCATACGACGTTTATATTCATCAAATCTGTCCATGTTGCACATCAGCATCTGTCTTTCATACTGATTGTTATCCATTATGAGTGAGTGAGAACTGATTTTATAAGAACTGGAAACTAAGATTTCTTATGAGAACAACTAGAGGAGATTTAGAGCAAATGAGCTTTTTAACAATTTCTTGTTAAAGAAACACTGCTCCGATACCAATTGTTGGTCCCTTGGAAAGGCTAACACAAGTTTAGAGAGGGGGGGTGAATAAACTTGTCCCTAAAAACTGGATTTAGAACAAATTATGGTTTAGTTAAAACTTGTGTGGAGTTAAGCTGACTAAGCTGAGTTTAAGTCAAACTGACTTAACCAAAAACTGAGTCAACCGGACGCGGATATAATTGTAGCCTTTTTCTTGATCTCGTTATTCTATGTGAAAGCTAAGTGTGTTAAACTGAATTCTGGTGAATGTCAGTCTGTGAGCTGTGAGTTGTATAGCAATCAATTATCAGAATACTGTAGATATATGCTAAATAAATAAATAAATGTGTAAAGTAAATAAACAAGAATTATAGAGGTTCCAGGTGGTGTAATCCTGTCAGTCCTCTCTTCCCCTGTGGTGTGGAGGAAAATTCCACTAGAACTTCTTGAGGTGAACTGTTACAAAAACTCCTAAACAATAGTCCTTGGCTAATCCCTAGCTTCACTATCTAAATAGTTGTAGAACAGGTAGAATTGTTGTTCTTCAATTGCTTGAACACTGGTCCTTGAAGGGTAACGTATGCCTCTTCACCAGCTACCACCACAAACACAGTCTACCCGACTGCTTGTAACAACTGTCCTTGGCAAAACCTTCCTGGTTTGCTTCACAGTCTAAACCTTTGATGTAGAATCAAAGTTGGGCTGAGAATCAATAAATTGATTCTCGTTTGTGGTTCTTCAAAGTGTCTAAATCTGGATAAATTCTGTGTAGCTTGAACACTTGAAGAATTTCTTGATATGATCTTGTTATAGCGCAGAGATGATAGCAATTCGAATAGATAAGACTAGTGCACAAAAATGATTGTAAATCTGTTAAATCTTCGTGTTTAATCCTTGGTGCAAAGTCCTATATTTATAGTGTGAAGTCCAACGTTCATCTTGCAATAATTCGAATTGTATCAACGTCTATCTTGTAACGGCTATATTTTCTGACCGTTCTGATGTGTCAGTATTTCATCCAATAGAATTGCTTCCTTTAAAACGTTCGACTGTACTATCAGTTTGTTGGATGGTGACATATAAAACGAGTTTCTCGATCGCTTTATATCATGTGTTTATCGATTGTCGCTTTCTTGTCTGACTTGGAGCATTAACTGAGATTTTACTCTTCTTCAAATGCCAGTACTCCAGTTAACATCTGATTCTAATTGACTTAATCAGAGTACACCATAAACAATTATCTTCTAATAATTCATTGTCCTTATCATTTTTAGGTCTTCATACAAGATCCATAAAGTCAGTTCAGGTCACCACAAACTTGCCTGAAGTCTAACTTTATAGTCTTGGCCTATAATCTTCATAACTGAGCTTGAACCCTCAGTTCTTCAATTCTCTATAACTGAGTCTGTGACCCTCAGTTCTTCATTAACTGAGTTTGAACCCACAGTTCTTCAATCTTCTAGATAAGCCAACCGAGTTTGTGTCGCTCAGCGAACTTACCTTCTTCAGTTTCATATAGGTGTATTTTGAGTCAGTTTATTTATCTTAATGATTTCCAGTTTTCTAAATGACTTCCAGTTTTCAGTTTCACGACACGCTAACTATTACAGTGCTTGTCTAATGTAACCTATACAAATATCATACTCTAATAAGGCTTATACAATTAATTCTAGACATCTTTTAGCTTTTCACTATAACAGCTAGCTTCAGCACTTCATCAATGAGGTTAAGATAATATTCTGAGTAAACATGATGAATTATCATCAAAACACAAATTTTATTTCCAACACCGAGGATAACGTCGTATACCTTCATTGGAAGTGATACCAAATCCACATTCATACTCGTACCATCTATGGTCATAATACAATTTTTATGAATTTTATTAGTTACCAAACCAGCACCTGTGGGGCTATTGACTACTACTATGTGTGGGAGTTCCTCTTCGATAAAATTCAATTTAGATGCAAAATTGGTAGCCACGAAAGAATTAGATGCACCAGAATCGATCAAAATTTAAGCCTTAAGACCTAGAATAAGTACCGTACCTTCCACCACGTTTGAATCATCCGCTATGTCCTCCTGAGCCATGGCAAAGACCTTAGCTTTCACTTGGGGCTTCTTCCCTCCATGGCCTAGCTTTCCAGTTGGTTGCGGGGCAACTCTTGGTGTAGAGTCAGTAGTTTGCGCCGTGCGGTTCGCCATGACTATACAATCTCATGCCATATGATCCTTACTCCTACAAAATAAGCATAATCCCAACTTTCTCCGGCATTGGTGTCGTTGTGACCTGACTTCCCACAGAATGAACATACCACCGTAGGGGCTGCTGGGACAGCAGCTGGTGTAGCATTTGGGATGGGTGCAAAAGCCTTTTGTTTCTTTCCATTCATAGCTAGAGATGCTTCATCAGAAGTAATTGACCGCTTGGCAGCCTGTCGTTGTTGAGCAGCTTGGCAAGCATTATTTTCATTTCTCATTTTAATTTATATCCGTGTGGCTGCCTCAACTGCTGCCTTGTAGGTCGTAGGGGGTACTGCAGCCATAGTTGTCTGGAGTTTAAACCTTAAGCCATTCAGGAACTTGTTGGTCCGGTGGTCTTCAGTATTTACCAACCGCTGACAGTAATTGGCAAGTTTAGTAAATTTTGCCTCATACTGAGTTACTGTCATGGAACCCTGCTTCGGATTCATGAAATACTCTTCCTTTTGGTTCCTTACCCAAGTGTGTATGAAGCGGTTGTAAAACTTTTCAGTGAAAGCATTCAAAGTCATTGGCCGATTCAGTTCATCCCACTGCCTTCTGAGGCTCTGCCACCAATCCCTATCATCGTCTCAGAATTTGAATGCTGCGAATGTCACTTTCTGTCGATCCGCATATCCAAGAGCATCGAAAATGTCCTCCATCCTTTCAAACCATCTCTCTTCTTGATCTGCTTGGTCTGGAATACCAAAAAATTCCAGGGGACCAAACTTCAGAAAATGTTCCATTTGCCTATCCTCATATTGATTGACCTGACCTCCTCCATTTCCCATTTGATGGTTTTGCACATTAGGCCCAACATTATTCTGGTTGATACGCTCATTGGCCAACAAGGTTATGGTAGTACTCAGCTGCCCAAGGATGGCAGCTAAGGTCGGGTCTACCCCTGGCATGTTTTGTGGATCGATGTTGTTTTGGGGCTGTTCAACGTTTTCCTGTTCGACATTCGGATTTGGGTCTTCTCCTGGCCCAACCTTCTTACAGGCTCATTCTCAATCAAGTTCCTTCCTACTTGAGAGCCGCTACCCTGAATCATGTTGCGGTAGTTCACTCGTGTACCTCGTCGTGTCAACTGTAAGGAATTAATGTTTAATATCTCTCGAGCCCACAACCAATTCAGATCGTATGAAAAAAAATCCAGCTAAGACTTTCCTGCCTATTCTGGATTATTCCTGCTTCCACATTCCATTTAAAAAATTTATAAATTTTTTAATTTCAACCAATTAAAATTGCCAAAGTATTTATTACCAAGAAATAAAAATTCATCCAAACCAAACGAACATTATCCTACTAAAACATTGCATAATAGAATATATCATCCCGTCATACGTGCCCCTATCTCATGTGCTCGATCTCTCTCTTTGCATCATTCAAGGAAACCTTCAAGTCCCGAATCTCTTCCCATAGGGCTAAACACTCATCGCAGACCAGCCTTTCGTATCCATTGGCCCTATGATACTTTCTACCCTGAATTGGTTATGGAGATAAACAATCTCCAATGGTGTTGCCTCCCAAATCAGAGAGCTATGGTCTTCCATCATCGGGTCCGGCTGGGGTTCCGGAACATACTTCAGGGTTGGCGTGTCTTCATGTTCCATGTTTGCTTCTACTCCCTGATTTTCCTTTCCTTCAGGATCTTCCTCCGCTGGGTCCTCTTCTTCAGGGTCGGAATCATCGTCTTCCACAACGATGACGTCAACAGGAAGGTCTTTGTAGGGCTCCTCCTTAGTAAGTTCCACAGAGGTTCCCTCTTGGCCATTTTTCTCAGCATACTTCTAGATTGGCCCATTTATATTTGGGGGAAATGTCCTGATTGCCCCCACCCTTTTCTTTGGTTTAGCTTGTCAACTTGTTCATCCAACATTTGGTGGGAAGGCCATTTCCTACTAAATACAATATCCATAAAAATTATATAAAAGCAAAGAGTTTATATAATACTAGGTGTTAAGTTTTATTAAGCCCGATTTCCTATGTTCCCTCATCTACAATCAAGTCCTATGGATCCTTATCCTAACACCTCTACAAACCTGGCTTTGATACCAACTGTAATAGGCCTATCACCGACCCCTGGGCTCCGTTTGGTTTTGGACTGACTGGATTCATTTGGATCCAACTTAATATTTTATTCACCCACTATCTTATTTACTATTATTTTACAATCATTTCACCATCAACAAATAAAATAATATTAATCAATTCATTTTATTCACCACCTACACTATTCAACCATTACTTTATCAATATAATATTTCTCTCACCAATCATTTCACCAATCATTTCTTCATCAACACAAACTTTAATACAACATTTCAACCTTATAATCATTACCTTACATTATTTTATTTTATTTTCTCTCTCATGACTCAAATGGATCCAGTCCAGTCCGAAACCAAACGAAGACCTGGGGTCCACTGGGGTCCTAAGGGAACAAGTCTGCGATCCACCGCTCAAGTTCTAAAACTCCGAAAGGAACACTGAGGGAGCAATATCTTTAGTCAAACATTACTAAATCCAAAAAAAACATCACCGGATCCAAGAATGGAGAAACATCGTCAAATTCTTATTACATCGAAATAAAGCAAAACTCGAAGGAAACTGAAAATCAAAGCTTGACACTAAGATGTCATGTCAACATTGAATTCTTCGTTCACTCCCTCTCCCAGAACAGCCTCCAAGATAACTCCGCTTACCTCACCGCCCTGGTATCCTTCCTCAATACCTGAAAAAAATATTTCACAAATGTGTGAGCTACAAAAATATTAGCCCAGTGAGTTCCGATGCAAGTGTCCATGACCTTTATATATATGAAAATAATAATTACTCAAAACCGTTTAAATTGTTATAATAGAAGGCCTTTTCCTTACCCTGCATATGATAGTAGATAACAACACTGCAAAACATGATAATTTGCAAAGAATATAAATGCCAAGTAATTTATTGAGTTTAAATCTATTATTTCTCTTGGCACCGACTTGCTTTAGTCGATGAGTCATTACCAACCCACTCCAGCATGTTTTTCTACGACACTCCATAAGCAAGCAAGCTGTTACCCGACAACTCCGGCCTATTGTCAGTGAAAAGGGTTCAGACCTTCGCCCAGTGAACCTCTCAGAAGGCTCAGCCAACCCCACTGCCCTCCGAACCATGACATAGCCATCGGTCCTTGCTTTCCCGACCATGTACATAGAACATTGGGGAACAAATTTTGGCACCAACACTCTAGGAATGTCGATGGATCAAGAATAAGAGGCCCCGAGACCGGTGACTAGCCGTTCTGCGGTGCAGTAACCCGGACCCAACTAGTCGCTTAGAGTTCTCTTTGCTCACGCACGCAGAAGAAGAATACAATACTCGATCATCAACATTTTTCATTATCCATGCTTAAGATGATTGGCTTACCGAAATTTGTCATAGAATAATATCTATGAAATTGGCATCACAGACCTTTGTTATCAATTCACGTTGTTTACACGGTTTAAAAGTGGTTAAAAAATGTGGTGTAAATGAATAAGATATATTTTTAAGGTAAAAGATACATCATGGGAACATTCACTACTACAATTACACTCTTTTGGGACGACAAAATGTCGTCCCTAATGATCAAAAGTCGTCCCGTTTTTACGTTTAGGGACGACATGTCGTCCCTAATCTGTCGTCTCTAAAGGTTCGTCTAAAAAAATAGGAGGATTTTTTTTTGGGACGACATGTCGACCCTAAAGATCCATCGCTGACGTGGCAAATTTTTTATTCAACGCTGACATGGCGTGCATTTTTTGGGACGACATGTCGTCCCTAATTTAAAATTCCGAAATTAATTTATATTATTTCACAAAAAGAAATTAAATAATTTAATTTTTATTAGGGACGACATTGTCGTCCCTAAATACTTTACAATAAATTTAATTTAATTTCCGAAAATGAACTATTAAAAAAAATAATTAAATTAGGGACGACAAATGTCGTCCCTAATGATCGGCTATAATTTTCTGGGAAATTAGGGACGACAAATGTCGTCCCTGTTTTTTTTAGGCCAAGATTTGTTTTTGCATGCCCTCGCATGCCAAAAAATCGAAACGCAACATTAACATGAATAAAAAATCATCCAAATGAACCAAAAATCATCCAAATGAACCAAAACTACTAGCTAGGGGATGAATAAACATAATAATAATAATATGAAAATCGTAAACATTTCAAGCAAAAATCACCAAACTATACCATATATATAAAATTGAAATTTCACCATATTTTTTGTATTTTCAAAGAACATTAGTTTCATTAGTATACAAGATTTCATTAAGGCACAAGTAAAGTTAGTATCTCATTTTTAGGCACAAGGTCATGTCTAGTTTCATACGTGTTAAGTGTTAATAGACAATTTAAATACAAGCTATCAACTATAAGGCAAAGTATTGCATAGATTCTACATGTGCAAGGAAAGCGAGATTTTCTCAGAGATCTCGTAACTCACGGGGTTTGCAATAGATCCCCTAACTATTGAGATTTGCAAAGAGCACCTCTAACTACACCGACCTCAAGCAATTTCTTTGTTTGCTAAGCCGAGTAACTACAACACCTTCTTCGAAATCAGAAAAAGTGCGAGGAAAGTAAGTGGACTCCGCAAAAAAAATAAGTTAGGTAAGTATATCCGCACACCGAGTATCATATGTCAATCAAACAAAGGTGGTAGGAATCTAAAGGTGAAACTAAGCTAAGATAAAGTAGATGCACTTGAGATTCCAAAGGTGAAACTAAGCTAAGATAAAGTGATACCAAAATGATGATCATAAATACTGATAAATTGGAAACCAGTGACCTGAACATGTTTATTCCAATAACATCACACCCTATAACTAGTGACAATAAAAGGCCTCATTACAAGAATTTCCTCCAAAATATTCAACTATAGCATTCAAGCTGCTTCAAATGGAAATCAGCAATGAATATAAAAGAAAATTATGTAATAAAGGAGGAAGAGGTAAACAAAAAATAGGTAAAGGAAAATCCTAGACCACTTTTACAAATACTTACCTCTCGCCACCAACTACACAAACAGCACAAGTGCCTGCAGGAGCAGATTCATCCTCATAGTAATGAACCTAAACAAAATCATGTCAAAGCATATAAATTCCAATATTCCATTGTCTTGAGCTGGAAATACCAAAAACTATACAAGGAGTCTCAATGCCACATTTTTCTTCCGAAAGAAGTTTACCCTAGGAGCACAAGGAATAACTTTACCATGATAGAGATAACACTAAAATAACTAGGTGGAAAAGGATGTTACATTAACACCAGCTTGTGTTGAGTTGTTCTTCATTTCCTTCCCAAACTTGTCTTTTCCAATGCTGCCAATATAACTGGTCGCACCAGGAATTTGAAGCATCCACTGCACTCATATGCATGCAATTCTCATTTAGACACACGGAAAGCAACAGCCAAAATGAAAATGACAGTGACATATCCCTGAGCCACCCTAATTGAATTTTGAGTGGCACCTGAAACACAAAACATAAAAAATAAAAACCAATATGATATATTAATCTATGATCGTAATTGTACATGTTATGTCCATAATTATCTAAAACGAGAACACTGAAAAAGATAAGGATCCGCATTTAACAAGGTTGTGTCATCTTTCCAGATATAACCTCTGAGTTATGATATCCCTTCAAATAAGAAGAAAAAGCAGCCCTGAAACTAATACTCAGCTCCCAAAGTGAAGACAACAACTAAGTGAAAATGATGGAAAAATTAGAATATGTGACATAAGAAGTTCCAAACCTATTGTAGAACAATCAAATACTTTTATTAAAACATAAAGAATATCCCATCTAATGTTCAAGGACAAGAAAGAGTTATGCTCAACTGTATCCCATCAACATGGACATACCTTGAAATGCTCGAATGCAAGATCAAGACGACATGCACCGACCACACCACTTGGAATATTCAGGCGCTTGACATATGAAACTGATAAAACAAAGGTATGGAAAGTGGGATACTGGATTAGTAGAATAATATATAGTTGCACAGAGACAAGAATCCATGAAGTAGGTCAGTCAGAACTAGAAGGCAAGACGACATTAATACTCCTAATCTCAATATGCATAATAAGGTCTGTAAATGTTAAAAATGAGGGTACCTTTTACATGTCACCAAAAAAAGAGGACATTAGACCTATACACATATATAACTATTCTTGGATGGCATCATAGCTCAAAAAGTTTAAACAGAAAAACAAATTACAGGTCTCAAAAATTCAGATTATGAAAGAAAGGTTATCTGCTATTTAGTACTCTCTCTTCTCTGACTTTACGGTGCTGTGTGATTAGATATACACTTATATATCACCGGAAATAAAAACACAAATAATATCGAAGCACCGTAAAATCATAAAAACTTCATTTGCTACCAAAAACTTCCATGATGGTGATGTAAATCTCTGGATAGCATGTTCATGATCACATAAAAACTTCATTTGCTACCAAATTTCTGTTCAATTAACACTTAACCTTCATGGAACTATAAATGAAAAGAACAATTGTAAGGATACTTTTTTTATTTTTTATAATGTTGATTTCATTCATTCATCAAATGAATCAATTACAATTCTATCTAGTGATACAAACAAGTAGAAACAGCCATGATACTACAACAACCATCAACAATTAGGAACTCATTACTAAGCATACTAAAACTATCAAGCATTTCAAAAATCGAAAAAAAAAACAATGCAAGAAATTGACGAAAATAATAAGAAAAAATTATTCACCTTTGATTGGGATGAAATTAGACAAGTTTTTCGTTGAAAATGGTGAAGAATCGCCGGGAATCACCCCAAATTCGCCCAAATCGCCGGAGCTATGCCAAGGAAGAAGAAAGGGACAGAATGAGAGGAAAATTTTGGATATAGTACTATCACAATGATCGATAACGATCGCGACATAGTATATAGTACTATCACAATGATCGATAACGATCTAACTCATTCGCTCGATAACAAACCCCGAGATTCAAATCGATCTCTTAATAACGATCCCCGACTATTAACTCCTTCGCTCGATAACGATCCATCAAGACATAGTAGATAGTACTATCACAATGATCGATAACGATCTAACTCATTCGCTCGATAACGAACCCCGAGATTCAAATCGATCTCTCATTACCGATAACGATCTAACTCATTCGCTCGATATAATGATCGATCGAGCCATAGTAGATAGTACTATCACAATGATCGATAATGAACCCCGAGATTGAAATCGATCGCTCGATAACGAACCCTAACTCTTAACTATTTCGCTCGATATCGATCGACCGAGCCATAGTAGATAGTACTATCACAATGATCAATAACGATCTAACTCATTCACACGAGATTGATTGATCATTATTGAATTCAAGCCCGAGGCTCGTTACTTAGGCAATTGTTGATTTCAAACTCAAGATTGATTGATCAGTATTGAATTAACGAGTAGTGCTTTTCAAACCTTAGGCTCGTTAATTTTAAGTCAAATGTTGATTTCAAACTCGAGATTGATTAATCAGTAATGATTTTCAAACCCAAAGCTCGTTACTTTTAAGTCAAATGTTGATTTCAACATCGAGATTGATTAACGATTAGTGATTTTCAAATCTGTGGCTCGTTACTTATAAGTCCATTGTTCATTTCAACCTCGAGATTGATTAACGAGTCTCGGTCTTCAATCCCGAGGATCGTTACTAGCTTATATGTCAAATGTTGATTTCAAACTCGAGATTGATTAATGATTACTGATTTTCAAAACCCTTAGGCTCGATACTTATAAGTCAAATGTTGATTTCAAACTCGAGATTGATTAATCAATATTGATTTTCAAACCCTTATGCTCGATAATAATAAGTCAAATGTTGATTTCAAACTCGATATTGATTAATAAGTAGTAAATTCAAACTCAATGCTCGTTACGTATAAGTCAAATGTTGATTTCAAACTCGATATTGATTAATAAGTTGTAAATTCAAACTCAATGCTCGTTACTTATAAGTCCATTGTTCATTTCAACCTCGAGATTGATTAACGAGTCTCGGTCTTCAATCCCGAGGATAGTTACTTATATGTCAAATGTTGATTTCAAACTCGAGATTGATTAATGATTACTGATTTTCAAAACCTTTAGGCTCGTTACTTATAAGTCAAACTCGAGACTCGTTACTTATAAGTCAAATGTTGATTTCAAACTCGAGATTCATTAACGAGTAATGATTTTCAAACCCGATGCTCGTTACTTTTAAGTCAAATGTTGAATTCAACATCGAGATTGATTAATAAGTAGTAAATTAAAACTCAATCTCGTTACTTATAAGTCAAATGGTGATTTCAAACTCGATATTGATTAACGAGTAGTGAATTTAAAATATTAAATATAATTTTTAGATACAAAAATATAATTATTAAATATTAAATAAAAATTTTAGGTTAAAATTTTGAATTTTAAATATTAAATATAATTTTGAATAAAAAAAAATCATTTTTAATAAAAAAAATCATTTTTAATAAAAATTTCATTTTTAGGGACGACATATGTTGTCCCTATTAAATAAATAAAAATTCAAATTATTTCATGAAATTTTGGGTGGGAAAAAAATTAAAAACAGGGACGACTTTGTCGTCCCTAAAGAGTTTCCCGGGTAAAATTTGCCACTCTGGAATCCACGTGGATGGGCGGGAAATTTAATGATTATTAGGGACGACATTGTCGTCCCAAAAAATAAAGAATCGTCCCGAAAGATTTAAATTTCTCATATTTAATTAATCGAACGTTGACCGATTTTTAGGACGACATGTCGTCCCTAATAATCTTTATTTTGGGACGACAAATGTCGTCCCTAAAGGTAAGGTCTCTAAAAACCTAATTTGTTGTAGTGATTATCTTTTAAATGTTTACCGGTACGCATGCATATATTAGGGTAGGCTATTTTGTCCGCTAGACAGAGCCATGCATGCTGAGGCTAAAATAAATTACAAATAAACTTCGGTAGAGTGATGCGACAAGGCCATGCATTTAAGGTGTATTCTTAAGGTAAGTGGCATGTATATTTTCCTTTACTTTGTAAATTATGATATCAAATAGTTCAGTAGATGCTTTATCAAATAGGCCATGCATTTATAAAGATTGCTTTCGTAGCATGGACCAAGTCGCAAACGGGGTTCAGCGGAAATTAGCGATATAGATATTGGTTTGAGCATCTAATTAGGACAAATGACGGGAAAAAAAATAATATCTAATGACGATGTTAAACAAATAAATATTTAGTGTTGATGTTTGATAAAAAAAAATAACATCACCTTATACAGATTTGTGATTCAGCAGCAAAATGCATACTTTTAATTTTAAAAGTAATCACAATTTAACTTATTTTTTTGAACGCACAATTTAACTTATTATAAAATGATGATAGCTAACTTATAAACATTTATTATAAAAAAATAGATCTATGGGGAAAAATACAACCGGACATCTAGCTGAAAAATAGATCTATTGAGTGTTGTCCTTCTTCTTCATCTAGCTGTCTATCAAGTCAATTCAAATCCAGATCTACACTTAGTTTTTGACTTATTTAATTGCATCTTTATTTCAAAAAAAATAAAAATGGATCATGAGTAGGGGAATTTTTTGCGTAGTATCTACATATGCATCGTGACGGGAGAAATAAACTGGACCACACAGTTTGAATTTAATTTAAAAACAGATGGTCCCTGTCTCTCCACACGTGTATCCACACCGTGTGAAGACACCACTAAAAAATCTCCCCTTGAGTAGTGTAGTTAAAAAGACAAATTTGAAACGAATATCAATTGTTCCAGTTTGTTTTCGTTTAGGTCACAATCTTTTAAATACTTGTTCGTTTAATAAAAGTGTTGGATCTAATCGTATGTGATGAATCACTTTGATCTATGATCGTTTATATCAAACTATAAAGAATCTAAATTAAAGATGAAAACGGAAGCGTACCTAAAACTATATCAGCGGAAATCTCTTTTGGTGTTGTGGGATCGGTCTTCTGGATCTACACACCTTCTGGTAATTTTCAGAGGAGCCCTTTTGAATTCCCTGTAGGTCTCTTTTTGATAATGGGAGTCAGAAGAGAATAGATAAGTGTGTGACCTAGGGACTATAGCCCTCCTTATATAGTGAAATATATTTCAGGTATTTCCATTTCTACCCATCAACGAAATGGAAATTACCTCTTAGTCTCTACACATAAAAGGCCCATACCCTAATGATACATTATAGCCCAACAACCGTAAACAAAATTGATCACTTTACATCAGCCTAATATTTATCGATAGTCCATACTAAATAATTATTTCACATATAAGTCCAACGTTGGATTAATGATCCAACAATCTCCCACATGGGCTATATGTGTAACCTTATAATTATTTATCAACAAATAACCAAATGAGCGCTCAACTTTGTTGTCGTCATAAAAATGTATAAATAAAAATCCTGTCCATCAACCCCATCCGTCCATCAACCCCATCAACGTAGGACCAAAGCGGCCTTCGTCACATGTATCGTAATGGGACCCATCAATAATCACGTATGCTAACAAAACTGAATGACATGGATCATGATGAGGATGAGTAGCATGGAAATAACATGACATGTGATTTTAACCTGTATATTTACAACTGGTCCACCTTAAACTTTAACGAGATCATACCATATATCGAGATCAAAGTTGAACAACAAAACTTTAATTTCTGCAGAAATAACCCGTAAGTTTTACTTCAACGTTAACTTTAAACTAAATAACCGAAAATTATGTCAATGTCAGAAAAAGCATTATCAATTACAAACTCCCACTAAACCTCAGCATCCTTAACTGACATGACATCCATCTAAACAATATGCTCAAGAACATCTTGGGTGGTTGTCCCTTAGTGAGTGAATCTACAATAATGGAGTTTGTCATGATAACTTCAATAGACACCCTTCCACTTCGAACTCTATCTGTAACAACTAGGAACTTTATATCATTGTTCTTATACATTGATGAACTCATGTTGTTGTTGGGATAAAACACTACGGAATTGTTATCATATGAATCCTTAATGAACCTTATCGACCAAAAAAACCAAAAACTTGCAGCCTGAAATAAATTTCCGCATCTATATCCCATCCGTAGTGGCTTTGAAAGCACTAAAATTTGTCTTTAATGTCAAAGAAGCCATAAGTGTCTCCTTAGCACTTTTCAGAAAAACAACTTCTTATGACAAAATGAAGACATAACCTTATGTGGATTTAAATGTTTATTTACATCCACCAAAACCTGAGTCAGTATACCGAATGATCTCTAACTTTTCTGACTCCATATATGTGAACATCCTATATTTTGTTTTCCGTAAGTACTTTATAACCTAATAGGCTGCAACCAAATGACCCTTTGCAGGATCTTTTAAGAATCTGCTCAACTTGACCGAAATGGACGCAATAACCTGACACGTACAAACCTGAGAACACATTAGACTCCTAGCTAATAAATGAATCAAAAGTAACCTTATGCATTTCCTCCTACTTAAATCGTTAGAAAAGGCACAGTTTGAGACTGAACTTGTCTCCCTTAGACACAGGGGTACCATGTGGTTTACAATCCGGCATGTCGAATCTCTTAAGAAAACATTATCGATATAATCTGTGTGTAATGATCCAATAATACCTCAGGAATAATCCCGATATACATGGATCCTAAAACTGAATTAGCGTCACTTAAATCTTTCAACTCAAAACCGAACGAGTGAAAGGATTTAGTTTCACGCCCAAAATCTATATCGTTACTGATAATCATCGACATCTCAAACCAAGAATGAGAAGCTACTCCCACTAAAGTTATGGTTGATACATTCATCAAATAAATTTGACTCAAAACCAAACGAGATAATAATTGATGAAATCCAACATACCATTGACGGGGAAACTATTTGAGTCCGTAGATAGATTTCTTTAGCTCGCACACCATATTCTTCGCATCACCAAATGCAAAGTTTTCTGGAAGCACTGAAACAATGTTTCATCAATGTCACCATTGACAAACATTGTCTTTACATCCATATAATCTAATGTAACTCATAATCCTTAGAAGCAAGTAGAGTCATAAATATACTGAAAGGGCCTTTCAAAGAAACCAGAGAGAAAGCCTTTTATAATATATGCTCCTTTTGAGTAAAGCCCTTAATGACAAGACAAACCTTATATCTTTCAACTTTACCAGTTGAATCCCTCTTGGTCTAAAATGTCCATTTACAACCAATGGGTTTCGAACCTTATGATAATGGTAGAAGATCCTAAATGTCATTGTCCTTTATGGACTTCATCTCATATTGCATAACCTCAGTCCACTTATGAGACTTAGAGCTTTCCATGGCTTGGGGAACGGTAACCGGATCGTCCTTCATAATGCCAGGATCCTTATGCTTAAAGAGGTAAACAATATAATCATACTGAATTGTTGACCTGGATTCTCTAGTGGAGATCCTAAGTTACCGTGTCACTGATTTCTCATGTGGTACTTCATATGCTCATGTTGCTCCTATATATGTTCTTGAGGATGTAGAGGTTGCCTAATTGGAAGTTCAAGAATATTGTCATAAACTGTATCTGGCGATAGTATACATCTTATTTGGGAAAAAACAATTTGTTACCAACTGCCACTGTAAGGAGAGTCATGGTAGGGTCTTCTTTAAAGACAATATTCCATCTAATAAAGAAAATGGAAGTAGAACCATAGAACACAATGCCAATGAACCTTATCTTCCCCCCAAACACAATGTCCTCAAGGAACCTTGTAGATCCTGTCTAATAAAGAAAATGGAAGTAGAACCATAGAACTTAAAACCCCTAGATCCCTTAAAACACCATATTACATAACAATTAACCAAAGTCCAATTTTCTCTCCTTAGGCTTATAAGGCCTAACCTTAGCTGGAAAACCTCCAATATGATTACAACGAATACTGGGTTTTCTCAGTCCATATTTCATATGGGGTTTTGGTTACTTCTGTAGTGGGTATTTATTTAGTATGAAAGCTGCTAACTTTAATTTCCATAGTGACTACCATTAGATTATTATAGGCAATTGAATCCCGAATAATCATCTATGAATTTGATATTTTACATTGCTGACCATCCCAAGATACCATAGGGAATAGTCAGCAACTGAGATTATATATCAATTCTAAGATGTCCTTAGAGAATCAATACCTAGTTTCCTTATATTTGGTTTGTTTTACCCCTTAATACAACCTACACAGACAAAACCATCTGACATATCAAGGGACCTAATGTTCTATATGGCACGACCCTTTATATTCTCTTTCAAGCATTTTTCCTTAAATGCTAATGCCAAACCATATAAGAATCATCATTAGTTGACTTTGATTTGTGCCATGAAAACTAAAGGCCGGGCTCCCTTAAGGATACAATGGTATACACCAAATACTGATTATTACTAAAAGCCAAATGATTAGAGCATATTTGACCTGAATACTGGAAAAGACTAAATGTATCGTTCTTAATTGAACAAGAATATCCTGAGTATTCAATAAAGAAATGAAAAACCAAATTCCGCCATAAAGACGGCCTGATAAGTCTCTTCCAGGTCTAGAAAATGTTCAATCTTCGGTAACAATCTAGTGTCTTAGTAGCCTTAAACTTTACTGCATCAGCATCACCCTCAAGACGTATCTTTCATCATCAACTAGTGATTGATGATGCTAGCTACTCCTCATATTCATGCTTAAGTGCATAGTAGCATCCGAATCTATCCACCAAGTGTGTTCAGGCACAAAAATCAACCCAACCCCTTAACAAACCAAAAAAAAAAAAAACCTTAACTTAATTTGCTCAACAAGCATGACACTACAAGCAATCTTCATTGCGTACCTACCTATTGACATAAGAAACAACTAATATCTATATGCTGTCATTTATGCCCCTAGTGTTGAATACCAACAGCTTCCTTAAACTTAAATTTTATTGTGCCTTTACCTTTAATGGTGACCATATTTAGCACTTTTTGGTTGCCCAAATTTCAATAATTCCACTTCAACTCCAACCATTCATTATGTCAGTTATAACTGACATTTAATTTACCATATTGTGCATGAAGAGAAAAAAATGACAAATTACACCAGAATGCCATCACAGATATCCAAATCAAAGACCTGAAGTTTGGAAATCAGATGAGTCATTTCCAGAGTGTGCCCTTTATGTTGCATTAGCCCTAGTACATTATAGAGACTAGATCGGACATGACAAATCATGTATTGCCTTTCATGGGCATTGTGCAACTTTATTTAATACAAATTTGCTTAATAGTCACCATGGTCTTTATGCCATTTCTAAGAGTATATGGATTGACTTCCTACATGATCACTGGACTCAACCTGTTTGATCATTCTCACTTCTCAAAGTACAAATATGTTTAACTTTACTATCCTAACTGAGAGGTTTAAGATGATCATACATAAATGTCAAGTCTAGATCCATAATGCCAATGACAAGAACAAACTTGTTCTTCCTAACTCTTGAAATGATAGGCCATCAGTGGAAGAATATAATACTTGAATGAGCAAATATATTTTAAAGCAGATTTTATAATTGAATACAAATAACAACTTAATTGACCTTAAGCTCACATATATAAGATCCGATGAATATCCAAAGTCAAACAAATTTATGATTTATTTTCCCATCACAAGATACCGGCACGACATTAATATCCCATCTTTGGATGATAATACTAACTCGTAATTGACATCTTGGTGTAGTGATCAAACACTGACAATAAATCTTGTCAAATAATAGACCAATCTTTGGACCGTATCTATTACCCACATGGAAACCGAATAATTGTCACGTATTTATCACCACATGTGTATTTATAGTTCTGCCAAGTAATATCCTTCCTTTGGGTCGAATACTATCCGCATGATTTATAAAAACACAAACTATTTTGCATCTCACCGTGAATCCATTTCCACGTACAGGTTACTTTGACGATATATTGCTTCAAAAAATCCACTTAGAGACATAATAAATACAAATACCGCAATATATTAATCTTTGATTTTACCGTGTTGACCTTTTAAAAAAATGATCAATCAAAATTAGGTTACTTATTTCTTCAGATCTTAACGTAACTAATTATTAAATAAACGGTCATCTACCGTAAATTAATTTCCGAGCATCATCAAAAAATACATTTTATCTTGGTGTAGTCATGCCTTCAACTTTATTTCAAATTGAACATAACAAAGTCTAGATTATTTATTTATTTCAATAACCAAAAAATGGCGTACAACATAAGCCCTAATTTACTACTTTTCCCAGCCGCCGCCATCTGTACATTCACAGCAACCGACAAGTTTTTATATTGTATTCTTTATTCTGATGAACAACGGCAACGAAAAAAGAAAAACAATGATAATACTAAAAGAACATGCATTCCGAACCAAACGCATCATCTAAATCCCAAAAAAGAGGCTGCGTGATTTACACAAACAATATGCAAATTTCACCGTATAAAACAAATAGATTCACGATAATTGAACATAATCCGCTCCGAAACCACTTGTTGATTTAACCGTATGTGAGGAATCACTTTGATCCATGATCGTATATGTCAAACTAACAATAATCTAAATTAAAGATGAAAATGGTAGCATACCTGAAACCATAGAACGAAAATCTCTTTTGGTGTTGCGGGATCGGTTTTCTAGATCTACACACCTTGTTGTAATTTTCAAAGGAGCACTTTTAAATTCCCTGTAGGTCTCTTTCTGATAATGGGAGTAAGAAGAGAATATATAGGTGTGTGACCTAGGGGCCATAACTTTCCTTATATAGTAAAATATATTTTAGGTATTTCCATTTCTATCCATCAACGAAATAGAAATTACCACTTACTCTCTACAAATAAAAGGCCCACACCCTAATCATACATTATACCCCAACAACCGTAAACCGAATTGATCACTTTTACATCAGGCTAATATTTATCGACAGTCCATAATAAATATTTATTTCACATGTAAACTCAACGTTGGATTAATGATCCAATAAAAAGAACACAAAAATATGTTCAAATTTGGGTAGTGACGATCACGAAATTGTTAATGAACGATTATTCAGTAAACGAAAAAAAAAATATGTTTAAAATCAGCTCATTCATTAAGATGATTTATTCATGTTCGTGTTCGAGTTTTGCTGACTACATGTTTTTTTGTCTTCCGGTTCAAGTTTGGATCATATCACTAATCAATTTCAAATAAATAAATAACAAAATACGAATAAATATTCAAACATAATATTCCCATCATCATCAAAGTATCTGACGATGCCAGAAATTGACCTTACCCACGTGTCGCCTCCACATCAGCCCAATAATGAATAAAGATAGAGAAAAGCCTACATCAAGAGCCAGAACCCCCAGTATCCGAGCTGCATGAGCTCGGTCACCATCCCCTGACCCCTCCAGGTCGGCCTGTACTTGTGATCAAACCAGCCTTTGCCCGACCCTATAGGTCGGCTCAAGTCCCTCTCGGACCAAACCTCTTATGCACGCAAGAATCCGAGCTAATCTTAGCTTGGCTATCTTCCCCGACCTCCGTAGGTCGCCCCAAACACATAATCGGTCAGCCAGTTCAACTCGGGCCATCTAAGTCGGCCAGAGTACATCCTCAATCGTATTTCTCACGTGTGTGATAACAAGATAAATATGGGAAGAATCCCTCATATTTAATATTATAATTCTGACAGTCAAATATATCCATAATTATCTCCAACAATTAAGGGGATCATAGTTATCTTTACCTTATGGAACACGAAATCCAGGCCCAACAAGGACAAGGCCCACGCCACCTTATGGCATAACTCTCCTCTATATAAACCATCTCTAAGGAACTACGAAGACTTGATTCCAATACACGTATTGGATACGTAGGCAGCTTGAGAAATAACATCTCAAGTCCAGTCTAAACCACCATCAAAACACCCCTCCTCTTTTTATCATGTTCTTAAGGCTTTTTGGCAGGTTGTCTTTAGGAGAATAGCCCTGGATTTATGATCGACGATTTTTGGAATCGTCAAAATCAACCAAAGCGCCATCTTCAATGCACCAACGTAAGCCCTTTCACTAACAATTCCCAACCATCTAAAAGGTTGCGCCATAAGAAAAAAAGGCATTGAGCCTAATCAAGCATCAAGAAGGTCGTATGATTGCTACTATTATTTATACATTTTCATATTTGTAAAAGAGAATTTGGGACATTACCGTAAGCCCAGTAAGTGGTTTAGTTCGCTTTGATGCTATGTTTCTTTAATGAGTGTTATACATCACCTCTCACTTTAACACCTACCACCTTACAAAAGATTAACTTGGGCCTGTTTGGATTGAAGGAATTATATAGAAAGAAAAAGGAAAGACAGTAGCAGAAAAGAAAAGGGAAGGAAGGATTGTAAAGTCTATTCGGAGTGTTTGGATAGAACTAGACAGAAAGGGGAGAGATATAAGAAAAATGAATGGTTTTCCTTCCATTTCTCACCAGTTTTGGAAGGAAACGAGACCACCTAATTTGTAAAGCACCTTATCCCTCATTCTCCCTTACTCTCTTTTCCTTTCTTTCAAACTAAAACAATCTAAACACAAAAATTTAAATCCGTCCAAATTATATCATTTCTTCTCCCTTCATATCATTCGATCCAAACAGGTAGTGACCATTGTCATATAAGATTAATGTTGCAGATCAAGAACAAAAGTTGCTGTCACACACAAAAAATTTATACTGTATATGTTTGTATATCACAAGAAAGTTCCAACCACCGGATACCACAACCATCCATGAAGCAAAAAGATAAAACTAGCTTTCTCGAATCATCAAAAAAAAATTTTAAAAAAATAAAATCATCAAAAAATTTAAAATAATACTCCCTCCGTCTCAAAATGTTTGGGACATTTCCTTTTTTAGCCGCTTACGAAAAGTCTAATTAATCCTTGGAATTTCATTAATTGATGTAATATTATTAGAGTTATGATAAAGTGAAACTTAAAGTACATAAATGTAAAAAGTATTAGATCATTTGATGAAATTCGAAGGATTAATTAGACTTTTCGTAAGCGGTTGAAAAGTCAAACGTCTCAAACATTTTGAGACGGAGGGTGTATTTGATATACATTAAGCATACAAATTGAAGCTCCTTTATTTCATCTATCACAAACAAATCCACTGAACAAAACCAGCCACATTTCCATGAAAATGGATTGATCAAAGCTTACCAAATGTAAGAAATCTTGCAGGCACATTAATTCCTCTAGATAAATTAAATGAAACTGGTTTGGTGACATTAGGATCACCTTATTTCTACATCCACGAGCGAAAAATAGACAATATTACTATAGTGGAGAATACAAAACAAAACAAAAGAAAAAAAAAACCCGAAAACAATAGCCTAAGACCACCAGATTTTAGCTTTCATGTTGTAAGATCGATCCGTATTTCGCTACAAGTATTTTCATCCAAAGGGAATCATGTTGTGTAGGTAGGTAGATATCATCATCCCAATTTACACAAATTTGTTTTTCTTCATCCCTTTATATCCTGGCCATCCTACAAAAGAAAAAAAGACTCCATATTAATTTACACAAGGAAGAATGCTTAAAGAGAAATGCTCCTCTTACATTTACATCCACAAATTAACTAATGTAGTAAGCAAAATCCAATCACAATCACGAAACAAAAAACACAAAAAACACAACAAAAAAAAAAAAAAAAAAACCATTTTGTTTCAACTTATTTACAAATTAACTAATGTAGTAACCAATTAGCACACCAAACATTCGATTCGATGAAGAACACCTAATTTGTTTTCCAAATCCAAAATCATGAATGAGAAATAAGTTGAACAATAAATGTAGAAGGAGATGCATAAACAACGGTGACTATATATATGTTCTGGGATTGCACACAACAAATAACATCCTTCTATACAAGCTTTTCATCCTATCATTTACGGGTTCTAAAAAGGCAATTAGATAGAAATCAGCAAATACAACTTTTACATATATATTAATATATATGTTATATAGGTAATGCTTTAATCCTATAAAGGTTCTGGAAACAGTATGAAACTAAGCACAATCAACGACAATACAAGGTATCTAATGATCTATGTATTATACAAGAAGACGCAACAATTTTGTAATGCCAAAAACACACATGTCCGTACATTCAAACAGTTGAGAAGCTCACAATACAAGGTATCTAATGATATATGTATTATACAAGAAGACGCAACAATTTTGTAATGCCAAAAACACACATGTCCATACATTCAAACAGTTGAGAAGCTCACAATCGCAACGTACTTTCAACAGACTGTACAATCTCAATCCTAGTTGCAAATCAATAGAATCAAACACTTACTATCGTGCCCAGTTGTCGCCGCTGATAGAAATGAGACTTTCCTTGTAAACAAGAGCTCTAACCATTGATGCTCCAACGTTCACTACATCATTGTTAAGCAGATCATATAACATCACTTTGTACTTATGCCAACCTCGGAAAATGAGGTATGAGTTTCCATAGAAGCCAAGAGGCCAAAGATTTTTGACTTGGACAGTCCACAATTTGCTCCAAGATCTTGAATGAGTACAAGTGAAATCATTCAACACCCAAATTTCACAATATCCATAGGTAGAAATCACGACTGCAATGGATTCTCTGAAAGGAAACACTTGTAAAGTTTTATCCTTGCTTTGACACTCACCGTCGTCTAGAGATACCGGTATCGTATCGAAGGTTTCATCGCTCACGTCAAATAAAAATATCTGTCTTTGGTTTCCAAGCCAGCCGATTTTTCCGTATGTAGTAGTAAACAACACATCGCTGACGCAAAAACTGTTGAGTGGTGCGGCATCTAGTTTCCTCCATGAATTAGTGCGAAGGCTGTATAACTCAAGCTGCTGCAGCTTTAGTGGATGGACAGATGGGTTCTGCACAATTTTCAGAATCTTGTAATCGTTTGTTTCGGAATCAAAAGCGAACCCAACCGTATAATTAAAGTGCAATGTCCCCCTTTGTAATATAGCCTGACGAGGCAGGTTAGATCGAGGAATAATTTTGAAGTCCTGGATCTGTGGATTCCACAACAAAATACGCTCTTTTCCCTGCCTGTACAAGCAAAATATACCATTGCACGGCCCACAAACTTCAGGGTTCAATCCCGAGCTCTTATCAAAGCTATGCTGTTGGGGTAGTCGATAATGGACAATCTTATTCCTTGACATACACACAAATGGTGAGGTTGGCGGTGAGAGTGAGACGTATGCAGTTGATAAATTAAGGGGATGGTATATCCCGGCTAGAACAAGATGGGAGGGTTTATAGTTATTAAGGTGCAAAAAGGGGAAATCTTTGGCAGAGATCTGATTACACCATGATTTACATACGCACTTAAATCGAAACAGAGATTTAACGGGTAGTCTTGAAAGGATTTCAATAAACAGTTCTTCAGGAAAATACATAGGGTTAATCATAATCTTTCTCTTTCCTTCACCTCCCATGTTGAAGGGTTTCGCCGCACAGCCAAAGCTCTAAATAACAGGATTGCTGCTGTATACTACACAATACGGTTGAAGTGAACCACAATTTTTCATTTCTTTTTTTAAAATTGACCGATTGATCATTCTCTTCAAAGAAAAACGAAAAAGTGTCGCATCCTTCAAAAAATTCCAAACATAATTTGTGATCTGATATCTCAAAAGTGTTGAATTTGCGCCTACTAAAAAACTACTAAAAAAAACGGGTAAAATAAACCATGTATCTTATAAAATATTCCTTAATATATATACAATTTAGATATATCACTCATTGCCGGCTACTTAAAAAAACCCTTAAAAAAGGGGAAATTCGAATTATACCCTTTTATTGAAAATTAAAACGAATTCTACACCTTCCGAAAATAAAAATAAAAAAAAACCCGCACTATCCCCTGCCTTAAAATGGGCGGGATCACCCATATTACGCCCTTCAGACCGCCCATCTCATGCCCACCCGCCCATGATGGGCGGTTACGCCTATACAAGTTATGTTTTTTTTCTTTCTTTTCGTAAGATGCTAGTAAATCACGGAAATTAGGAGAAACGTTTTTTTTAGTAGAATGAAATATTTTCATTATCAACGGAAAATACAACCGGACACATGCCGGGAAAACATTTATTTCATTGACTAAAATCAGGAAATTAGGAGAATCATTTATTTGATTGACTAAAAATCAGAAATGGAAGAGGTAGAAACAAAATCCCTATAATTCCCCTAAAAAAAAAAAAAGAAACAAATTCGCTGTAATTGGGGAAGAATTTTCACCCTTAAGATTTGCACAATCAAGTTTTATATTTATATTAGTAAATGACGGGTTTTTTTTAAAGGATTAAATCAAGGAAATTATTAGAAGCGTTTATTTGATTTTCTAAAAATTAGAAAATTGAAGAGGTAGAAAAAAAAAATCGCTATAGGAAGATCTATTGCACTGTTAAAAATTGCACAATCAAGTTTTTTACTATCTCTTTCCCATAAAAATTGCCACTTTTTGTGGTACACACTGATTAAAAAAACAATTTTGTGGTATACAGAGATTAAGAAAATAATTACTGTATTGTATTTTAAATAGTGATGGATATATATGTTCCTATCACATAATATATATATTTTTTTTGAAATATTAAATTAATATATAAACATTAAATGATTTGATAGAGGTATGTTTAGAAAAAAATACATTAAACGATGCATTGGTTTTTAAATAGACAATTTTTTATGTGACAATTTATTTTTAAAAAATTGACATTTTTTATGAGACAAAGATAGTATTTATTCGGATTCATTTTGGATAAAGTGCGAGCGAAACAGGTTTGGAAAGCCAAGGCCCTCTCGAGAGCGGGACGAAATATTCTCATTCAGTCGGCTCTTACGACCATCACTTACTATTTTATGCAAACGATCCGATTACCTAATGCTATTGTTGATGAGGTGAAGAAAGTGGCGAAACTTTTTTTCTGGTGAGTGTCTTGAGCAGGGCGGCGCATGCACTACGTGGCTTGGCCGGACATTTGCAAACCAAAATCATCCGGTGGGTTGGGGATTAGACGACTACGGAACATGAATGTGGCCTTCTTAGCTAAATTGGCTTGGCGGATTCGGTGGATAAAGATAGCTTTGTGGAGTGCAGGTGTTGAAGGCTAAATCGGAGTCCTTTCTCCAAACCGAAGCCAACTTGTTCTTTTGTGTGGCGGAGCATATGTATGGCGACAGAGTGCCTCCGGAGGTTTTCAACTGCGAGGAGGAAGAGTGGAGTGGTCGGCCACATCCTCGGGAAGTTCGATGTGGCAAGTGCATATCATGCCCAATCGAGTAACGATTAGTCTAAGGAAGAGGAGAAAGAATGGATGGCTATCTGGTCTATAAAAGGGCCCCAAGGAGGTAATATTTTATTGTGGTTGCTTCTCCGTGAGGCGTTACCTACGGCCAGTTTGCTTGCATATCGCCATGTCACAGACGATGATACCTGCTCGGTTTGTCAAAACCACGAAGAGACTTTACTGCATGTTTTCCATGATTGCAGATGGATTCATGCCATCTGGAAGAGTAAATTGTGCCAAGACACCATCGGCAATTTTTTGGTACTTCCCGCGCACGCATGTGGGTTGATTACTTCCTCAAACAAGATTTGTGGGGAGGAAATGATACGAGTTTATGGAAGTTTCTATTTCGAGATATCGTCACGGGAACCTGGTACAGGCGTAACCAGGCGCATCACCAAACCGGGATTCAATGCTGATGTGATCCGGTTCATGCTCGGAGGATACCATCATTCGTGCTATTTATGAATATTATTTAATTAATTAGGAGTTGGTTTTATTTTATATTGGATTTTCAGTACTTTATTTATTTATTCTTTTATTAGCCAATAGGGACATTTCGTTTCTGGCCAATAGGAAGTAGGCGCATTTTTCATAGTGGGCATTTATCCCACATTGCTTTTTAGCTTCTGGTTATTTTGATTGTAATCCTATGTAAGGCAAACACTAGCTTTTCATTCTTGACACAATTATTTTATGAGAAACCAAGTTATTGAGTTTTACTCAACCAAGTCATAAGGCTTGAATATCACTTGCGAGTGAGAATTTTCTTTGTCGTAGAAAGTTCACCCCTTTGAGAATTTACCAGCATTGTGAGCGATTGTTGGGCGTTCTCTGCCTACGATTTAGTTGGATTACTAGGTCTAGGATCATTAGCTCATCATTGTTCCCCTTAGTTACTTCATGGGCAAAACATCGGATCTGATTCCAACCGGAATCACATCGATTAATAGCGAGCTCAAAGAACCGGTGAGCAAATATCCCTTTTATTTTTGTTTTCTTTTATTCCGAAAATTCAAAAAAAAAAAATCGTTCTTCTTGTTTTTTTTTCGCCCCCCCCCCCCAAGAACACAAGCAATCTTCAAACCTTCATCCCAAGAACACCCATAAATCTTCAAATATTCATAATCCTACCCGGAAAACTTGAAGATCTTCAAATCTTTAAACCTTCATCCCAAGAACCCTAATTTGTTTTCCAGACCCGCTTTTATATCAGTTCGTTTTATACCCAAAACCACTCCAAAAATTCCTAAAATTTTACCACAGCCCCAGAACATCGTGTTCTACAATTTTTGTCTTTACACCTAATCCAGATTCAACATAAATCTTGCCTAAAACCGCTGATTACTCCAAACAATCTGTCCAGAAAAACTGCAGGAGTAAATGATGGTTCGAATTCGTTTTCAGTGGGTCAAACGACTCGAAATTGCCTGAAATTTTGTGACCTTATAGGAAATTCTACGATCTACAACTTTTATCTTTCGAGTTTTCCCAAATGCGCTGCAGTTTAATCTCAATTGGCACCGTTAGACACTGCTATCAATCTGGAGAATTCTGACAGATTGCGCTAATTTCTGAAAAACGATTGTTTGAGGGACTTCTATAACTCAAAAAAATCTGAAATTTTGAGATCCTTTAGAAAACTCTCTGTTCTAGAAAGTTTGTCTTTTAAGTTTTTCCAGATTCGTATTATTTTGGTCATTAAATACGTGAGTTCCACACCTGGGCGTGAAAATTTTCACACCCGTCAAATTTTGCAGTCATCCGAATTCATTCCTTCTTTTGAGTCCTTTCCTTTCTTGTCTTTAATAATCGTATTTAGCAACTTTTCACCCATTATTCCACTCATCCCCATACCTTTCAACCTATTCTTGGTCTGAAAACCTAGTGTCCCGTCTAGAGAGTCGGTTTTGATTGTTGTTTACTTTTGCTTGCTTTTCTGGTTCATTTGACAAGGGTACTTTATACGACTTTGAGAGAGGGTGAGTGCAAAAACATGAGTTTGTGAGGTCATTTCTTTTGAGACGATGACCGAAAGAGATAATAGTGTGCAAGGTTATGCTGAATGTGATTTTTTTTCGTACACGTTGTTGGATTGGTGAAAGGCTATGCTCTATGATTATTGAACCTGATTGTTGTGCTAACTTAGTTAGTACGTATGTGATCAGTAAATTATCCATTCCTACTATACCCCATCCTCAACCGTATAAGTTGCAGTGGCTGAATGATGTTGGTGAAATGCGGGTTACCCAACATGCCTTAATCTCCTTCAATCTTGGTAAACTCGATAGTGTAGTTTTATGTGATGTAGTCCCCATGCACGTCAGCCATATATTACTTGGACGACCTTGGCAGTTTGATAGAAGAGTTACTTATGATGGGTATGCAAATAGCTACACTTTGCGCCATAAGGGTAAAAACTTTAAGCTCATTGCGTTATCCCCTGAAGAGTCTCACAAAGATAAGGTTCGGTTCGCTATAAACTTTGAGGGGCATGTAATGGAGGAAAATACTCGTTTGAAACTTGAAACTGAAAAAGCAAAAGAATTGGTGGAACAAAAAAATGACGAGTTTGTTAACATTCGAGAGGAGGAGATGAAAAAAGAGGAAAGTGAGAGTGTGGTGGAGGTGAATGAACCTGACTTAGTGGGTGAGAAAGTAGAGATATCTGAGGAGTCTATTGTTGAGGAAGAACACGAGGAGTTGATTTTGGTTGAGGACACACTCCAGGTGGAACCTTGTGCCGTTATTACGTATGAGCACATTAGTTCTGAGGAGTTGCCTTCTCTCATTGAGGCTGAGGTAATTACACAGGTAGATGTGTTCGTTGATGTTCCTGATGAGCATAGTGAGTGTGTTGTCACTTCTGAGGTTGTAGTTGATGTTCATGATGGTACAGAGGTTGAGATCGCTGTTGAGAATGAGGAGGCAACCATGCTCACCATTGAGCCACTTTTGAATTGTGTTGCCCCGTCATTTTCTTTGCAGGTACATGCTCCTTTTGTTGGAGGCGTTGAAAATGTTGCCAAGTCGGTTGGGTCGCTTGCGCACTTAAAAAATATACGAGCAGCACATATTTATCATGATCCATTTTTGGTGCATTGTCGTCATTTCGATTTTGTGGTTGCTGATTATTATGTTGGCCCTGTTCGCTTGTACACGAGGCTGGTTACTAAAGTGTTCACCTCTATACTTTTCCTGGATGTACTTCACTATGAGGGTCTACTCATATATGTTCGGCCACGCTTACTATTCGATCTAGGTGGATTCGAGGACAAATCCTTTCGAACCGGGAGGGAATGATGTGATCCGGTTCATGCTCGGAGGATACCATCATTCGTGCTATTTATGAATATTATTTAATTAATTAGGAGTTGGTTTTATTTTATATTGGATTTTCAGTACTTTATTTATTTATTCTTTTATTAGCCAATAGGAACATTTCGTTTCTGGCCAATAGGAAGTAGGCGCATTTTTCATAGTGGACATTTATCCCACATTGCTTTTTAGCTTCTAGTTATTTTGATTGTAAGCCTATATAAGGCAAACACTAGCTTTTCATTCTTGACACAATTATTATATGAGAAATCAAATTATTGAGTTTTACTAAACCAAGTCTTAAGGCTTGAATATCACTTGCGAGTGAGAATTTTCTTTGTCGTAGAAAGTTCAACCCTTTGAGGATTTACCAGCATTGTGAGCGATTGTTGGGCGTTCTCTGCCTACGATTTAGTTGGATTACTAGGTCTAGGATCATTAGCTCGTCATTGTTCCCCTTAGTTACTTCCTGGGCAAAACATCGGATCTGATTCCAACCAGAATCACATCAAATGCCCCCCGAAAGATGTATTCATTAAGCGTGCGATCACCAAAGCAAAGGAATTGAAGATAGCTTGGAATAGCTAAGTGTTTTTTTTTCTAACTCCCAAAATAGTTGGTAGTGTAGTTACACTTTTAATTACGTAGCAAACTCATAGATATAAATATTTTGATTTTTGAGATTTAATAAAGATCCGGGTTTCCCAAAAAAAAAAAGATAGTATTTTTTTTTATAGTAAATCACAGAAATTAGGAGAAGCATTTAACAAGCTTTGATTATTCCACTCAGCAATTACCCTATGCGCATATTGAAGAAGCATTAATTTTATTGAAGGAAAATAAAACTGCCCATGTATAGCGGTGAGATGGGCGGTTTGAAGGGCGTAATATGGGCGATCCCGCACATATATGGACGATTTCGCCTATTTTAAGACTTGGGATAGTGAGCGTTTTTTTATTTTCATGGGGTGTAGAATTCGATTTAATTTTCGAAAAAGGGTATAATTCGAATTTCCCCTTAAAAAATCCAAACATAATTTGTTATCTGATATGTCAAAATTGTCGAATTTGCTGCTTCAAAAAACGGGTAAAATAAACCATGTATCCTAAAAAAAAATTAATATACAACTTAGATATATCACTACTTGCCAACTATTAAAAATATATATTAAATAAATAAATAAAAGGTGGTTCTAAAGCACTCCGCTTCTTACTTTTGTCACCAATTTTTAATTATTTTTTTACTTACACACACACACAATTACTTCAAACACCACCTATATATTAAAACTTTATAACATGTACACTCTAGACCCTCATCATTAAAAAATCAACACATCAGCCCCATCTTTTCCCCAAAAAAAAAAAACCATCTTTTTAACTTATCATCTTCATCCATTTCCTTGCTCCACAAACACCACCCATTTCCTCCATCCTATCTTCCAACATCTCCTAAATCACTCCCACCTTACAACACGTACCCATTATCACCATCTTACATACCAGACCCACCATCCAATGCCACCACGTCAACCCGCCACAAAACTCCACCAAAGGCATAAACCCAGTGCCCAATACCACCATAAGCTCAACTCCGCCACCCAACCTTCAAATCGCAGCCACATACCGCCATTAACAACCGGAATCGATCTCCAACCTTGTTTTACTACCTTCAAATCGCAGGCGCTTTCTTTCTTTACTCTACCATCCAAAAGCTCCTCCCTCAAGCACTTTTTTCGGCTAGATTAGATGAATTTTTTGGGCGGTGGAATAGAGTAGACGAAGAGGCATTGTCCGATTTGCAGATTGGGGGAAATGAGTAAAGAGTTTGGAGATTTTGATTTAAGGAGAAAATGTCTCCGAAAGCGAAGTCATTGGAAAATGATAGGGCTGTAAATGGGTCACCGGGAAAAAATGGGGGAGGGGGGTGTTTTGCTGTTAAAAATGAAGAAGAGTCTTTCAGAGGAAAATAAATGAAGAAGTGGGAAGTGGGGGTAGGGGGTTGCTGCTAGATATACAGAAACCCGAATCCGGATCCGATACTTAATTGGATCGTCAGATCTAATTTACAGCACCGATCGAGACACTCGATCATGCACAGCGAAAGCTACGAATTAAATTCGCATACGATTTTTCCACGATTTAATTCACATAATAAATTAGTTAACTACAAGAAAGTTGAAGATTTACCCAACAGAAGAAGCCGTGATCTTCCGGATTGTATCTCCAAGCGACGACTGATGGATGTCGAATTCGTAGTAAAACCTCCTCGAATATGCTCAAGAAAAACACTAGGTTTTTCTGCTCCTTATGGCTAGAACAAGAAACTAATTTTTCTGTGGTGCAATTTTTTATGTAAAATGACATTGGTTTTTGTTCCAATTTTGTGTTGGGAGAAACCCTCTTTTTAAAGGAAAATAACTAATAATTTAAAAGTTTATTTTTTACACACAAATTTAACTTTTCCTTTTACGAAAATAAAACATTTATCCAATAAGAAAACAAATTTCTTATTTATAATTATCTAACACATAATTATATTATCTACTAATAATTAATTAAATATGAGAAATTTCTTTCTCAAAACCAAATAAAAGTGTCGTCATTTTTATGTGCCAATTGGGATAATAGAAAAAGTCTTTTCTATATTACATATTATTCACCGAATAAAAAAATATGCATATTCATTAAATAGACCAACTATTTAATTTATTCTCGAGGTTCCAAAATACGAGAATCACTCGCGTGTTAGGAGCCAACCCGGGGACCATGGACCTATAACCAGTAGCTACAATAAATGAAATAAAATATTCATCGAACAGAATATTTCTACTCGACTTATTAATTCCGGAATTACGCCACCATAAATCCATAATTGAACTCTATCGATTATAGATATAACTTATTCTCAAAGCGTCGAGTCAATAAGTGTCAATTTGATATAATCATTACATACAGACTAACCCTCCATATACTATCCGTAACGAAGCGGGATTATTTCCGTAAACCTTCTTCATTACATCTTATCCTTATTTACCATTAACCCACTAGTGATTAATTAGTTCATAACCAATACGAACTCAGCTGATCGATCAGTTTCTAGAATCAACAAATAAGGAAATTGTCTTTCTACTTCCCGAATAGTGACACCGTGAAAGTGATTCGAACCGCGCCTTTTAGCGATCCTTAACGAACACATCAAACCCTATCTTGAAACAAGTAGGAGTCTGCAATCACTTCAGGATTAAGGTTAATCCATCTATGATCATCTTATGATTTAATAAGATTTCTCAATCACGGAATTAAATGAGAAATGTAGATTAAATCGGTCCAGTCCTATAGGACTACATCATATATAAATGCATTAATTAGATAACCAATATCGACGTTTCGGATAAGACAGTCACACCATAAAGTGTTATGGGCGCATTAATGGTGGTTTAATCAATAGACCCCATACTTTGATTAAGTTCACCACGGACTAATAGTTCAAGTGTATCACCATAAACTTAATCCTCGCGTGTGACACACACTAAGTTATATGGCTACATATGATACAACTTAAGGTTTTCAGTAGTGTATACTTATAAGCACGAAGCAAATAATAAGATAAGAATAAATCTGTCATTTATGAATTATAAAAACAATTACATAAATTATCTTTCGGGCGCTACTTCCAACAATCTCCCACTTGCCTGTAAGGACAAGCATCAATTGTCTTTCGGGCACTAAATCTAACAGTTGCTGTATGGAGAATGGGGGGTTGTAGGGTCACCGGAAAATGATGGGGCTGTAAATGGGAGGGGAGTTGCCGGAAAAAATGGGGTGGGGGGAGGGGTGTTTTCCTGTGAAAGGGTGGTTGGATATTTGAGGGGAGGGATTATATTGTTTAAGTTTCTTAACGCATGACTTAATTGTATTTTATAACAATTGTGGTATAAGAAGTACATTTCTTATTATTTTTGTGGTGTTTAAAGTTAAAAAATAATTAAAATATTTGTGTGGTGCCAAAAGTAATATTTTGTGATGTTGGTAGAAAAATAGTGCTACTAGTAATAAGTGGAGTGCCTTTAGAACCTCCCTAAATAAATTCCTAAAAAAATCCAAACAGAATTCGTTATCTAATATGTCAAAATTGTCGAGTTTTTTGCTATTAAAACAAACCTCATAAAATGTACCGTAACAAAAAAAACCATAAAATTTATTGGGAAAAAAACCAAAAAAAAAAATTTGTTATTTGATTTGTCAAAATTGTAGAATTTATAGTTACTTAAAAAAAAGTGGATAAAATAAACATTAATTTCATATACCTGATTAAAAAATAAAAAAACATAAATCATATATGGAAAATTCGTTTTCTACCCAATGTTTTAAAAATTATCCGAAATGTACACCCCTCAAATTTGAAAAACTCACCCGATCCTCCGCCTTAATTTCCATTGTTTCCGGCAGCCTTCTAAACCCTAATAGGGCAGGGGAACCCCAATAGGGGATTTGTGTACGAAAATTGTGAACCAAAATTGGCTTAAAGTGGTATATTGACAAATAGCATACAGAATGGGTGGTATATTGAAAAAAAATCCCATAAAAAAAGGTACAATTATTAGCAATGATTGAGCTAATTAATGGAATAAAAAAACGTGGGATATGATTTTCATCATCAAATGATTGCTGTGTAAAAGTAAATGTGGGAAAAACTGTATCTCATTCCATTAGATAATCCCTTTATATAGGGTCACGGTTACAATGTGAACATAGATTACATTGATGGCAATAAATACTGATTGAACGTTACATAATAACCGAAAGATAATCGTCATTGGCTTTGACGAAGGCACATAATAGTATTTTCCTTCAACACTCCCCCTTGTGCCAAGTCAAAGGCTAAATGGTGCATGGATCGTTGCCTCGTTAAAAACCTTGCCAAGTAACAAAACCCAGTGGGACAAAATAAAACTTGGTCAAAGGGAAAAAGAGCACAACGCACCTTTAATCTTTAAGGATAACATGTGTATTAGACTCCCCCTGAGGTCTATATCTCCCCCTGATCCTTACACCGATCAAGGAAGCTTTGAAAGCCTTCGCATTCCTACATTTAAATTAGATGAGATTAAAAGTCGAAGACATAACTCATATTCTTTAGAGTTTTTCGATGGAGATGTATTGCTTTACACCTTAATAGTGCTATTTTCGAACCATGTATATACTAGTAAATAAAATCGAATAAAATTCAATACTTCAGAATAAAATCCGAAATTTATTAATAGGCCAACGAAAATCAAAATAAAAGTCTCGTACATCAAAATCCAATTCAACAAACCATTATTCAAATGAACTTTAAGACCAAAATAGTCTAATTAAAAAAAATAAGGCATTCCGCCTTCACAATGTTCTTGGAAAAATAAATAAATAAGCAAAGCAGATCAATCAAAGTCTGGAACATCCATTGGTAGAAAGGGGGTTCTTGGTGCTATTGAAGTCTCGCAATTGTGAGGTTGACATCGGTGTCATTGCCTCCATCTTCCGTATAGTGGGCCTCTTGTTCTCTAGATTCCCTATACCTCTTGTAATTGGCTGCTACTTTGTTACTTGCTCGGCAGGTATTATACCAATGCCCAGTAACTCCACACCTATAGCAAGGTTCAGTTCCAACTCTCTCCCTTTTTTCTTGAGGGTTCTTAGGTGCCTTTTGCACCTTAGCCTTAGGATCACCATGGCCACTAGGACCATCACCACCATTTCTGCGCCATACATTAGGGGGACCTCCACGGCCCATACCACGGCCCCTAGGTCCCTTTCCACGTGGTGCATTGTTTCCACGTGGGTAAGGCTCAGCACGTCCAACTCCCTTTTCTTTGGGGTTCTTTCCACCTTTCATCTTGCCATAGTTAACCTCGAGGATTTTCTTTGTCCCAAAGAGTGCGCATTATTATTCATGAGAACTTGATCATGCCGCTCACCACTTGCAAAGATGTGTTGATCAATTTGTGAAAGGTCGTAATATTTTTCTTGTCGTACTCCGGCCTATCTTTGGTTCGCTAGTATAAGTCTTTGAAGTAGGAAAAGTGGAAAGAGTCTTCGGATCATATCATCTTCATGAGTTCCTTTCCACGCAATTTGAGACGTGCTCTAAGGCGCAACATGTCCTTGTTGAATTGGTCTACCCTTTGTAGTCAAGCAAGCGGATTTCATTCCACCGAAGCGCATGAGCCTGGGAGTAAAGTGTCATGAATGTTCCCAAAACGTCCTACAGGGCATCCTACGATTCTTTGGGTGTTTTCAATCAAGGTACTCTCAGCGTAAGCTGTAGAGTCAATATGTCGCCTCAAGAACATTAGGGCATTTGCTTTTACTTTAGCAGATGGGTCGTCCTTAGGGTCGGTGGGTGTTTTGATAGTGAGAGTGTAGTCCTTTGCAACAAAGGCCATTTCCACATCCCGAAACCCAGCGGTGGTACTCAATTCATACGAGTCCAAGATTTCAAATTCGGTCGAGTTGTATCGACCATCTACATAAACAAGAGTGAAGAGCATATTAATTATGTAGTCATAAGACATCCACAATAATTAATTTCCAAGAGTGTGAATTGGATCACGATGCCATGGTACATAGCGGTCACTCATTTTTTCGATGCTTTGTGAAGATACTTTATCATATTGATTGTTTTGTACTTAGTATATAACGCTATATGAAATTTCTTTATCATAGGATGACATATAATCTTATTTATAAGGCAATCAACATATAATTATTATGCTCAATTTGAAATTTCGGGCAAACATAGCACATAACATTTTTCATAGCAACATGCATATACATATCAAATTATAATAATAAAACAAACAAGGAAACGTAATTTGCTACACCACTCAATTAATGCGCAACAACGTAATTGCATTATTATTATTATTATTATTATTATTATTTTTTTTTTTTTTTTTTTTTTTTTTTTTTTTTTGCACAGGAGTAAGCGAGGTAAACAAATATCTCATTAAACCCTAATTTTTGTTGCAACCTAGCTTTGTCATCAATATATATATATATATATATATATATTTTTTTTTTTTTTTTTTTTTTTTTTTTTTTTTTTTTCAACAAGAGAAAGATTCCATTAAAGCAAAAGCAAAATAATTACAGAAACATGTACAGCAATTCTTCATGTAGAAAATTTGCAGGAACATCAAACCAATCGTCAACAAATTGCAAGATCTTAACATACAAATTACACAGAAGCTTGAAGAGAAATCATACCTATATTCTATAATAGAAAATATAAAATAACGAATCTGTATTATTTGACTTCTTATGAAACATATACACAACAATTTACGAAAACCCATGTTACGATGAAATAATCGTAGTTTCAAATAGTTTTGATACAATGAGATCAATCAACCAATAGAACAGAGAAAAAAAAATGTTTAATAAACAAACCAGAGTGCACACACAGCTTGAAATTGTTTGCGGTGCATCGACCAAGCGAGAAATAGCGATAAATTTCACCTAATCATTCGCGCGGCGGTCATGTGGCGGCGGCGGCGGCGGCGGGCGGCGGCGGCGAAGCGGCGAAGGCGGCGGCTCAATTAGGTTTTTTTTTTTTTTTTTGAGCTACGTGCTGATAACGTGTAAAAGTAAAGGTGGGAAAAACTGTATCTCATTCCATTAGATAATCCCTTTATATAGGGTCACGGTTACAATGTGAACATAGATTACATTGATGGCAATAAATACTGATTGAACGTTACATAATAACCGAAAGATAATCGTCATTGGCTTTGACGAAGGCACATAATAGTATTTTCCTTCAACATGCTGACTATTTTAATGCAATTATTTCAAATGTTTAATTTTTATCCCTTTTCCTGAAAAAAAAATTATCCCTAGAAAAAAGTTTGATTTTTAATATTATTATATAGTATATTAATATTTTCACGGCTAATATTCTTCAGACATTTTTTGGTTTTAGTAACGAATGATTTCTATATTATTTATTTAATGTGATAAATAAAGTCATATTTTATGTAATATATTTATATATATATACACACTAGTGGGAAAACCCGTGCGATGCACGGCACGCTGTAAAATTTGTATATGATATATCGTTTGAGACATGTGAATATTATCCAACAATATTTATTAAAAAAATTGCAACAATGTGAAGAACACAATTCAGGACATTCAGAAATCATTGAGGGGAAAAATGCACATTACTCATCACCTACGGACCTTCTCTTACATACACAACAACTATTGATCAATCTGTCTAAGAAGATCAATTACTCATTATGAACAATAAAATCATCCCCTTTATAAGCTTGTTTCAAATATTCTTTTAGTGAATTTATCTGCGAAGGAATAAGTACTCCTATATTTCTCTTTAGGCCAGGCTATCAGAACATCTCATGTACTGATAACTTCGCATTATACTCCTCTTGGTATAAGTTTTATTACATCTTCCTCATAATGCGCAAAAATCGTCCATAATGGATTATTTGCGAAAGAGCTCTACATTTACTTTTAACATTTCAATCAATGGTGGATAAGCAGGAGGAAGTCGGAGGGGAAAAGAAGATAATGATGAACAACTTAAAATCTAGTGGAAACTTCACAATCAATTGCTAATTGACAATGCCGATAACCGGATTGTCGCACTATGTAAAAGGTCCAATATAATGGACTTTTCCATGAACTGTCAACAAATCAAAGAAAATTTTTTAAAACAAAGGGGGGGATTTTTAGGATGTATATATAACAAAATGGAAGATATATTGTTTAAAAAAACATTATAAAAAAAGAACCAAACAAAAACACCTACAACCCCCATTCCGTGTCGTAGTGTCGACCTCATGTGCGTTATACCCCTTTCTTCTTCCCCACATTCCACAAACTCCCTTCACCAAATAAAAGAACATCGATGTAAGAATATGTATGTAATTGAATAATCATGGAGATATGAGAAAAGAACTAAAAAAAGAGACAAATTTTAAATATGTTCACTTGAGGAATCCATATAACTAAGATAGATGATCATCTTTTTTATACGAATATTGCACTCCATAAGTTAAGATTAAGGGAAATTCAACCAACCAAGGACAATATATTAATTAAAAAAAGTATTGTACCTACTGATGTTGATTTCAGAAAATTTCTTCTTAGCCTTATCATTGCCTTGGTTTTTATCAAGATCATACTTCAAAACAATCTACCTGCAGTCATGTTTAACCTCCTGATCGAGACATATATGTGAATAATAATAAGACAATTTGAATAATGAAGAGCGATGTAAATTTCATAGTACATAATGCTACGACGAACAGCTTATTTATAGCATTGTAGCAGAGCCTTTTTCTATCATAAACTTTGAACTGAGATACATATATAAAGAAATGATAATTACTCATTTTCAATAAAAGGATAATTAACAAAAAAAATCACCTAGAATTAATTCAGCATCTATCTATTTTTATCTCCGTATCACTCCATCTTCAACATTATTGTCTTTTCAATTCAGCATCTATCTCTTTTTTTTTCCCATAATCGAAATGAAACACCGACAAATCTATCCTTTGAGCATTGAATGGAGGGTATGTGCAGGAAAACAAAACACAGGAATGCTTACCAAATCAGCAAAAATACTTGCTAAATTAGCCGATTAAAAAAAAGTCCAATCGTTTCCACAACAACATCTTAATGGTGATAAATACATCTTAATGGTGCATCTTAAAACAAAAGGGTACAGGCTTTAATTATATGAGAAACAAAGGTCACCACTAAACTAAATTATCAATGTCGGATTTTAGTTCGATGCACTGAACAAATCTCCCCATAGGGACAAAAGCCCACAATCAGAAATAGCAATATCGCTCTACTTTCTCCACAAGATCTCGAATCTATATAATGAATTGGGATTTTAGTTCCACGGGGAAAATTGCAATTTTAGTCCCGTAAGTTGTCACATTTTTTTACTCAAAAAGAAGTTGTCACATTTTTAGTTTGTCGTGTTTTTTAATCCGATCACAACTTCAGTCCTATAAGTTGACTTTTTTTGCAATAGTGGTTATTTCTCGCCGGAAAATGCTGACAAGACCCAAAATACGAACAAAATGGCTTACATGGCAATAGCAACTGGCCAATTCATCCATCTTTGTCTACGTAAGCAAATTCTGAAGGAATAAAATTGCTAATGTGCCAACTTACTGGACTAAAATTGATATTTTTTATTTATGAAATATTTTAACACATTTTTTATTTGATATATATATTAAGCTTAAAGCATACTTTTTTTTCTTATCAATTTACATCATTGAACTTCGATTTACAACCATTAAACATTATTTCACATGATTTGCCTCTATAGGTGTAAACGAGCCAAGCCATTCGAGGATTAGATTTTTTAGTTCAAGTTGTTTAGTATACGAATGATCTTGAGCTTTAATAAAAGACCTAAATTCTATGTTTAGATTCTTTTATTTATCTATTACTCGAACTCGAGCCGAGCTCAAACGAACCGACTTTTACCTTTACAATTTACTACACACATCCACTAAATTACTTTTTTTTTTTCAAAAAAAAAAAAAACAAATGATACACAGACGCATCCACTGAGGCACAACTATTTCTTCGATTTTTTTTTTTTTGTTTTTTTCGAAAATATTTTTAGCCAAACATTTAAACAAATACTAACAAAGTCTACCCTTCATACCCGAAACCCTAATTCTATATGCTTCTCAAAACAGCCGCCCCTACCCTAAAAAAGAAAACAACCATACTTTTCTTCCACACACCTTCAGCCGTTATAACTCTGCAACCACGGCGAAATCGCCACCACCACCATTGCAGAAACCCAGCTGCTCATTTTGTTTAGTTGGGCTCAAATACCACCGATTATTTGTAGGGTTTCGTGGTATATGGTGTAGGTTGTCTGTGTAGGTTATATATATATATATATTATAGGAAATTAGAAAATTAAATTTATAGTATTCTATAACAGGATCAATCAAGTTCAATGTATATTCTTTAAGTGGTCCAGTATTTTGAGTATAAAAAGGGACACGTACCATTCATTATTTCATCAGCACTTATACAAACATACTTCTAAAGCCGACAAACCCTTTATTAAAACCTTCTATCTCAGAAACAAATCTTAGGAATTAGCTTGCTGCATGATTTATGGAGCCTTAATTAGCTGATTCACGGGTGCTGACCGGACAGGTAGCTCGAGCCAAATACAAACATTGACTTGCAAATGGGTGTATTTCATTTTTTGTTTTGATTTGTTGATGATCTTACTGTAATTAATTTTTTTTAATTGTTTGTTTGCTTATTTCTGTGCAAACACCAATTGTTAGATACTTTTTCACCTACTCTGCCGAATATTTATTTTTGCATAACTCGAGAATATTCTCCGGCATCTGGGTAAAATTTCAAATTTCCACGGACAAATTAAATTTCAAATCTCTGGCACCGGGGGGAGGGGGGGGGTTGTGAAAACTTCAAATCTACAGTGCCAGAGTGAAATTTTCAAATCTCCCACAACGGGTTGAATATTTGAAATCTCCGGGAGCATTGAAAAATCATTCGAATAAAAAAATAATTCTTCGGAATAGGACTCACCGGATGGATGGATAATTGTATGCTCATCAGTGCGAAGGATCTGCACTCTAGACATTAGGAGTGTCATGAGACATTGGTTTTGTATTTATTTTCACATGAATCTACGTTATAAATCTTTGTTTTTTGATACAATGACATTGAATTTACACATTAAAGCATTCACGTGCATAGTTAATGGCCAACAATTAGTAATACATCCATGCATGTTGCCTTGATGTCAATATTTCAATTGAGCAAAGAGTTGTATTTATTGTTGCTCAACTTGCTTTACATTATGAGATTTATATCCTTAAAATATTTGGCTAGGTTCGATGATCTCTTTAATTGGCAAGATTTAGTGGTTTCTTTGAAAGCCTAATTTGTTAAAAAGAAAAGCATAAACTGATTCTCTATTCTTGTTGAATAAAATTACCTTTCGAGTTTGTGTAATAATTATCTGCCAATTATAGTTCCCACAACTGTTTGCTAATTTGCTTCTACATGCATATGTTATCATATGCAATCGTGTTATTCTAGATTCCGTGGAGAACTGTCTTTAATAATTAGTTCATTTTCATGTTAGACAGTTTATTACCTTACGATTCCAGGAAAACTAAAATGCTTATGTTTACGTCAATCCCTTTTTCAGTCTTGTTCATTTTATGCTTGCTTTTGCGGGTTGAGAACAATGGATGGATTTCAAAGCCAAAGTCCGATTTGCAAAGTAGATTCTAGCTATCTGAGTTTACACGTATTGTTCTCAATTACAAAAGATCGTTGTTCTTGGCATATCGTTTTGTATGGATCATGGATCGAGTCTTTGCTTTCGATGATAAGGGAGCTTGATGTTTACAATAGCAAAATCACTGATCTTTGGCATTACTGACTTTAGCCAATGATCTTTGCCTTTGGATAACCTGCATACCTACCTGTCCCTGGTGGTGGCACTCTTACGTCCAGACGACATCTTCCTGCCTTGGAGATTTTAGGCGAATTTACGACTAGTTTGAACATCAAGCACCGCAATGGACTCGATTCGACCTTGTGGATTTTTGTGGATGAAGCATTAGGAACCGTGATATCCTTACTAGTACGAAGAACTTACTACATCGTCAAGTAGCGCTCTTAATGAGTGTACCGATGTAATCTGCTTTGGTTTTTCCCTTGCATGTCCTCATAAGAACCGGTGGTTGCTTTTAGCGATTGTGTAGTAGTGTTGGTGCTTTGCTTTCATGGAGCTTTGTCCATGGCGTAGAGCAGTTTGTTTAGCTATGCCACTTGACATTGTTATGTTATGTGGTGATGTTCTTTTATTGCCAGGCTCTTGTTTTGCGGCATCATTTTGTTTATGAACTGCTTTGATCCGTAATCGATCACCAGCTTTTTATGTATTAATAATGAAAAAAAGCATTGTTTGTTTGTGTTATATTGATTCCTTGCCGATCGAGTTCTGAATAAACCTTTTATGTGTCTCTTTGACCTTCCCGGTTATGGAATTCGAAAGTCCTGACTCCCAAAACAAAATTTGCGAAAAATCTTGCTTGTGTCTAATCGTATGGTTCTCACGAGTGCACTCAGAAAAAAACAGGAATCTTAGTATCAATAACACATGTGAGAGATGCCAATCAAAATCTACCTTTACACCACATTAAATTTCAATCTTTATTTACACCTTTTTTTTTCTTCTATTTTTACACCACACATTTATACTATTTTCACACTAATTTTTTTATTACAAATTAGTCCCTGTACAAATATACTACCTTTTACTAGGGCAATGTTAATGTCACCACACCCAATATACTCGGGCACCACACATGTGTAAAATTCGACTTTTTAGAGGTCAAAATAACACATTTCGACTTTTCGGAAGTTGAAATAACACATTTCGACCTCTAAAAAGTCGAATTTTACACAGATGTGGTGCTCAAGTATATTGAGTATGGTGCCATTAACAATGCCCCTTTTACTATCATTAAAAAAAAAACTAATTCCCAGCCCCAAACCAGCAACGCCATCATCATCTTCTCCACCACCTCCGAAATCTCTCTTCCACCTCCCTGTAAATAGATCGGATGCCATTATCTTCTTCCACCACCCCCTGAAAGCCTACTTCTTTTTTCCCTCCCCATAAAAACTAGCCGCCATAATCTTTATCCTCAAACCTTAAAGCCACTTTATGAACACCACCACAGCGGCTGGGCTGTTTGGAAGTTGCACTACCGTGGCGTGGTGGTTTCAGATTCATTTTTCATGGAAAGTGACCCACTCAATATTGGGTCTTGTTTCACGACAGAAATGGTTGCGCACAGGAGGTGGATTTGGCCACAATAGGTAAGAATATAACGCTGAGGTGGTCAGATCCGGCAGAGCCCCCGGACCGCGGAGATACATCATTACCGGTGAAATTGAAAGGTTTTCCGATGGTGTTGTGTGGCCGGAAAACTGATAGGAAATTAGCTGAGTTTAGGGCTGTAAATGAATCTAAGTATTCGATTCGATCTGGAGTATTCGGTTCGAAAAAGCTCGATTCGGGCTCGTTTCGTGGGTTCGAACTTCGAGCCGAACCTTACAAATTAGATATTCGGTGGTCGAGCCGAACATGTTCGAACATGTTCGGCTCGGATATCATAAATTCATATACAGTTCGAGCCGAACATGTTTTTTAAAACCGAGCGAACATGTTCGCTTTTTTAAAACCCATTTCGAGCCGAACATGTTCGAACGGTTCGACATGTTCGAGCCGAACCGAGCCGAGCTTTTTTCCCCAAATACCAGACCGAACCCGAGCCGAATAATGAAAATATAAGGCTCGGCCATTTCGAGCCGAGCCGAGCCGAGCCTAAGGTTCGAACACACCGAGCCGAGCCGAACCCTACCAGGGTTCGGTAGGGTTCGGCTCGTTTACAGGCCTAGCTGAGTTAATGAATCTAAGAACCTAGCAAGATCTACATAGCATTTACTATTTTCTTTTAGTACATTATCATTTACTATTCTTGATACTCAATATTCTTTTTATTCTTGTACATGAATGACGATGCTGGATTTTGTCATGTATAATTTCGGGTCAATTTAATCTAGGGATGATTGAATCAAGGATGATTTTGGGGGTGATTTTAGACTGAGCCTGAGTGTCTCTCTCAGGTTGCCTACGTATCCTGTTATGTTCCAGGAATCAAGTCACACGTAGTTTCTGGAAGTTTATATTTATAGGGAGTTCATTCCCCTAACCCTAAACCATGTCGGTTTGGGTAAAATACAGTATTAGCCTTTTGGGCTTTTACTAGCTTATATGGGCTTTACCCACTTATGCAAGTAACCACATGGATAATGGGCCATCGTAGCTGGTGCGGACTCTATCCTCGACGCCGACCTGCCCGACTTGGGGTGATCAAGTCTGGAACTCTCGTCCTACACTGCCCTGAGTCGACTTTCGTACTCCCGAGTCAAGGAGCCGACATGCGTGCCTTGACACATGTTTATGATATGAGGACCAACCGATAGACGGCACATGGAGTGGACTTTGTCCGCATCCCGAGCTTTCCGACCTGCGGTATCGAGATGGGCCCATCGTCCCGCTTCTCTGATCATGTCGGTTGTCGATGTCTCAACTTGTAACTCGACCCTTGGGCTATCACTTATTCTTGTCCAGGAGGAACATCTCGTGACGCCACGTGGAGGTGCGATATTCGGTATCGTCAATGAACATGATTGAAATTGGGAGAAGAAGTTGTATTGTTTGCAGGGGATGGTTCATTATGAGTGGGGGTTGTAATTTTTAAAAGTTAGGGGGAAATGAAAATGTGGTGCAAAGGTATATTTAGAAATCTTGAAATGGTAGGTGTGGTACAACAAGTAAATCTTATCTTTTTCACTTTAATGGGGTGTAACGGTAAATATGCTGTGGTGTGAATAAATGCTCCATTTTCCATCTGTACATGGAATTATTATAACCCTCTTGAGAATTCCTCGACACCCCTTGATATGTGGATTTGTTCTGATATTTGATCATCATTGTGGAGTTCGAGTCTAGTTCCGCAATCCAGGACTGCATCTTGGAGCCAATACCTTTGGGATTCAAGAGAGCTAGAATAGGCTTAAATGTCCCAGCCCTTTCCTAGACCCTACATAAACTCGACAAACGAAACATAAATACACTACCGAAAGATAACAATTTAAGAATGAAATGTACATGAGCTGGCATAGATTCAGTGACATCTCTAAAAAAAATTTCTGCTAGAGTGTTTACTAGTGATTTGACACTTGTAATCTTCATCAACAATCAAGAGAATCCAGATGTGTTTCTAAAGCGATTTAATTAGATGATATTATTCAGGAAGTTGTTGGTGAAATGAACTTGGCATAAGATGCAATCAAGCTGAAAGTAAACTTCAAATGAATTTCTGCACAAAATCATATTAAAGGAGCAATAAGTACAGAGAGAAAGATTCAATACAAACAACGATCAATCAGTATACAGTTTAAAGAATTAGCAAAAGACACTTCATACCATTTTGTTTGCTTTTTTCATATTTCCTTGATTTTTCATTTTATACCTTCACCACTTTCCGGACTGCGAGACTGACCAAAATACTAACAAAGCCAACTTTAAACACATTCACTAGTCATAATCGTTGCAAGCTAAATGAAGCTATAATTAATGTTAAACTGCCTATTTCTAAATATGCGACCGGAAGTGCGCGCAACCCGGGGTGCCGGTTTACTTTCTAACGACATTTCCAAAATTTACATTAAAGAATGATACAGACATATACACACGTTAGGTGATAAACACAAACTTTCCAATATGGAAATGAACTCTACAAATTTTCCAGGGAATCCAGAATAAAAAAATTACGTATGATAACATAGAAAGAAAATGACCAAACAGTTGAGGGGTCTTCCCTTCTTTTGAACTAAGAGCATAAGAGATAATGCTCATGGGGTCGTCGGACCACCGGGGTTCATTCTGAAAATGACAATAGAGCCAACTATTTCTTTCCGGCGTTCATTCTGAAATTTACATTAAGAAATGATACTGAAATACTCTAGGTAACAAAGACAAACGTTCCAACATGAAAATGAAGTCTATAAAACAGTTTAAATAAACAAATTCAGCGAAACAAATAATACATTTCCGCTTATCATGGATCTAGACTCCAAAAAAAAAAAAAAAAATTTCAAAAAATAAAACACACACACACATGAGCAGCTCCCGGTTGCTCTATAAATTCTCTGAAAGTCTTAGCAAATAAGAGTGAGCGTTACCTTGCGACTGATGATGATGACAGACCTGCAAAGAGTGAGTGTTACCTTGCGACCTCGTAACCACCGCCTAATTAAGATGAAAAAGGTTTCAGGGGAAAAGAGACATAAAGACACAGCGGCTAAGAAGAAAATGGTTTAAGAAGAGACTTTAGGTATAGCCGCTGGGTCAGCCCTTATAAAGACTTTAGGTATAGGGTTTCTCTGATTTGTTTTATTTTTTTATTTATTTTTGTGTTTTTTTAGTGTTTAATTTGCCACTTATTTTCTTTACATTTCATCTGTTTATTATTTTTTTTATATGTTTATTAAAATTTAAAAAAATCATAGCTTGATGTGTTAAATTTGTCAGGTAAAATATGTTAACATTCAACAAATTAAATTTATAGGAAAATGTCGTGAAGGACAACTTTTAATCTAATATTAGTAAAAATGACAAGGAAAAAAGATGGTGGTTGTAAGGACAAAAAATAATGAATACTCAATAATAACCTTTACTATTATTTTCCTAATTTTTGCCTGAATTATTAATTGCTATTCAATGTTGTTCTGACACTTTTTTTTTTTTTATAAATTTATTCATCATATGTTTAATATGAATTAATGCTGCCACATTAATTGATCGAAATTAATGGTAAATCTTTTCCAGTAAATAATATAAATACCTGAAAATAGCTCATTTTATAAATAAAAAATAAAAACTCTTTTTAATTTACTACTTATCACTATATCAATCTTTACTAATTGTAACTATATAATTTTTTTTTTGGTGTAAATACATGTATCAGACTGACCAGTACTAATCTACTCTAATGCCTATTGCAACATGTTTTTTGTTGTAACTACATTCTTTGTATGTGTGTTACTGCACATGTTTTTTTTCATGATTAGATTACTACTAGTCATGTAGTAACATCAACATCCAGTAGTAATACCTGTTGTTACATGTGCCCTTTTCATCATGTAGTAACACCACTATGCACTCTCCATACAAAGAATGTGGTTATGTATAATGTAGTATCACAGTGAAAGTCCACATATGAAATAACACGTATTTCACGTTGGTTCCATGAACATCCTTCGACGTAGTAACACCACTATGCAAACACCCTCAAACACAGTAACACATAATGTACACCCTTGATCGCGTGTAAGTCGCTTAACACACACGAAATACTAGCAAGAGTACTAGGTCAATCGTAGTATAGCAAGGGCGAGTCAAGGTCGATCACACAGAGACTATTATTTAATAATGCTAAACATCACCACAATTTGTAGGTCAACCGGATAGGGGTGGTGATTGACCAACATAAAGGACAAGTAAATAAAAGAGATGCAAATAAACCAATCATCAATCATCTATTGAAAAGGCATTAACCACACTATTCCTAACTAATCTCCCCTTAATACTTATCTGATCCATAATTGTAATTAAGCTACGGGTGCAATTCCTAACCCTATCTACTCCGACAATGGCAGTAGATAATCTATATGTAAACTACCCTCCTTAATTGGTCCGTAATATCCCATACGTATAAAGAACTAGAATTGCCGATATCGAGCGTTAACTCATACCGCTAACCCGCCTAGACAGCTGTCGACACTGATCAGCACGTTCCTATGGTCCATTCAAGATAATGTCCAAACATAGCACTTCACTATTCGTATTTCATGCTAGTTTACGAAGACATGCAAATAGTTGATCAGGCTACTAACATGTAAATTAAACCTTATTGATCAACGTAGCTGACGCTGAACCACAGAATTAGGATTTACTAGGTATTCAGATATAAGGATAAAGACCGTCGCAGATCTGAAGAGCGCAACCCATAATTATGAGTTTCATATTAACGAATCGAATAAAGATTAAGGTTCGTTTAATTAATTCATAGACGATTAGATGCAAGCATAATCTAGATCTAGCACAAGAACAATCATCAATCTAAGAAAATAAATAAAACATTGGAATAGATCTTACCCATAACGAAGAACAGATCTACTCATCTATTCTCTCTCCCTCCACGATTCGAATCGATCCATGAAGATCGTAAACCAAGAACAATTCAATAATGAAAGACTCATGACTAATTTGCAAGAAGAAAAAAAGAAAAGAAAAGAAGACTTTATTCCCAAACGACTACATTGTAGCTAGTTGATGAATAGATATATGAATGAATGAGAGAATGGAAGATGAATACAATTTTGCAGTTCTGAATGACTTTATATAGGTGTATAAAGTGACTTAGGGGTAAACCCAATGCTTGGAGGACAAGAAAACGCGTTTCTAGAACATTCCGGGCCTCGGTAAACCGAGGGTAACTCCCGGTTTACCGAGGGTATTTTTGTCTTTTTCCTGCTGCCGACTTATTCTGGAATACCCTAGGCCCAGCTTCGGTATTTTGACCATAACGTGGCCTACGCAACTCCGATTTGGGTGATTCAAAGTGTGTTGGAGTTCTCGTTTAAAGCCCTACAACTTTCATGTATAAGTCAAAGCCCAGTTCGTCTTTTACGGCATCGGAAACATCGTTGCAAGATCACCAAGCAGATTCTCGGGTCCAATCTCCGCTCGAAACACTTCAACCTTCAGCTCGGTTCAGTTATTTATCGATTAAATCCCTCCTTCAGCCCAAATGATGCTCCAAACACTCGTCCATCTGTCAATAAAGCCATACCACACATAGTAGCTTCTATTTCTAGCAAATAACGCATAAAATACACGGTTAATACGCATAATACCAATTTAGTCACCCCGGACGTGGCTTAATCACATTTAGCTAATTAACTCATGATTTCATACATATTATCCCCATTGAGAACAAAAATCTGGGGTAGATTGATGGTAAATAATAATACCAATTTGACCGTCATCAACTATCCCCCCCCCTTAGCTTTTGATCGTCCCGAGCAAAAACCAAATCAAACAAACCCCATAAACAATTACAAACTAATTAAGAACAGACAAATTCAAGAATTCTAAATAAGATGAGGGTCAACACATATCCATCAGTAATCCATTAAGCACTATCTCGTAGTAGGCGTTATGATTACTCATCACTGCTTTCTTAGGCTTATAACCTACTAACAGAATCGCAGGGGGAAAACAACTATCAGAAAAGATAAAACAAATAATGGGCTCGGTCGACCGAGTGATAACGTTCGGTCGACCGAACATATAGATTATTATTATTATTTTTTATGAAAGAAAACAGAAAAATGAAATAATTAAGTAGAATATTCAAGCAGTTGGACCATTGATTCCCCGGCAACGGCGCCAAAAACTTGATTGAGGTCAAGTTAAATTATTAACTCGATGCCTAAATAACCACTAGCAAGTGAACTAGGTTCAATCGCAGTATAGCTAGATAGAGTCGAGGTCGATCCCACAGAGAACCAATTTGTGGATCCTAACTTAAATAGTCAACCTATTTATTTCGTTTGACAAAGACGGTCTATGACCAACATAGGATACGAGAAAAGAAAGACACACTCAAACATATAAACAAATAACATGTAAACAAATAACGTAATCAACTGCCCAATTATAACCGTAATCATTTGGACCTAGACAATTTATATAACAACAAGACTTATCAACTATTAATCCACTCATATCCGTTTATATTGGCTACGGGAGTCATCCTCTAAAACTTGATGTAGCACCGGTAGGTCACTAGATCACCGTGGTATTGTTACGTGACTTCGCTTTTAAGTGCCTCCATCTCATATAACTCACACGCTTGCGACTCTGGGATGCCGATATTAACCGTACACCTTGTCAGGCAACATTCCTATGGTTAGCGTATTTCCTAAACGATCACTCAAACTCTCGTCCAACTAACAATTACCAAGTCAGAGTCTCATGCTAGTTTACGATCTACGTATAAACAAGGTGCGCGCAATTCCCTAATATAAATCTACCTAGATAACGCTGAACGTCCGTGAAGATCAATTCATAAGCCCACCTAAGAGTTTTATATTGGTATTTCCTTTTTACACGTTTTAATTAAATTAAGCGAGTGACCTAGCCATAGCCATACCTACTGAGATAACAGATTCAATTATGCTAACCTAATCATAAAGACGTGACTGATTAACGGATGAAACAGAGCTAGAGACTCTCGGTCGACCGAATACAGACACTCGGTCGACCGAGTGACACCTCTCGGTCACCCGAGTGCTTCACCCCTAGATTACATCCCTGAATATATTTCTCAGCGTTTCTCATACGAATCGGATTATATAGTGAATCATCAGGACATTATATAAATTAATCTAAATACACGTAAATTAAACATGTAGATTCATCCATAGATCGTAGGAAGAGGACGTAGGGTATGAGATCCTCATAGACAAGGCATCACCACCTCCCTAACGTCATAGCCTAGATCTACATCATCTAGATATGAATAACTACTCAAACAATCAAAGCATAATTGGGAAATTGATTACTAAAAGAAAACAAGAAGAAAAACTAGGGCTTACATGATTGCACCCCCAGCTCCTTCACAAGCCTACTGAATCCTTATTTGCTTATATGTAAATATGAATTGATATTGGTGTATATATGTGTGTGTTCTAAAAAATACAAAGACTTGTGTTTATATAGAGCTACAACCGACTTAAGAAAACCGACTTATATGCCGACACTACTGAACCCTAACCACCTCAAACAATGTGCCGGACTTCTGCTGGGCTTCAGGCCCACTCGGTCGACCGAATACATAGGCTCGGTCGACCGAGCCTTGTATGCTTTTGGGCTTCCGTCTTTTTATGCATTGGGCTTTCTGAACTTGTCTGCAATCCATTAAAGCTTCTCCGAAATCCATCCTTGCGCTCCCCAATGAGTTACTACAAATATAGCATGAAATACAGTCTGTAACATCAAATAATATAAAAAAACCTCCACATACATAATAACGAATCGTAACTCTCGGCATAAGCAACTTAAGCGTATTACGACTTATTATTACTCTATTATAGCTCCTTTAAACTAGAATCGGGGATAAAGATCATAGAATAACGGGCACAAAATGACCGTTATCAACTACCCCCCACTTAGCCTTTGATCGTCCCGATCAAAATATCAATAAGTCATTCCCCATAAACTACTTTCCCGTGGTCACAGTATACTGACACAAGAAACTCGAATCAACTCATACCCCCTATGCTCATCAGATATCCATTATCCACTATTCATCATGAATCGATGTGTTGTGTGCATGTGCATTGAGTTTTAAATATTCGTAGCAAGATTAGAGTTTATGCAAACTTTGTAGTCTTAACCTACCAACTTCAGTATTCCCACTTCTTAAGCCTTTTAATTGTTGAAGCACTAGAATAATAAGCAAGAGCGAATCTATAGGGTTTTTGGACTTGGAGACCGAGTACTACTCAAAGCCTCTTGAAGAGTTCAATATTCTTTTCATATCTTCATATTTTTCAGATACTATCAATCTCAAGAAGGAAAAACTTTTTAGAGCATCCCCCTATCTTAGATCAAACATAGCATCGAATATTACCACAAGTGCGAGGCTACTTTGGTAATGTTACTACAAGCCCAGTGTTTAACATTATCAAACACAGGTACGTCTCAAGCTTATTACTCAGCTTTTGTGGCTAGAATTTGAGGAACACATCAGACGATAAATTTGACATTAGGTAAACATAACCAATTATCTATGCAATGTACACATATTTTTTTTCATTTTTATAAGTTGCGCGGTACTCGATTCATTTATCAAATAATTGAATAATAAACAACTACTCGCAATGGATAATATGAATATCATTAAGTTTACTAATCAATAAATCGCAGAAGTATAAAGTGATCACGTACTCATGAAATATGGTTTATTTCTTATTGATATAATTATCAGGAACTTACCAAGGTAAATGTGATTCTAAGTTTAAAAGTTTTAATTTTTTTCTCATTTTATTTATTATTTGATATATGGGAGTATATGGAAGCTTATTTGAGCTAAGTGACTTGTACCCCACACTTAAACCATGCATTGTCCTCAATGTATAACAATAAAAGGCAAGAATAGGGACTTAGCTCTGGATAAGCACGGGAATTGAACAAGTCTTGTGAACTTCGGCAAAGTCTAACGGGCACAGACATTGGCCGCTAGCAAGGCAGAAGAATAGTCGCTGCAACATGCATCTTAAACAAAGCTCGAAACTCGTTACAGGATTAGTCCAAACAGTAATAATCAGAAAAAAAAGACCGTAAAAGGGATAACAAATTCCTTAAACATTTTTAAGTCCATAAGTTAATGATTACATTTCAATATCTTTCAGCAAGTCCAAAACATTACATGAGTTTGAATTTAGGAAGTAGTGAAACTTACTCCATATAACACGACATACTAGTAGAAACCAGTCAAAATAAAAATACGTTAATCATAGGAAATGCAAATGCGGAAATAAAAATGCCTAATCCCAAAATCCTAGATTGAATGGTGCTAGTTGCAAATTGTTCGGGCCGGCTTCGTCAGCATCATCCTCGGGCTCCCCTTCCTGTTCTTGATCGTGGCCGTGAACGATAGGTGGTGTGACAGAATTTAAAGATAGGATAGGCATTGGCTCCACATAGGAATCGCCGCCTAACACTGGGCACTCGGCTCCCTCACAGAATGTAGTGATCAGTGAACCAAAAGGTAAGGTGTGCCGAGGCTTGAGAGCATCGTCTGTCATTTCCTTGCGTATCAATGCCCCCACGTTCACGGGCCATCCCATGTATAACCAATAAAGCAGGGTGGCATGGGCATAATAGACCGTAGATACATGCTTGGCTGGAAAAATATTAGAACGGATAAGCCGATGAAGGCATTTATCCTCCCATCTCCTGAAATCTGGTTCCGCAAATGTGCGGGCAACCTCCCCTATAGTCCATTCTATCCCCAGATAGGCACCAACTTCCTCCAACCAAGCGTCGGACCCGTCAAATGTTACCATATACTCCAGCCCGTCCTCCGAGATATCCAGACCAAAATAAGCATTAAACGTACCCGGAGAAATTACAACCGGTCGTCCACGAACGGTAACAATATTGGTATCGGGGTGTACGCGTAAATAAGCATAAAATTCCCTTACCCAATTGACGTTGACTCGGCCGGGGGGTGCAATGACATGTCGCAACTGATATTGTTCCACCAATCCCAAAAGCTCATCTCCACAATTATCCAAATCCAGTCCTCGAGCTCGATGTACAGGGGCATTTGCGAAATGATTAATAAACGAAGAATATACCTCCCGACTCGCGAATTGTGGTACCCCGTTTATTAGAGGTATGTTGCCTTCAACAGCCACAAATTGGGCGGCTCTGCGTCTTCTTGGTGGCATTCTGACAGACAAGCGGCACAGCAGCGGACGGCAGCAACAGGGTGACTCTCGGTCGACCGAGAGTAATGACTCGGTTGACCGAGTGCGATCCGTCGACCGAACTAGTGGGTTTCCGGCCCTGTATCCTCCCAGTGACTGATTTGGCCGATCAGAAAAAAGTTTCGACAGCTCCTTTGCGATTAAAAGATGAAAAGTGAGTGAAATGGTCTCATGGATGAAGATTTGCAAAATATTTCCATTTGATTTCTACAAGGATTTGGGGAAAAGGTAGATGGAGAAATTGGATGAAAAATGGAAAAGAGGATGAAGAAAATGGAGAAGAGGATGAATGGGTTAAATAGAGAAATTGGAAATTGAAAAGTGGAATGTGATTGGTGGATTAGAGTGGTTGGGGATTGATGTGGTGTAAAGGTGGAATTTGAAAATTTAAATTGGAAGAATAAAGAAATTGGGAAGAGGGAAAGGTGAATGGTTGGGAAGAGGGAAAGGTGAATGGGGATATGTAGAAATAAATGGTGTTGACCATTTAATTTTTGACACACCGGAAATTAACTACAACATATAACCATGCCAAAACTATTATTTCACTTTTTCCAATTCCTACCGCATAAATTATCCCAACCGACAAGTTGTCTCAAGCACAAAAACAATCTCATTCTTTTCATAAATAAATCAAACAATCTGGCCTACAGCATTTGTAAAATAACGCATTCTTATTTCCTTAATCAACACATTTGTCTTTTTTACAAAGACTCGGTTCCTACACACTACTTTACGTAAAAAACGATTCGAATAAAAAAAAGATTTTTGCACATCCTTAACTCAGCAGTCGTCGGAACACGGCAAAAATAAAAAAAAAACTCCTTATCGTTTCACGCTACTTTTATTTAAAAGAAGAAATAAAAATTGAAATAAAATAATAAAATACAAATAGTTCTACAGTTTAAGTCAGTAGCTTGACTTTCCAAAAATCATCACTTTCTACGAACTGCTCTTGGCTTGCCAGGTTTTCACCCGGTTAGCCTTTACCGAAAATGTCTTGCTGTCCTTTTGCACGAGTGCCTTTCCACGAGATGTGAGTCCAACGAAAAGACAGTCGAACTGTCCATCCAAGCAAGCTCCAACTTTCGTGATTGCCTCAGAACTAGATGAGCTCTCTTTAGCTCGAACTCTACGAGTTTGTTTCTTTGCTTGCTTCCTTCTATCCTTGGGTCTGGAGAAAGGCAGGCCTTCAGGATTATGATTTTCTAGAACAGGGGCAGGCTCGACAGCTTTCTTACGACTCAGAACTGTAAGGGTCTCATCTCTTTATTCTATCTTGTCATCAACACTTTTTTCTAGGTCCGGAGTAAAATCTGGTTTCGAACTACCAACTCATATAACATTCACGCTCACTGGAGTAGGGAAATCTGAATTCCTCGTCCCATAGGTCTCAGAACCCTTAGCATCGAAAAATGTGATCTCACGTCTGGACATACGAATTAGGGCTCTAGAATTATTGATAAAGGCTCGCCTAAAATGATCGAGGCGTTGAGGGTGCTCATCTATATCCATAACAACTATATCTATCTTGAACTCGAGTCATCCTATGCAAATGATCATATTATACATATTTCGGACATGATCGTTACGTCCTATCTCGCAAATCTAACTTGCAACGGAGTATTCGTGGGGTAAGGATTAGATTTCTATCACAAAGACTCTTCGGGAAAATGTTCGGACTTCGAGCGAATCTATCAAAGCCAACCTAGGTATGTTCCTTCTAAGGTAACCTCTACCATAAATGCTTCAGGTCATCTAGTTTCGGCATCAACCGAACTTCATTCTCAATATCTTGTTGCATTTGCATCTCCGGATGACGACTATAGGGCGATTTAGGTCTATGCTAACCTCAGAATCAGATTCTATATCTGACATGTTATGCATGTAGTCATATCCTGAATCTGAATCTGAAGAAATCTCTTCAGGATTTAACTTGGACATACCTCTGTATATGTAAGCATCTTTAGACTCTTTTGACTTCTTAGCTTCTTGAATTCTTGCCTTCATCTTCGCTATTCTCTCCTTGAGTTTAGGTGTGAACGGCTTTCTAGGTGTGGTTTTGGTTCTCAGCACCATGACTTCTTCTCCTCGAGCCTCGGAAGGCTGATGTGATGATATTTTGCTAAACAGTTCTCTTGAGTGATTCCTCGATTAAGCGCATCATAAGAAAAACAACAAGCGGTTATTGAACTACAGCGGTATGATTACTCATACTGCTTTGCTGAGCTTATAACCTACTAATGAATCACGGGGGAAAACAACTATCGGAAAAAATAAAACAAATAATGGGCTCGGTCGACCGAGTGATAACGTTCGGTCGACCGAACATACAGATTAATTATTTTTTTATTTTTTTATTTTTATGATTATGAAAGAAAACAGAAAAACGAAATAATTAAGTAGATTATTCAAGCAGTTGGACCATTGATTCCCTGGCAACGGCGCCAAAAACTTGATTGAGGTCAAGTTAAATTATTAACTCGATGCCTAAATAACCACTAGCAAGTGAACTAGGTTCAATCGCAGTATAGCTAGATAGAGTCGAGGTCGATCCCACAGAGAATCAATTTGTGGATCCTAACTTAAATAGTCAACCTATTTATTTCGTTTGACAAAGACGGTCTATGACCAACATAGGATACGAGAAAAGAAAGACACACTCAAACATATAAACAAATAACATGTAAACAAATAACGTAATCAACTGCCCAATTATAACCATAATCATTTGGACCTAGACAATTTATATAACAACAAGACTTATCAACTATTAATCCTCTCATATCCGTTTATATTGGCTACGGGAGTCATCCTCTAAAACTTGATGTAGCACCGGTAGGTCACTAGATCACTGTGGTATTGTTACGTGACTTCGCCTTTTAAGTGCCTCTATCTCATATAACTCACACGCTTACGACTCTAAGGATGCCGATATTAACCGTACACCTCGTCTAGGCAACATTCCTATGGTTAGGCGTACTTCCAAAACGATCACTCAAACTCTCGTCCAACTAACAATTACCAAGTCATAGTCTCATGCTAGTTTACGATCTACGTATAAACAAGGTGCGCACAATTCCCTAATATAAATCTACCTAGATAACGCTGAACGTCCGTGAAGATTAATTCATAAGCTCACCTAAGAGTTTTATATTGGTATTTCCTTTTTACACGTTTTAATTAAATTAAGCGAGTGACGTAGCCATAGCCAAACCTACTGAGATAACAGATTCAATTAAGCTAACCTAATCATAAAGACATGACTGATTAACGGATGAAACAGAGCTAGAGACTCTCGGTTGACCGAATAGAGACACTCGGTCGACCGAGTGACACCTCTCGGTCACCCGAGTGCTTCACTCCCCAGATTACATCCCTGAATATATTTCTCAGTGTTTCTCATACGAATCGGATTATATAGTGAATCATCAGGACATTATATAAATTAATCTAAATACACGTAAATTAAACACGTAGATTCATCCATAGATCGTAGGAAGAGGACGTAGGGTATGAGATCCTCATAGACAAGGCATCACCACGTCCCTAACATCATAGCCTAGATCTACATCATCTAGATATGAATAACTACTCAAACAATCAAAGCATAATTGGGAAATTGATTACTAAAAGAAAACAAGAAGAAAAACTAGGGCTTACATGATTGCACCCCCAGCTCCTTCACAAGCCTACTGAATCCTTATTTGCTTATATGTAAATATGAATTGATATTGGTGTATATATGTGTGTGTTCTAAAAAATACAAAGACTTGTGTTTATATAGAGCTACAGCCGACTTAAGAAAACCGACTTAAATGCCGACACTACTGAACCCTAACCACCTCAAACAATGTGCCGGACTTCTGCTGGGCTTCAGGCCCACTCGGTCGACCGAATGCATAGGCTCGGTCGACCGAGCCTTGTATGCTTTTGGGCTTCCGTCTTTTTATGCATTGGGCTTTCTGAACTTGTCTGCAATCCATTTAAGCTTCTCTGAAATCCATCCTTGCGCTCCCCAATGAGTTACTACAAATATAGCATGAAATACAGTCTGTAACATCAAATAATATAATAAAACCTCCAAATACATAATAACGAATCGTAACTCTCGGCATAAGCAACTTAAGCGTATTACGACTTATTATTACTCTATTATAGCTCCTTTAAACTAGAATCGGGGATAAAGATCATAGAATAACAGGCACAAAATGACCGTTATCACCAATACATCAATGTGTCGTGTGATAAATCTTTTGTGATTGTGCATTCAAGAAAAGAATGAAGTTATAGAGACCCCACAATTTACTTATCAATATGCACACTCGCTCCTCTTGCCTTCAGACTCAGGCAAACAACATGAAACATTACTTGGGCCGGGCGGACTCGGGGACTGAGCATCGCTCTTAAGTCCTCATTTGTTTCTTTTTATGCGAGGGTCGTGCCCTTTTTACACGAGTTTGCTTCCCTCACTGTCTTTATTACATATTTTTTTCTTCTTTTTTTTCTTTTTTCTTTTGCATGGCAGCTGATTTCTCACTTTTTTCGCGCTCACTCGCAAGCCCGTTGTATCCCGTTACCTTGTTTGGCATCATAATTGCTACCATCATCCTACAACAATTGGTTAAAGTGTATCCACCGACAAATATCGATTCCCGGTCTAGGATAACTCTTCACCTCATCAAAATACTTCTCACTCAGATTATGTGCTCAAAAATTGAATGCAATAGTAAAATAATAATTAATAAGTCACTACATCATGCAACATAACACATGCTCATTCTTCCATACTAAATTGAATAATGCGCCATCTATACTACACACTGAAAAAATGAGTTATACGTGCTTAAAAAGGTCGATTCCACAACAAGATAGATGATTAATAAACCACTACTTCAAATAGTTGACAAACCCCTTCTCCATCATTAATGAATTAAGTATGTAATTAAGCATCCATCCTTGAGGAAGTCGCTGGTAGTAAAGAGTAGGACTGGTAGGGCTTTCCCAGTAACCGATGAGCTGAAACTTCGACTTGGACGTTTTCCCTCTATCGATAAAATCGGAGCATACCAGATTGGATGTGATGAAGCTTTCTTAGATCGTTTATATTAGCATCTTTATTTTTCTTAGTATCCTTATTACTATTAGTAATAGTTTTTTTTCTTGATAGGAGTTAAAATTACTAAAAATTTGGTTTTTCTTGAGCGAGGGTGGGGAGTTTACGTACGTACTAAAAAAACAAGTAAGTAACTGGTAGTGGCTGGTAGTAGTTCCCCAACTCATGATGAGCCCATTCTACAGCTTCAGGTTTATAAACCACGTCAAATCTGGGGGAACGGGAGTTCGTGTGTAACCTTTTCTTTCTGGCGTAACAGCGGTAAAACGTAAGAAAATATTATGGCCGCCTAACATAGGGGCCGAAGGTACAGCAAACTCGGCCAAAATATGACACCCGAAGGGCCTGGCACGCACAATCCTATCCGAGTCCGGAAAGAGAAAAGATTTCAAATAGGTGTTTTATTGGTCAGTTATCTACTTGAAAGAGAAGTAGTTAGTTTATCAACAATTACATGTGATGTTATTTCTAATAAAAATAAAGAAGATAAAAAGATAAAAGATAAAAACGCATTTCAACGATTTAAGGTTTTTATTTCATTCAATTAAAAAATCGAAATTCACAAAAGTGAGTGTATAAATGTGTCTCAATTTTTCAAACTAAGTGTTATGCCTACCCCCCACTTTGAAACTCAACATTGTCCCCAATGTGAAAAAGTAAAGCAAAAAATAGTAGGAAGAAGAAGAACACTTAGTTTTGGAAAATAGAAGAACATGGCTACTGTCTGAAGCAAATCATATCACTGAACTGGAACCAAAGTTGTCTTTTGGAACATGATCATGAAGGATGTTGTAATGCTCCTTTTCAAATCTTGAAACCATTGACCATTTTGGAGATCTCAATCCAGGCCAACGCCTAGGGGAAGGCTGCATGTATATTTTGCATAAATTATTTGAGTTTGCCTTGTATAATGTGTTTTTTCTAAATTAATTAAAGTAGGTGGGTTGAAAGAATCAAGTCAAGGTTTTGATCGAATTTAAGTAAAAAATGTATCTTGATTAGGGGGGTTTTTCATTATGCGTATTGGAAGACCATATACTAAATGCAACTAATATTGATCACAGTTTGAGACATGTTGACGATTCAAACAATGAAACAAAGTTTGATCCCATTTTATTTTACCTTGAGGCTTAGAACTTGAATAATTTTCTCAAAGGTCCTGTATTTTCATAGTAATTTCTAGTTTGATTAAATAAAGATGGTTTGAAACAAAACCATTTTAACCAGATAGAGATTTTCTATTCCCGTATGTTACAAAGTTAGACATGGTAAAAAATATCTCTTAAAAAATGAATTTTGTGCATTGGATTTCATTTGAGTTACTTGCATATTCACATTGTGTATTTTTCACTACAATTGTGTTCTGCATTTTAAGCATTTTTAGCTTTATTTTTTTTCTTATGAAACTCTAATTTTGTTTATGTTTCTTCCAGGAGGCTGTTAGGCGACTAGAAGCAAATTGTATGTTGATATCACAACTGATCAATCCATCCCAACTCCTCAAAGCCCTTTTGTTCAAAAGTCTATTTCTATAAGGGCGTGGAATTCTAATTGACATATACTCACCTATGTTGTGTAGGAATATGTTAAAAAATTATTGTATAAGCTTCTTCATAGTGGGCCTAACAATGGTGAAGCCTAGAAGATAAATGACACAAAACCTAAGGTGAGTTTCCTATTCATTTATAAAACAAGACCTACATTGAACAAACTAGATTTTCATTTTCTTAGGAGTTGTGATGCCTCAATTACTCATCCAATTGTGTATTATTTTACATCTCCATTTCTTTATAATAACAACAATTCATCTTTTGTAGGATAAGATTCACAAGCGAATCTGGCTAATCAGTACGACAGCTTGGCGATTGTCAAAGTCCCTGTGACAGGATTTGAGCGACTGTTTCTCCCTGCATTATGTAAGGTTCATTTTTTTTTACTTTCATGCAAGACTTATGACTCTTGTTGTTGTATGGTGTGTATTAAAGCCAGGGATAAAGGTTTGGAATGTCTTAAATCTATTGTTAGAAGTTTGTCAGGTCGTAAATTGGTAGTTTGTCACGTGTACTGACATACCTAAATATGATTTTTCAACATAAGAGTAGAGATTTTGAAATTGTTTTTTAATTGGAAGATGCTTCTAATATTTACAACTGCTTGGGCTGGTAATATTCTTTTATACATACCAGGTTTACGATGACCCGGGGTCGTATTAGGAAGTAATGTGAAAGAAAAAAGAGGATGGTGTTTGTGTTATATACTTCTATGGTGGTTCTCTTGTGTTGTGTGATCGTAAGTAAGTGCCTACTTCTGTTGTAAATTTCGTTCCAAACAGCATTAACTTCATTTCCTGAAAGTCTATCTAACATTGGCTGAAAGTCTATCTAACATTGGCTGAAAAGTTCCTTAATATTTTTGCTCTAAAACAACTTGATTTCATCGGATTTCAGAACATGTTTTTCATTCTATATTCTTGATTTGGCTGATGTTGTTTATGTTTTTAGTTTCCCCTTTAAATTTGATTGATAGGCCATTATTGGAATTCATATTTTTAGTTTCCACTTTATTGTAATGTCTTAACAATTATATTCTTTTGTGCAGGCAGAAAAAGAATATCTACAATAGAATGAAACCGAGTTTCGATTTCGGACAAGGATAAAAGAAGAAAGATAGAGTTGTGTTTTTTTGTTACTTGATGGAGTGACCCTGTCCGGCCGGCGTTGTCTAGTTTATGCTTCATTTGAGTTGATTGGGTGGTTGTGGCTTTCAATATTGTTTTCGAAAATGAGCTTCTTAACTAAAATGGTGAGTTTATTTCAATGTTGAAAACTCCATTGATGTCTGTTTGTTTAGAAGAAATCAGTAAATTTTAGAATACAAAGGCCACATCTACAAGGTATGCCTACTATGTATAATTTTCATTCATTGAATACTTGAGATAAACAATATCCCTTAGGCATTGATACTTATTTTCTGACATTATAAGTTCATGTTATCATTTGTTAATGTTTGCATTTGCTCCTCATACGATATGTTTCTACATGTAACAAGAAACATTTAATGACTTATTCTTTCATGGTATGTTTGATGAGGGTGGGTTATTTACAAAGAGCGGGATTTAGTGTGGGGCTAATAACCCTATAATGAGTGGATTTTTCGTCATAAATTTGTGATTTAATGGGGCAAATGACCCTACAATGAGGGAACTTGTCGTCATTAGTTTGTGCATTAATGAGGGGGGAAATGACCCTATAATGATGAATTGTTTGGTCATTAAATTGTGTTTTAGTGATGGGTAATTAACCTTATAATAACGGGAATAGTCGTCATTAACGGGTAGAAACTAATATTCAACTTCAGTACTAATGAGAGGCAAATAGTGTAATAATGAGGAAATTACTCGTTACTAGAAATATTTTTAATGAGAGTCTAATCTCGTCATTAAATCCTTGATATCTTTATTGATGAGGTGGGTTCTCGTCATTGAACGCTTTAACTAGAAGGGCAACTATGAGGGGGGCATGAGGGAGATTTCCCGTCATTAAAATTCTTTAATGACGAGAAAAGGACATATAACGACGGGAATTCCCGTCATTAAAACCTGTTTTTCTTGTAGTGCAAGCCGAATGAAGTATTAGATTTTTTAGTTCAAGTTGTTTAGTATACGAATGAGCTTGAGCTTTAATAAAAGCCCTAAATTCTATGTTTAGATTCTTTTGTTTATCTATTACTCGAACTCGAGCCGAGCTCAAACGAACCGACTTTTACCTTTACAATTTACTACACACACCCACTAAATTACATTTTTTTCAAAAAAAAAAAAAAAAACAAATGATAGACAGACGCATCCATTTTTCACCCCAAACGGAAATCGAACCCGATAATTGCCGGTTATGACCTTAGGGTTAATCAAGAGGCGATACCTTGTTGGTCCACAAAATTACTTGACGACTATATTATTTTTATGTTTATTATTACACCACAATATATTACATAAATTACTCAAAGCATTACTTTTTCTTTTTTTAAGCTGAGGCACAACTATTTCTTCGAATATTTTTTTTGTTTTTTTCGAAAATATTTTTAGCCAAACATTTAAACAAATACTAACAAAGTCTACCCTTCATACCCGAAACCCTAATTCTATATGCTTCTCAAAACAGCCGCTTCCTACCCTAAAAAAAAAAACAACCATACTTTTCTTCCACACACCTTCAGCCGTTATAACTCTGCAACCACGGCGAAATCGCCACCACCACCATTGCAGAAACCCAGCTGCTCATTTTGTTTAGTTGGGCTCAAATACCACCGATTATTTGTAGGGTTGCGGGGTATATGGTGTAGGTTGTCTGTGTAGGTTATATATATATATATATATATATATATATATATATATAAATATATATATATATATATTATAGGAAATTAGAAAATTAAATTTATAGTATTCTATACCAGATTCAATCAAGTTGAATGTATATTCTTTAAATGGTCCAGTATTTTGAGTATAAAAAGGGACACGTACCATTCATTATTTCATCAGCACTTATACAAACATACTTCTAAAGCCGACAAACCCTTTATTAAAACCTTCTATCTCAGAAACAAATCTTAGGAATTAGCTTGCTGCATGATTTATGGAGCCTTAATTAGCTGATTCACGGGTGCTGACCGGACAGGTAGCTCGAGCCAAAGATGGGTGTATTTCATTTTTTGTTTTGATTTGCTGATGATCTTACTGTAATTAATTTTTTTTTTAATTGTTTGTTTACTTATTTCTGTGCAAACACCAATTGTTAGATACTTTTTCACCTACTCTGCCGAATATTTATTTTTGCATAACCGGAGAATATTCTCCGGCATCTGGGTAAAATTTTAAATTTCCGGGGACAAAATTTCAAATCTCTGGCACCGGGGGTGTGTAAACTTCAAATCTACAGTGACAGAGTGAAATTTTCAAATCTCCGACAACGGGTTGAATATTTGAAATCTCCGGGAGCATTGAAAAATCATTTGAATAAAAAAATAATTCTTCGGAATAGGACTCACCGGATGGATGGATAATTGTATGCTCATCAGTGCAAAGGATCTGCACTCTAGACATTAGGAGTGTCATGAGACATTAGTTTTGTATTTATTTTCACATGAATCTTTGTTTTTTTGATACAATGACATTGAATTTACTAATTAAAGTATTGACGTGCATAGTTAATGGCCAACAATTAGTAATACACCAATGTTGCCTTGATGTCAATATTTCAATTGAGCAAAGAGTTGTATTTATTGTTGCTCAACTTGCTTTACATTATGAGATTTATATCCGTAAAATATTTGGATAGGCCTAATTTGTTAAAAAGAAAAGCATAAACTGATTCTCTATTCTTGTTGAATAAAATTACCTTTCGAGTTTGTGTAATAATTATCTGCCAATTATAGTTCCCACAACTGTTTGCTAATTTGCTTCTACATGCATATGTTATCATATGCAATCGTGTTATTCTAGATTCCGTGGAGAACTGTCTTTAATAATTAGTTCATTTTCATGTTAGACAGTTTATTACCTTACGATTCCAGGAAAACTAAAATGCTTATGTTTAACGCAATCCCTTTTTCAGGTCTTGTTCATTTTATGCTTGCTTTTGCGGAGTTGAGAACAATGGATGGATTTCAAAGCCAAAGTCTGATTTGCAAAGTAGATTCTAGCTATCTGAGTTTACACGTATTGTTCTCAATTACAAAAGATCGTTGTTCTTGGCATATCGTTTTGTATGGATCACGGATCGACTCTTCGCTTAGTGATAAGGGAGCTTGATGTTTACAATAGCAAAATCACCGATCTTTGGCATTAAAGCTTTAGCCAATGATGCTCCATGGATAACCAACATACCCCTGTCCTAGTGGTGGCACTCTTCTCGTCGGGCGACATCCGCTTTGCCTTGGAGATTTTAGGCGAATTTCGACTAGTTTGAACATCAAGCACCGCAATGGACTCGATTCGACCTTGTGGATTTTTTGTGGATGAAACGCAACCGTGATATCCTTACTAGTCTGAAGAACTTACTACATCGTCAAGTAGCGCTCTTAATGAGTGTATCGATTATCTGCTTTCGGTTTTTCCCTTGCGTGTCCTCATAAGAACCGGTGGTTGCTTTTAGCGGTTGTGTAGTAGTGTTGGTGCTTTGCTTTCATGGAGCTTTGTCCATGGCGTAGACGGTTTGTTTAGCTATGCCACTGACATTGTAATGTTATGTGGTGATGTTTTTTTATTGCCAGGCTCCAGTTTTGCAGGCATCATTTTGTTTATGAACTGTTTCGATCCGTAATCGATCACCAGCTTTTTTATGTATTAATAATGAAAAAACTGTTGTTTGTTTGTGTTATATTGATTCCTTGCCGATCGAGTTCTGAATAAACCTTTCATGTGACTCTTTGACCTTCCCGGTTATGGAATTCGAAAGTCCTGACACTCAAAACAAAATTTGCGAAAAATCTTGCTTGTGTCTAATCGTATGGTTCTCACGAGTGCACTCAGAAAAAAACAGGAATCTTAGTATCAATAACACATGTGAGAGATGCCAATCAAAATCTACCTTTACACCACATTAAATTTCAATCTTTATTTACACCTTTTTTTTTTTTTTTTTCTATTTTTACACCACACATTTATAGTATTTTCACACTAATTTTTTATTACAAATTAGTCCCTGTACAAATATACTACCTTTTACTATGACAATATTAATGACACCACACCCAATATACTCGGGCACAACACATGTGTAAAATTCAACTTTTTAGAACATTTCGACTTTTCGCAAGTTGAAATAACACATTTCGACCTCTAAAAAGTCGAATATTACACAGGTGTGGTGCTCGATGGTGCCATTAACAATGCCCCTTTTACTATCATTTAAAAAAAAACTAATTCCCAGCCCCAAACCAGCAACGCCATCATCATCTTCTCCACCACCTCCGAATTCTCTCTTCCACCTCCCTGTAAATAGATCGGATGCCATTATCTTCTTCCACCACCCCCTGAAAGCCTACTTCTTTTTTCCTCCCCATAAAAACTAGCCGTCATAATCTTTATCCTCAAACCTTAAAGCCACTTTATGAACACCACCACAGCGGCTGGGCTGTTTGGAAGTTGCACTACCGTGGCGTGGTGGTTTCAGATTCATTTTTCATGGAAAGTGACCGACTCAATATTGGGTCTTGTTTCACGACAGAAATGGTTGCGCACAGGAGGTGGATTTGGCCACAATAGGTAAGAATATAACGCTGAGGTGGTTAGATCCGGCAGAGCCCCCGGACCGCGGAGATACATCATTACCGGTGAAATTGAAAGGTTTTTCGGTGGTGTTGTGTGGCCGGAAAACTGATAGGAAATTAGCTGAGTTAATGAATCTAAGAACCTAGCAAGATCTACATAACATTTACTATTTTCTTTTAGTACATTATCATTTACTATTCTTGATATTTAATATTCTTTTTCTTCTTGTACATGAACATGATTGAAATTGGGAGAAGAAGTTATATTGTTTGCAGGGGATGGTTCATTATGAGTGGGGGTTGTAATTTTTAAAAGTTAGGGGGAGATGTGATAATCTAAAAATCTGGTGGTAGTAAAAAATGGTTGACAGTAGATATTTTTTTAAAACTCTGAAATGAAAATGTGGTGCAAAGGTATATTTAGAAATCTTGAAATGGTAGGTGTGGTACAACAAGTAAATGTTATCTTTTTCATTTTAATGGGGTGTAACGGTAAATATGCTGTGGTGTGAATAAAGGCTCCCTTTTCCATCTGTACATGGAATTATTATAACCCTCTTGAGAATTCCTCGACACCCCTTGATATGTGGCTTTGTTCTGATATTTTGGATCATTGTGGAGTTCGAGTCTAGTTCCGCAATCCAGGACTGCATCTTGGAGCCAATACCTTTGGGATTCAAGAGAGCTAGAATAGGCTTAAATGTCCCAGCCCTTTCCTAGACCCTACATAAACTCGACAAACGAAACATAAATACACTACCGAAAGATAACAATTTAAGAATGAAATGTACATGAGCTGGCATAGATTCAGTGACATCTCTAAAAACATTTTCTGCTAGAGTGTTTACTAGTGATTTGACACTTGTAATCTTCATCAACAATCAAGAGAATCCATATGTGTTTCTAAAGCGATTTAGATGATATTATTCAGGAAGTTGTAAGCTAAATGAATCTATAATTAATGATAAACTACCTATTTCTAAATATGCGACCGGAAGTGCGCGCAACCGGGGGTGCCGGTTTACTTTCTAACGACATTTCCAAAATTTACATTAAAGAATGATACATACACACACGTTAGGTGATAAACACAAACTTTCCAATATGGAAATGAACTCTAGAAATTTTCCAGGGAATCCAGAATAAATCAATTACGTATGATAACATAGAAGGAAAATGACCAAACAGTTGAGGGGTCTTCCCTTCTTTTGAACTAAGAGCATAAGAGATAATGCTCATGGGGTCGTCGTCATAAACAGAAATAACGACTTCATTTTGGCTATTTTGTGCAACCATCAATCCTGCTCCATCAGATAAGAGAGATGCAGAGAAGATGAGTTAAGCATTTCTTGTTAACACATTAGGCTGCACACTCTACAACTCCAATAAATGAACTCTAGGAAGCTGTAATCTTTTCATCAGGGTCTGAGGCTTATCATGCACACTAGAGATCCAATTTCCTGCCTCGTTTTGCCTCGTTTTTGGACACTGGTGCTTTGAATTAAATTGATATGTCACAAACAACGATCTTTCTACAATTGAGAATTGTATATGAAAACTCCTCTATAACGTGAATCTACTTCGCAAATCAACCATTGCAATTCATCCATTGTACTCGATGACCTTGGCTTATACAACACAACTAGGGCGTAAAACCACGGCTCATCGATCTTTCAGTTTCACAATCTGCGAAAGCAAGCACAATATGAACAAGACTATTCTGTTGAAGATATTAGCGAACAACACTTTATACTATTATGTTTTTTTTTTTTTTTCTTCCCGTTTTTAATTATTTATTTTTTTCCTTTTACACCTTCACCCCTTTCTGGAGTATGCATGCCATTAACCAAACAAATAAGAAAGAATCAGAAAATGACAATAGAGCCAACTATAAACACTCGTCATAAACACCAAGAGTAAATGATGCTAATTAAACCACCGGGGCTAGTTAATTTTCTTTCCGGCGTTCATTCTGAAATTTACATTAAGAAATGATACTGAAATACTCTAGGTAACAAAGACAAACGTTCCAACATGAAAATGAAGTCTATAAAACAGTTTAAATAAACAAATTCAGCGAAACAAATAATACATTTCCGCTTATCATGGATCTAGACTCCAAAAAAAAAAAAAAAAATTCAAAAAATAAAACACACACACACATGAGCAGCTCCCGGTTGCTCTATAAATTCTCTGAAAGTCTTAGCAAATAAGAGTGAGCGTTACCTTGCGACTGATGATGATGACAGACCTGCAAAGAGTGAGTGTTACCTTGCGACCTCGTAACCACCGCCTAATTAAGATGAAAAAGGTTTCAGGGGAAAAGAGACATAAAGACACAGCGGCTAAGAAGAAAATGGTTTAAGAAGAGACTTTAGGTATAGCCGCTGGGTCAGCCCTTATAAAGACTTTAGGTATAGGGTTTCTCTGATTTGTTTTATTTTTTTTATTTATTTTTGTGTTTTTTTAGTTTAATTTGCCACTTATTTTCTTTACATTTCATCTGTTTTTTTTTTTTTTTATATGTTTATTAAAATTTAAAAAAATCATAGCTTGATGTGTTAAATTTGTCAGGTAAAATATGTTAACATTCAACAAATTAAATTTATAGGAAAATGTCGTGAAGGACAACTTTTAATCTAATATTAGTAAAAATGACAAGGAAAAAAAGATGGTGGTTGTAAGGACAAAAATAATGAATCTCAATAATAACCTTTACTATTATTTTCCTAATTTTTGCCTGAATTATTAATTGCTATTCAATGTTGTTCAGACACTTTTTTTTTTATAAATTTATTCATCATATGTTTAATATGAATTAATGCTGCCACATTAATTGATCGAAATTAATGGTAAATCTTTTCGATAAATAATATAAATACACGAAAATAGCTCATTTTATAAATAAAAAATAAAAACTCTTTTTAATTTACTACTTATTACTATATCAATCTTTACTAATTGTAACTATATAATTTTTTTTTTTGGTGTAAATACATGTATTAGACTGACCAGTACTAATCTACTCTAATGCCTATTGCAACATGTTTTTTTGTTGTAACTACATTCTTTGTATGTGTGTTACTGCACATGTTTTTTTTCATGATTAGATTACTACTAGTCATGTAGTAACATCAACATCCAAAGAGTAATACACATTTGTTACATGTGCCCTTTTCATCATGTAGTAACACCACTATGCACTCTCCATACAAAGAATGTGGTTATGTATAATGTAGTATCACAGTGAAAGTCCACATATGAAATAACACGTATTTCACGTTGGTTCCATGAACATCCTTCGACGTAGTAACACCACTATGCAAACACCCTCAAACACAGTAACACATAATGTACACCCTTGATCGCGTGTAAGTCGCTTAACACACACGAAATACTAGCAAGAGTACTAGATCAATCGTAGTATAGCAAGGGCGAGTCAAGGTCGATCACACAGAGACTATTATTTAATAATGCTAAACATCATCACAATTTATAGGTCAACCGGATAGGGGTGGTGATTGACCAACATAAAGGACAAGTAAATAAAAGAGATGCAAATAAACCAATCATCAATCATCTATTGAAAAGGCATTAACCACACTATTCCTAACTAATCTCCCCTTAATACTTATCTGATCCATAATTGTAATTAAGCTACGGGTGCAATTCCTAACCCTATCTACTCCGACAATGGCAGTAGATAATCTATATGTAAGCTACCCTCCTTAATTGGTCCGTAATATCCCATACGTACAAGAACTAGAATTGCCGATATCGAGCGTTAACTCATACCGCTAACCCGCCTAGACAGCTGTCGACACTGATCAGCACGTTCCTATGGTCCATTCAAGATAATGTCCAAACATAGCACTTCACTATTCGTATTTCATGCTAGTTTACGAAGACATGCAAATAGTTGATCAGGCTACTAACATGTAAATTAAACCTTATCGATCAACGTAGCTGACGCTGAACCACATAATTAGGATTTAATAGGTATTCAGATATAAGGATAAAGACCGTCGCAGATCTGAAGAGCGCAACCCATAATTATGAGTTTCATATTAACGAATCGAATAAAGATTAAGGTTCGTTTAATTAATTCATAGACGATTAGATGCAAGCATAATCTAGATCTAGCACAAGAACAATCATCAATCTAAGAAAATAAATAAAACATTGGAATAGATCTTACCCATAACGAAGAACAAATCTACTCATCTATTCTCTCTCCCTCCGGCGATTCGAATCGATCCATGAAGATCGTAAACCAAGAACAATTCAATAATGAAAGACTCATGACTAATTTGCAAGAAGAAAAGAAGAAAAGAAAAGAAGACTTTATTCCCAAACGACTACATTGTAGCTAGTTGATGAATAGATATATGAATGAATGAGAGAATGGAAGATGAATATAATTTTGCAGTTCTGAATGACTTTATATAGGTTTATAAAGTGACTTAGGGGTAAACCCAATGCTTGGAGGACAAGAAAACGCGTTTCTGGAACATTCCGGGCCTCGGTAAACCGAGGGTAACTCCCGGTTTACCGAGGGTATTTTTGTCTTTTTCCTGCTGCCGACTTATTCTGGAATACCCTAGGCCCAGCTTCGGTATTTTGACCATAACGTGGCCTACGCAACTCCGATTTGGGTGATTCAAAGTGTGTTGGAGTGCTCGTTTAAAGCCCTACAACTTTCATGTATAAGTCAAAGCCCAGTTCGTCTTTTACGGCATCGGAAACATCGTTGCAAGATCACCAAGCAGATTCTCGGGTCCAATCTCCGCTCGAAACACTTCAACCTTCAGCTCGGTTCAGTTATTTATCGATTAAATCCCTCCTTCAGCCCAAATGATGCTCCAAGCACTCGTCCATCTGTCAATAAAGCCATACCACACATAGTAGCTTCTATTTCTACCAAATAACGCATAAAATACACGGTTAATACGCATAATACCAATTTAGTCACCCCGGACGTGGCTTAATCACATTTAGCTAATTAACTCATGATTTCATACATATTATCCCCATTGAGAACAAAAATCTAGGGTAGATTGATGGTAAATAATAATACCAATTTGACCGTCATCAACTATCCCCCCCTTAGCTTTTGATCGTCCCGAGCAAAAACCAAATCAAACAAACCCCATAAACAATTACAAACTAATTAAGAACAGACAAATTCAAGAATTCTAAATAAGATGAGGGTCAACACATATCCATCAGTAATCCATTAAGCACTATCTCGTAGTAGGCAGTATGATTACTCATACTGCTGCTAGGCTTATAACCTACTAACAGAATCGCAGGGGGAAAACAACTATCAGAAAAGATAAAACAAATAATGGGCTCGGTCGACCGAGTGATAACGTTCGGTCGACCGAACATATAGATTATTATTAATTTTTTTTATGAAAGAAAACAGAAAAACGAAATAATTAAGTAGATTATTCAAGCAGTTGGACCATTGATTCCCCGGCAACGGCGCCAAAAACTTGATTGAGGTCAAGTTAAATTATTAACTCGATGCCTAAATAACCACTAGCAAGTGAACTAGGTTCAATCGCAGTATAGCTAGATAGAGTCGAGGTCGATCCCACAGAGAACCAATTTGTGGATCCTAACTTAAATAGTCAACCTATTTATTTCGTTTGACAAAGACGGTCTATGACCAACATAGGATACGAGAAAAGAAAGACACACTCAAACATATAAACAAATAACATGTAAACAAATAACGTAATCAACTGCCCAATTATAACCGTAATCATTTGGATCTAGACAATTTATATAACAACAAGACTTATCAACTATTAATCCGCTCATATCCGTTTATATTGGCTACGGGAGTCATCCTCTAAAACTTGATGTAGCACCGGTAGGTCACTAGATCACTGTGGTATTGTTACGTGACTTCGCCTTTTAAGTGCCTCCATCTCATATAACTCACACGCTTGCGACTCTAAGGATGGCGATATTAACCGTACACCTTGTCTAGGCAACATTCCTATGGTTAGGCGTACTTCCTAAACGATCACTCAAACTCTCGTCCAACTAACAATTACCAAGTCAGAGTCTCATGCTAGTTTACGATCTACGTATAAACAAGGTGCGTGCAATTCCCTAATATAAATCTACCTAGATAACGCTGAACGTCCGTGAAGATCAATTCATAAGCCCACCTAAGAGTTTTATATTGGTATTTCCTTTTTACACGTTTTAATTAAATTAAGCGAGTGACGTAGCCATAGCCATACCTACTTGAGATAATGTGATTCAATTATGCTAACCTAATCATAAAGACGCGTGGTCGATTAACGGATGAAACAGAGCTAGAGACTCTCGGTCGACCGAATAGAGACACTCGGTCGACCGAGTGACACCTCTCGGTCACCCGAGTGCTTCACCCCCAGATTACATCCCTGAATATATTTCTCAGTGTTTCTCATACGAATCGGATTATATAGTGAATCATCAGGACATTATATAAATTAATCTAAATACACGTAAATTAAACACGTAGATTCATCCATAGATCGTAGGAAGAGGACGTAGGGTATGAGATCCTCATAGACAAGGCATCACCACCTCCCTAACGTCGTAGCTTAGATCTACATCATCTAGATATGAATAACTACTCAAACAATCAAAGCATAATTGGGAAATTGATTACTAAAAGAAAACAAGAAGAAAAACTAGGGCTTACATGATTGCACCCCCTCACTCCTTCACAAGCCTCTTCAATCCTTATTTGCTTATATGTAAATATGAATTGATATTGGTGTATATATGTGTGTGTTCTAAAAATACAAAGACTTGTGTTTATATAGAGCTACAGCCGACTTAAGAAAACCGACTTATATGCCGACACTACTGAACCCTAACCACCTCAAACAATGTGCCGGACTTCTGCTGGGCTTCAGGCCCACTCGGTCGACCGAATACATAGGCTCGGTCGACCGAGCCTTGTATGCTTTGGGCTTCCGTCTTTTTATGCATTGGGCTTTACGAACTTGTCTGCGCAATCCATTAAAGCTTCTCCGAAATCCATCCTTGCGCTCCCAATGATGAGTTACTACAAATATAGCATGAAATACGATCAGTAACATCAAATAATATAATAAAACCTCCAAATACATAATAACGAATCGTAACTCTCGGCATAAGCAACTTAAAGCGTATTACGACTTATTATTACTCTATTATAGCTCCTTTAAACTAGAATCGGGATAAAGATCATAGAATAACGGGCACAAAATGACCGTTATCAACTACCCCCCACTTAGCCTTTGATCGTCCCGATCAAAATATCAATAAGTCATTCCCATAAACTACTTTCCCCGTGGTCACGATATCTTGACACAAGAAACTCGAATCAACTCATACCCCTATGCTCATCGATATCCATTATCCACTATTCATCATGAATCGATGTGTTGTGTGCATGTGCATTGAGTTTTAAATATTCGTAGCAAGATTAGAGTTTATGCAAACTTTGTAGTCTTAACCTACCAACTTCAGTATTCCCACTTCTTAAGCCTTTTAATTGTTGAAGCACTAGAATAATAAGCAAGAGCGTATCTATAGGGTTTTTGGACTTGGAGACCGAGTACTACTCAAAGCCTCTTGAAGAGTTCAATATTCTTTTCATATCTTCATATTTTTCAGATACTATCAATCTCAAGAAGGAAAAACTTTTAGAGCATCCCTATCTTAGATCAAACATAGCATCGAATATTACCCTGCCGAGGCTACTTTGGTAATGTTACTACAAGCCCAAAGTTTAACATTATCAAACACAGTAAATCCTCAAGCTTATTACTCAAACTTTTGTGGCTAGAATTTGAGGAACACATCATACGATAAATTTGACACTAGGTAAACATAACCAATTATCTATGCAATGTACACATAATTTTTTTCATTTTTATAAGTTGCGCGGTACTCGATTCATTTATCGAATAATTGAATAATAAACAACTACTCGCAATGGATAATATGAATATCATTAAGTTTACTAATCAATAAATCGCAGAAGTATAAAGTGATCACGTACTCATGAAATATGGTTTATTTCTTATTGATATAATTATCAGGAACTTACCAAGGTAAATGTGATTCTAAGTTTAAAAGTTTTAATTTTTTTCTCATTTTATTTATTATTTGATATATGGGAGTATATGGAAGCTTATTTGAGCTAAGTGACTTGTACCCCCCACTTAAACCATGCATTGTCCTCAATGTATAACAATAAAAGGCAAGAATAGGGACTTAGCTCTGGATAAGCGCGGGAATTGAACAAGTCTTGTGAACTTCGGCAAAGTCTAACGGGCACAGGCATTGGCCGCTAGCAAGGCAGAAGAATAGTCGCTGCAACATGCATCTTAAACAAAGCTCGAAACTCGTTACAGGATTAGTCCAAACAGTAATAATCAGGAAAAAGGACCGTAAAAGGGATAACAAATTCCTTAAACATTTTTAAGTCCATAAGTTAATGATTACATTTCAATATCTTTCAGCAAGTCCAAAACATTACATGAGTTTGAATTTAGGAAGTAGTGAAACTTACTCCATATAACACGACATACTAGTAGAAACCAGTCAAAATAAAAATACGTTAATCATAGGAAATGCAAATGCGGAAATAAAAATGCCTAATCCTAAAATCCTGGATTGAATGGTGCTCGTTGTAAATTGTTCGGGCCGGCTTCGTCAGCATCATCCTCGGGCTCCCCTTCCTGTTCTTGATCGTGGCCGTGAACGATAGGTGGTGTGACAGAATTTAAAGATAGGATAGGCATTGGCTCCACATAGGAATCGCCGCCTAACACTGGGCACTCGGCTCCCTCACAGAATGTAGTGATCAGTGAACCAAAAGGTAAGGTGTGCCGAGGCTTGAGAGCATCGTCTGTCATTTCCTTGCGTATCAATGCCCCCACGTTCACGGGCCATCCCATGTATAACCAATAAAGCGGTGGCATGGGCATAATAGACCGTAGATACATGCTTGGTGGAAAAAATATTAGAACGGATAAGCCGATGAAGGCATTTATCCTCCCATCTTCTGAAATCTGGTTCCGCAAATGTGCGGGCAACCTCCCCTATAGTCCATTCTATCCCCAGATAGGCACCAACTTCCTCCAACCAAGCGTCGGACCCGTCAAATGTTACCATATACTCTAGCCCGTCCTCCGAGATATCCAGACCAAAATAAGCATTAAACGTACCCGGAGAAATTACAACCGGTCGTCCACGAACGGTAACAATATTGGTATCGGGGTGTACGCGTAAATAAGCATAAAATTCCCTTACCCAATTGACATTGACTCGGCCGGGGGGTGCAACGACATCTCGCAACTGATAATGTTCCACCAATCCCAAAAGCTCATCTCCACAATTATCCAAATCCAGTCCTCGAGCTCGATGTACAGGGGCAATTGCGAAATGATTAATAAACGAAGAATATACCTCCCGACTCGCGAATTGTGGTACCCCGTTTATTAGAGGTATGTTGCCTTCAACAGCCACAAATTGGGCGGCTCTGCGTCTTCTTGGTGGCATTCTGACAGACAAGCGGCACAGCAGCGGACGGCAGCAACAGGGTGACTCTCGGTCGACCGAGAGTAATCACTCGGTTGACCGAGTGCGATCCGTCGACCGAACTGGTGGGTTTCTGGCCCTGTATCCTCCCAAAGGATCGATTTGGCGATCGAGAAAAAGTTTCGGCCTCCTCGCTGCGATTAAAAGATGAAAAGTGAGTGAAATGGTCTCATGGATGAAGATTTGCAAAATATTTCCATTTGATTTCTACAAGGATTTGGGGAAAAGGTAGGTGGAGAAATTGGATGAAAAATGGAAAAGAGGATGAAGAAAATGGAGAAGAGGATGAATGGGTTAAATAGAGAAATTGGAAATTGAAAAGTGGAATGTGATTGGTGGATTAGAGTGGTTGGGGATTGATGTGGTGTAAAGGTGGAATTTGAAAATTTAAATTGGAAGAATAAAGAAATTGGGAAGAGGGAAAAGTGAATGGTTGGGAAGAGGGAAAGGTGAATGGGGATATGTAGAAATAAATGGTGTTGACCATTTAATTTTTGACACACCGGAAATTAACTACAACATATAACCATGCCAAAACTTTTATTTCACTTTTTCCAATTCCTACCGCATAAATTATCCCAACCGACAAGTTGTCTCAAGCACAAAAACAATCTCATTCTTTTCATAAATAAATCAAACAATCTGGCCTACAGCATTTGTAAAATAACGCATTCTTATTTCCTTAATCAACACATTTGTCTTTTTTACAAAGACTCGGTTCCTACACACTACTTTACGTAAAAAACGATTCGAATAAAAAAAAGATTTTTGCACATCCTTAACTCAGCAGTCGTCGGAACACGGCAAAAAAAAAAAAAACTCCTTATCGTTTCACGCTACTTTTATTTAAAAGAAGAAATAAAAATTGAAATAAAATAATAAAATACAAATAGTTCTACAGTTTAAGTCAGTAGCTTGACTTTCCAAAAATCATCACTTTCTACTTAATCGCTTTGGCTTGCCAGTTTTCACCAGTTAGCCTTTACCGAAAATGTCTTGCATCCTTTTGCACGAGTGCCTTTCCACGAGATGTGAGTCCAACGAAAAGACAATGAATCATCCATCCAAGCAAGCTCCAACTTTCGTGATTGCCTCAGAACTAGATGAGCTCTCTTTAGCTCGAACTCTACGAGTTTGTTTCTTTGCTTGCTTCCTTCTATCCTTGGGTCTGGAGAAAGGCAGGCCTTCAGGATTATGATTTTCTAGAACAGGGGCAGGCTCGACAGCTTTCTCACGACTCAGAACTGTAAGGGTCTCATCTCATTCTTCTATCTTGTCATCAACACTTTTTTCTAGGTCCGGAGTAAAATCTGGTTTCGAACTACCAGCTCCTATAACATTCACGCTCACCGGAGTAGGGAAATCTGAATTCCTCGTCCCATAGGTCTCAGAACCCTTAGCATCGAAAAATGTGATCTCACGCCTGGACATACGAATTAGGGCTCTAGAATTATTGATAAAGGCTCTGCCTAAAATGATCGGGCAGTGAGGGTGCTCATCTATATCCATAACAACTATATCTATCTTGAACCTGAGCTATCCTATGCAAATGATCATATTATACATATTTCCAGACATGATCGTTCTGGTCCTATCTGTAAATCTAACTTGCAACGGAGTATTCGTGGGGGTAATGATTAGATTTCTATCACAAAGACTCTTCGGGAAAATGTTCAGACTCGAGCAAGAATCTATCAAATCCAACCCTAGGTATGTTCCTTCTAAGGTAACCTCTACCATAAATGCTTCTGGGTCATCTAGTTTCGGCATCAACCAAACTTCATTCTCAATATGCGCTGCATCTCTAGGACAGACGACTATAGGGCGATTTAGGTCTATGCTAACCTCAGAATCAGATTCTATATCTGACATGTTATGCATGTAGTCATATCCTGAATCTGAATCTGAAGAAATCTCTTCAGGATTTAACTTGGACATACCTCTGTATATGTAAGCATCTTTAGACTCTTTTGACTTCTTAGCTTCTTGAATTCTTGCCTTCATCTTCGCTATTCTCTCATTGAGTTTAGGTGTGAACGGCTTTCTAGGTGTGGTTTTGGTTCTCAGCACCATGACTTCTTCTCCTCGAGCCTCAGAAGGCTGATGTGATGATATTTTGCTAAACAGTTCTCTTGAGTGATTCCCTCTGATTAACTGCATCATAAGAAAAACAACAAACGGTTATTGAACTACCAGGCAGTATGATTACTCATACTGCTGCTAGGCTTATAACCTCCTAACAGAATCACAGGGGGAAAACAACTATCATAAAAGATAAAACAAATAATGGGCTCGGTCGACCGAGTGATAACGTTCGGTCGACCGAACATACAGATTATTTTTTTATTTTTTTATTTTTATGATTATGAAAGAAAACAGAAAAACGAAATAATTAAGTAGATTATTCAAGCAGTTGGACCATTGATTCCCTGGCAACGGCGCCAAAAACTTGATTGAGGTCAAGTTAAATTATTAACTCGATCCTAAATAACCACTAGCAAGTGAACTAGGTTCAATCACAGTATAGCTAGATAGAGTCGAGGTCGATCCCACAGAGAATCAATTTGTGGATCCTAACTTAAATAGTCAACCTATTTATTTCGTTTGACAAAGACGGTCTATGACCAACATAGGATACGATAAAATAAAGACACACTCAAACATATAAACAATTAACATGTAAACAAATAACGTAATCAACTGCCCAATTATAACCGTAATCATTTGGACCTAGACAATTTATATAACAACAAGACTTATCAACTATTAATCCTCTCATATCCGTTTATATTGGCTACGGGAGTCATCCTCTAAAACTTGATGTAGCACCGGTAGGTCACTAGATCACTGTGGTATTGTTACGTGACTTCTCCTTTTAAGTGCCTCCATCTCATATAACTCACACGCTTACGACTCTAAGGATGTCGATATTAACCGTACACCTCGTCTAGGCAACATTCCTATGGTTAGGCGTACTTCCAAAACGATCACTCAAACTCTCGTCCAACTAACAATTACCAAGTCATAGTCTCATGCTAGTTTACGATCTACATATAAACAAGGTGCGCACAATTCCCTAATATAAATCTACCTAGATAACGCTGAACGTCCGTGAAGATTAATTCATAAGCCCACCTAAGAGTTTTATATTGGTATTTCCTTTTTACACGTTTTAATTAAATTAAGCGAGTGACGTAGCCATAGCAAAACCTACTGAGATAACAGATTCAATTAAGCTAACCTAATCATAAAGACGTGATTGATTAACGGATGAAACAGAGCTAGAGACTCTCGATTGACCGAATAGAGACACTCGGTCGACCGAGTGACACCTCTCGGTCACCCGAGTGCTTCACTCCCCAGATTACATCCCTGAATATATTTCTCAGCGTTTCTCATACGAATCGGATTATATAGTGAATCATCAGGACATTATATAAATTAATCTAAATACACGTAAATTAAACACGTAGATTCATCCATAGATCATAGGAAGAGGACGTAGGGTATGAGATCCTCATAGACAAGGCATCACCACCTCCCTAACGTCATAGCCTAGATCTACATCATCTAGATATGAATAACTACTCAAACAATCAAAGCATAATTGGGAAATTGATTACTAAAAGAAAACAAGAAGAAAAACTAGGGCTTACATGATTGCACCCCCAGCTCCTTCACAAGCCTACTGAATCCTTATTTGCTTATATGTAAATATGAATTGATATTGGTGTATATATGTGTGTGTTCTAAAAATACAAAGACTTGTGTTTATATAGAGCTACAAATTACTTAAGAAAACCGACTTAAATGCCGACACTCATCAACCCTAACCACCTCAAACAATGTGCCGGACTTCTGGGGCTTTCAGCCCACTCGGTCGACGAATGCATAGGCTCGGCCGACCGAGCCTATATGTATGCTTTTGGGCTTCCGTTTTTTATGCATTGGGCTTTCGAACTTGTCTGCAATCCATTTAAGCTTCTCTCAAATCCATCCTTGCGCTCCCCAATGAGTTACTACAAATATAGCATGAAATACAGTCTGTAACATCAAATAATATAATAAAACCTCCAAATACATAATAACGAATCGTAACTCTCGGCATAAGCAACTTAAGCGTATTACGACTTATTATTACTCTATTATAGCTCCTTTAAACTAGAATCGGGATAAAGATCATAGAATAACAGACACAAAATGACCGTTATCACCAATACATCAATGTGTCGTGTGATAAATCTTTTGTGATTGTGCATTCAAGAAAAGAATGAAGTTATAGAGACCCCACAATTTACTTATCAATATGCACACTCGCTCCTCTTGCCTTCAGACTCAGGCAAACATCATGAAACATTACTTGGGCCGGCGGACTCGGGACCGAGCATCGCTCTTAAGTCCTCATTTGTTTCTTTTATGCGAGGGTCGTGCCCTTTTACACGAGTTTGCTTCCCTCACTGTCTTTATTACATATTTTTTTCTTCTTTTTTTTCTTTTTTCTTTTGCATGGCAGCTGATTTCTCACTTTTTTCGCGCTCACTCGCAAGCCCGTTGTATCCCGTTACCTTGTTTGGCATCATAATTGCTACCATCATCCTACAACAATTGGTTAAAGTGTATCCACCGACAAATATCGATTCCCGGTCTAGGATAACTCTTCACCTCATCAAAATACTTCTCACTCGATTATGTATGTCTCAAAAATTGAATGCAATAGTAAAATAATAATTAATAAGTCACTACATCATGCAACATAACACATGCTCATTCTTCCATACTAAATTGAATAATGCGCCATCTATACTACACACTGAAAAAATGAGTTATACGTGCTTAAAAAGGTCGATTCCACAACAAGATAGATGATTAATAAACCACTACTTCAAATAGTTGACAAACCCCTTCTCCATCATTAATGAATTAAGTATGTAATTAAGCAATTTCAACGATTTAAGGTTTTTATTTCATTCAATTAAAAAATCGAAATTCACAAAAGTGAGTGTATAAATGTGTCTCAATTTTTCAAACTAAGTGTTATGCCTACCCCCCACTTTGAAACTCAACATTGTCCCCAATGTGAAAAAGTAAAGCAAAAAAAAGTAGGAAGAAGAAGAACACTTAGTTTTGGAAAATAGAAGAACTTGGCTACTGTCTGAAGCAAATCATATCACTGAACTGGAACCAAAGTTGTCTTTTGGAACATGATCATGAAGGATGTTGTAATGCTCCATTTCAAATCTTGAAACCATTGACCATTTTGGAGATCTCAATCCAGGCCAACGCCTAGGGGAAGGCTGCATGTATATTTTGCATAAATTATTTGAGTTTGCCTTGTATAATGTGTTTTTTTCTAAATTAATTAAAGTAGGTGGGTTGAAAGAATCAAGTCAAGGTTTGGATCGAATTTAAGTAAAAAATGTATCTTGATTAGGGGGGTTTTTCATTATGCGTATTGGAAGACCATATACTAAATGCAACTAATATTGATCACAGTTTGAGACATGTTGACGATTCAAACAATGAAACTAAGTTTGATCCCATTTTATTTTACCTTGAGGCTTAGAACTTGAATAATTTTCTCAAAGGTCCTGTATTTTCATAGTAATTTCTAGTTTGATTAAATAAAGATGGTTTGAAACAAAACCATTTTAACCAGATAGAGATTTTCTATTCCCGTATGTTACAAAGTTAGACATGGTAAAAAATATCTCTTAAAAATGAATTTTGTGCATTGGATTTCATTTGAGTTACTTGCATATTCACATTGTGTATTTTTCACTACAATGGTGTTCTGCATTTTAAGCATTTTTAGCTTTATTTTTTTTCTTATGAAACTCTAATTTTGTTTATGTTTCTTCTAGGAGGCTGTTAGGCGACTAGAAGCAAATTGTATGTTGATATCACAACTGATCAATCCATCCCAACTCCTCAAAGCCCTTTTGTTCAAAAGTCTATTTCTATAAGGGCGTGGAATTCTAATTGACATATACTCACCTCATTTGTGTAGAATAGGTTAAAAATTATTGTATAAGCTTCTTCATAGTGGGCCTAACAATGGTGAAGCCTAGAAGATAAATGACACAAAAACTAAGGTGAGTTTCCTATTCATTTATAAAACAAGACCTACATTGAACAAACTAGATTTTCATTTTCTTAGGAGTTGTGATGCCTCAATTACTCATCCAATTGTGTATTATTTTACATCTCCATTTCTTTATAATAACAACAATTCATCTTTTGTAGGATAAGATTCACAAGCAAATCTGGCTAATCAGTACGACAGCTTGGCGATTGTCAAAGTCCCTGTGACAGGATTTGAGCGACTGTTTCTCCCTGCATTATGTAAGGTTCATTTTTTTTTAATTTCATGCAAGACTTATGACTCTTGTTGTTGTATGGTGTGTATTAAAGCCAGGGATAAAGGTTTGGAATGTCTTAAATCTATCGTTAGAAGTTTGTCATGTTGTAAATTGGTAGTTTGTCACGTGTACTGACATACCTAAATATGATTTTTCAACATAAGAGTAGAGATTTTGAAATTGTTTTTTAATTGGAAGATGCTTCTAATATTTACAACTGCTTGGGCTGGTAATATTCTTTTATACATACCAGGTTTACGATGACCCGGGGTCGTATTAGGAAGTAATGTGAAAGAAAAAAGAGGATGGTGTTTGTGTTATATACTTCTATGGTGGTTCTCTTGTGTTGTGTGATCGTAAGTAAGTGCCTACTACATTTGTAAATTTCTGTTCCAAACAAAGATTAACTTCATTTCTGAAAGTCTATCTAACATTGGTGAAAGTCTATCTAACATTAATGAAAAGTTCCTTAATATTTTTGCTCTAAAACAACTTGATTTCATCGGATTTGAACATGTTTTTCATTCTATATTCTTGATTTGGCTGATGTTGTTTATGTTTTTAGTTTCCCCTTTAAATTTGATTGATAGGCCATTATTGGAATTCATATTTTTAGTTTCCACTTTATCAGGTATTCTTATTGTAATGTCTTAACAATTATATTCTTTTGTGCAGGCAGAAAAAGAATATCTACAATAGAATGAAACCGTGTTTCGATTTCGGACAAGGATAAAAGAAGAAAGATAGAGTTGTGTTTTTTTGTTACTTGATGGAGTGACCCTGTCCGGCCGGCGTTGTCTAGTTTATGCTTCATTTGAGTTGATTGGGTGGTTGTGGCTTTCAATATTGTTTTCGAAAATGAGCTTCTTAACTAAAATGGTGAGTTTATTTCAATGTTGAAAACTCCATTGATGTCTGTTTGTTTAGAAGAAATCAGTAAATTTTAGAATACAAAGGCTACATCTACAAGGTATGCCTACTATGTATAATTTTCATTCATTGAATACTTGAGATAAACAATATCCCTTAGGCATTGATACTTATTTTCTGACATTATAAGTTCATGTTATCATTTGTTAATGTTTGCATTTGCTCCTCATACGATATGTTTCTACATGTAACAAGAAACATTTAATGACTTATTCTTTCATGGTATGTTTGATGAGGGTGGGTTATTTACAAAGAGCAGGATATAGTGTGGGGCTAATAACCCTATAATGAGTGGATTTTTCGTCATAAATTTGTGATTTAATGGGGCAAATGACCCTACAATGAGGGAACTTGTCGTCATTAGTTTGTGCATTAATGAGGGGGGAAATGACCCTATAATAATGAATTGTTTGGTCATTAAATTGTGTTTTAGTGATGGGTAATTAACCTTATAATAACGGGAATAGTCGTCATTAACGGGTAGAAACTAATATTCAACTTCAGTACTAATGAGAGGCAAATAGTGTAATAATGAGGAAATTACTCGTTACTAGAAATATTTTTAATGAGAGTCTAATCTCGTCATTAAATCATTGATATCTTTAATGATGAGGTGGGTTCTCGTCATTGAACGCTTTAACTAGAAGGGCAACTATGAGGGGGGCATGAGGGAGATTTCCCGTCATTAAAAGTCTTTAATGACGAGAAAAGGACATATAACGACGGGAATTCCCGTCATTAAAACCTGTTTTTCTTGTAGTGCAAGCCGAATGAAGTATTAGATTTTTTAGTTCAAGTTGTTTAGTATACGAATGAGCTTGAGCTTTAATAAAATACCTAAATTCTATGTTTAGATTCTTTTGTTTATCTATTACTCGAACTCGAGCCGAGCTCAAACGAACCGACTTTTACCTTTACAATTTACTACACACACCCACTAAATTACATTTTTTTTCAAAAAAAAAAAAAACAAATGATAGACAGACGCATCCATTTTTCACCCCAAACGGAAATCGAACCCGATAATTGCCGGGTTATGACCTTAGGGTTAATCAGTAGGGCGATACCTTGTTGGTCCACAAAATTACTTGACGCACTATATTATTTTTATGTTTATTATTACACCACAATATATTACATAAATTACTCAAAGCATTACTATTTCTTTTTTTAAGCTGAGGCACAACTATTTCTTCGAATATTTTTTTTGTTTTTTTCGAAAATATTTTTACCCAAACATTTAAACAAATACTAACAAAGTCTACCCTTCATACCCGAAACCCTAATTCTATATGCTTCTCAAAACAGCCGCCCCTACCCTAAAAAAGAAAACAACCATACTTTTCTTCCACACACCTTCAGCCGTTATAACTCTGCAACCACGGCGAAATCGCCACCACCACCATTGCAGAAACCCAGCTGCTCATTTTGTTTAGTTGGGCTCAAATACCACCGATTATTTGTAGGGTTATGGGTATATGGTGTATATATATATATATATATATATATATATATATATATATATATATATATATATATATATATATATATATATATAGGAAATTAGAAAATTAAATTTATAGTATTCTATAACAGGATCAATCAAGTTCAATGTATATTCTTTAAGTGGTCCAGTATTTTGAGTATAAAAAGGGACACGTACCATTCATTATTTCATCAGCACTTATACAAACATACTTCTAAAGCCGACAAACCCTTTATTAAAACCTTCTATCTCAGAAACAAATCTTAGGAATTAGCTTGCTGCATGATTTATGGAGCCTTAATTAGCTGATTCACGGGTGCTGACCGGACAGGTAGCTCGAGCCAAAGATGGGTGTATTTCATTTTTTGTTTTGATTTGCTGATGATCTTACTGTAATTAATTAATTTTTAATTGTTTGTTTGCTTATTTCTGTGCAAACACCAATTGTTAGATACTTTTTCACCTACTCTGCCGAATATTTATTTTTGCATAACCGGAGAATATTCTCCGGCATCTGGGTAAAATTTGAAATTTCCGGGGACAAAATTTCAAATCTCGGCACCGGGGGTAAACTTCAAATCTACAGTGATGAGTGAAATTTTCAAATCTCCGACAACGGGTTGAATATTTGAAATCTCCGGGAGCATTGAAAAATCATTCGAATAAAAAAATAATTCTTCGGAATAGGACTCACTGGATGGATGGATAATTGTATGCTCATCAGTGCAAAGGATCTGCACTCTAGACATTAGGAGTGTCATGAGACATTGGTTTTGTATTTATTTTCACATGAATCTACGTTATAAATCTTTGTTTTTTTGATACAATGACATTGAATTTACTAATTAAAGTATTGACGTGCATAGTTAATGGCCAACAATTAGTAATACACCAATGTTGCCTTGATGTCAATATTTCAATTGAGCAAAGAGTTGTATTTATTGTTGCTCAACTTGCTTTACATTATGAGATTTATATCCTTAAAATATTTGGATAGGTTCGATGATCTCTTTAATTGGCAAGATTCAGTGGTTTCTTTGAAAGCCTAATTTGTTAAAAAGAAAAGCATAAACTGATTCTCTATTCTTGTTGTATAAAATTACCTTTCGAGTTTGTGTAATAATTATCTGCCAATTATAGTTCCCACAACTGTTTGCTAATTTGCTTCTACATGCATATGTTATCATATGCAATCGTGTTATTCTAGATTCCGTGGAGAACTGTCTTTAATAATTAGTTCATTTTCATGTTAGACAGTTTATTACCTTACGATTCCAGGAAAACAAAAATGCTTATGTTTACGTCAATCCCTTTTTCATTCTTGTTCATTTTATGCTTGCTTTTGCAGGTTGAGAACAATGGATGGATTTCAAAGCCAAAGTCTGATTTGCAAAGTAGATTCTAGCTATACAGAGTTTACACGTATTGTTCTCAATTACAAAAAGATCGTTGTTCTTGGCATATCGTTTTATATGGATCACGGATCGACTACTGCTTAGTGATAAGGGAGCTTGATGTTTACAATAGCAAAATCACTGATGCTGGCATTAAAGCTTTAGCCAATGATGCTCCACTGGATAACCTGCATACCCTGTCCCTAGCTGGTGGCACTCTTACGTCGCTGATTTACATCCGCCTGCCTTGGAGATTTTAAGCGAATTTCGACTAGTTTGAACATCAAGCACCGCAATGGACTCGATTCGACCTTGTGGATTTTTGTGTGGATGAAACGTGGAACTGTGATATCCTTACTAGTACGAAGAACTTACTACATCGTCAAGTAGCGCTCTTAATGAGTGTATCAGTCTCTGTTTCGGTTTTTCCCTTGCGTGTCCCACTACAAAAAAACAGCAGTTTTGCGACGGAGTTTTTGCGACGGACATTATTTCCGTCGCAAATTTACGTTTGCGACGGATATTTTAAAGTTTGCGACGGGACACTTGGCGGGACCGATTTTTCCACTTGGCGGGCAATTTTGCGACGGCCTATTCAATAAAATTTTATAAAATTATTTTATTATTCTGAATTTAGATAAAATTTGCGACGGAATTTAAATTCCGTCGCAAAAAAACATTTTGCGACGGAAAGTTTTATTATTTTGCGACGGACTTCAATAAAATTTTATAGAATTATTTTATTATTCTGAATTTGGATAAAATTTGCGACGGAAAACGTAAATTTGCGACGGAATACTTTAATGGGACGACATTGTCGTCCCAAAAAAGGCTTGTCGTCCCAAAAAAGTTTAACCTAAATTAGATAACGGGAAGCCTCTCTCTTCTCCTTCTTCATTTCTTTTTCAGCCTGCAAGTCGAAAAACAGAAAATCCGGCCGCCTCTTTCAACTACCCACCCCTCTCCTCCTCCGGTCACCACCACTACCACCACTCTTCCTCCAGTCACCACTTCTTCAACCACCCGCCCCCTCCTTCCTCCGGCGAGCAGCAACCACAACAACAACACACAGGGCCGCAACAACCAACCGCCTCCTCCTTCCTCCGCCACATCTCCGGTAAGTCTTTATTGTTTGTCAAATTAGTTGCTTTTAGTTTTATTTTTGTCAAATTAGTGCAATAAAAGTGGTATGTATTATGTAAACGTAATCAATTTTCTTTTTTTCTGAGAATATGGTGATGAGATTTTTTTGTTGTTGATAAACTGGTAATGAGATTTTTCATTAGCTCTTTTTTAATTTCTACAACATATATATTCGATGATAACTTAATTCGATCTTTGTTATTTATGCATCTATTGCTAGTTACTATTATTCGAACATCCTTCTGGTCAAGTGGAATTATTATGCTAATTGTTCTTAGTATATTCCGATGGAACTTAGTTGTTCTACCTTAATCACATTATAGCCTTAGGAAAACAGTACATGAACACCTTCTCAATCACACCCATCTTTCTGGCCTGTTGATAATAATGTGTCCTAAAGATCGATGTAGTTCCACTAATTGATTAGTGACTTCGATGCTGAAGGTGTATGTCATTTGAACATCCTTGAGATCTCTAGGACTTATTATCTTTTATCCAGTATATGCCCTAATGAATTCAGTAATCGAATTTAGATCTTTTATATGTGTTTCCAAACACTTTGGTCATCGTTGGGCTGAACTCCAAGAGGTCCGGACCTAAATCCTCCAAAACATGTCACATTTTTGGGCTCCATTTTCTGTATTCTCCACTCTAGAAAAGGCTCAAATCATAAATAACTAATACATTGCGTCCATTTCTGTTATCTAGTTTTAACTGAAAATTTATCGAACACAGCTAGCCCAAATGACTCCATCTCATTATCCACCCAATAACAATTATATGCATAAGTCTTTGAAATATCATAGCTACTCCAAGTTTTTTTCATTGTCTTTGCAAAAAAGGTCTTTTTCCGTATGACGTCTAACACCACTATGAACTAGCAGAAATTCATTAATTAAAAAAACACGATCGAATGAACTAGCTTTGATATTGTAATGAGAAAAAGAAATATTATCCGCTTACTTTGTCGCACTTTTTTACGGTTTCGAAGAAGGTGTTGTAGTTACTCGGCTTAGCAAACAAAGAAATTGCTTGAGGTCGGTGTAGTTAGAGGTGCTCTCAGTAAATCTCAATAGTTAGGGGATCTATTGCAAACCCCGTGAGTTACGAGATCTACGAAAATCTCGCTTTCCTTGCACATATTATTAATTAGTATAAACGCCTTTTTATTATAATTGCATTTAGATTAGTATAAACGCTATTTTCTCGTGTCAAATAGATGTCGGTAGAGGTAGAAGTAGAGGTAGACGCGTAGGGGTAGTTCCGATGTTGGTTGAAAATGATGATAAGTATGTGGTTGAATTGGTTTGTTGAAAAGGGTGCTGTTCCTACCCGTTTGGAAAATGGTACTGGGGGGTACTTTGTTATCCGGCAAAGCCTCCGAATTATTTTGACGTCGAACCTTTTGAAGGATGCAGGTTCTTAGATCTAACCAAAATTAGATCTATGCGCAGCGGACGGATCACGATTTACATATCATAAAACATAGTTAAAGGACTTAAAAACTACAAGGGGGTTAAAATCAAGTTACCAACATTAGGAAGAGAAGCCAAGATCTTCCGATGTGTTCTCCAAACGGCGGTTGGTGGACACCCTTCTTGATACACGAGCCTCCTTGATATGCAACTTAAAAAATCCCAAGATTTTTCCAAATCGAACTCCTAAGAATAGAGGCCAAATTTTTCGCCAATTTCTCTCGGTGAATAGTGACGTGAATAGTACCTTGCCATTAGACTTGGGAGAACTCTCTTTATATAGGAGAGTAATCAATGTCCTCCAAGGATTAAATAATTAAGTGATAATTATCACATTAATCCTTTTCCAAATAAAAGATAAATAAAATGATTATCCCAAACAAATTAGGATAAATCCTATTATTATCTAATATTCCATGAATTATCATTTAACAAATAAAAGATAAATCACATGTCAAATAATTATCCAAGAAAACTAATTTCTCTCTAATTATTAGGACATTAATGGCGCCACATATTGGGTCAAAAAAGCCCACATAAAATGTCTTTTATGTGTATTATATTATTTAGCCCAACTAAATAATATCCATGCATATCAATTAATTAGCCCAGCCAATTAATTATCACTGAGACCCAAATAACAAGATTATTAGTCCGAATTACAGTAGCCACACCGGGACCATGGACTATAACCGGTAGCTCCAATAATTAATTATTCATCGAATGTAATAAGTACATTAATTAATTCCGGGATTACGCCACCATAAACCCGAAACTGAACTCTACCGATTATAGATGTATACTTATACTCAACCCATAGAGTGAATAAGCGTCCATTGATATAATCACTACATACAGATTAACCCTCCATAGATCGTCCCATTCTCGAGAGGGAAGTCTCCGTGAACCCGACTCGAATATCTTATCCTTATTTACCATCAACCCCTAGTGATCAATTAGTTCACATATCCGACTAGTAGCTAATTATTCTAAATATGAACTCGGCCGATCGATCACTTTCTTAGGGCTAACAAATAAGGGATCGTCTCTCTACTTCCAGCAGGAAGGAATGGATTCCATGTCTGTGAAAATCGAACTACTCACTCATCCTGGAGATAGTGCCAATGAGAAGTGGCTTGGAACACATTATTTAAGTGAACCGTAACTAACACATCAAACACTACCCCGGACAAGCGGCACCACGTGATCACCTCGGGATTAAGGTTGATCTATATATGATCATCTAATGATTTAATAAGATTCCTCGATTACGGAATTATATCGAAAATTCAGATTAAATCGGTCCAAAGATCTATATGAATGCCATTATATATAAATGCCCCACGTAGGTACCTCTGCACCGACAAATCCGATAAGACTATCACACCCTAAGGCGTTAGGCGCATTATTGGTGTTTTAATCAAGAGACCCTAAACTCGATTAAGTTCACCACGGACTAACAGTTTAAGTATATCACCACTAACTCAATCCTCACGTGTAATCCATACACTGAGTTAAGTGGTTACATACAGATATACTTAGGGTTTGCAGCAGTGTATTACTTTACAAGCACAAAGCAAGTAATAAGGTGAGATAAATTCTGTCATTCATTAAAAACAATTACACAAATTGTCTTTCGGGCACTACACCTAACACCTTTGACCATGAATCGAAAATTTAGGTTATAGTGTTGTTAGTTTCATAGTAAGTTGAGTAAAACCTGAGTTTGCAAAAGTGTTGAGACAACCTTCAAAGACTATTGTTAGTCTCATATTTTGTATGATATGATGTGTAGGATTGAAAATGAAGAGAATAGAACGGAGTTGGATGTACGAGAGGTTGGATGCTAACAAGAAATTTAACCCGGTATTTGTGAATGGTCTGGAGGAATTCATAAAACATGCAAAGCAGTTAGATTCGTTTCGGGCAAATAATGGAATGATGAAGTGTCCATGTAGTAAGTGTAAGAACACTAAATTTTCAATCGAACATGACGTGAGATTACATTTAACTAAATATGGGTTTTGCGCAAACTACTATGATTGGGTGTGTCATGGTGAAGAGTTTCCCATTCCGATCAACGTTCAGCAAGAACGGAATGTGAACCCTTATCAGGACATGGTTAATGACGCATTACGTGATAGGATTGATACTACGACAGGCCTGCTGCTGCTCGACACTCATCCGCTGAGACATACTCTCCGGGCATAATCACCCGTCTCACCCAGGAGATGGCGAGAGACAGATGACTCATGCGAAAACCCAGGCGAGGTTGGAGGAGCTAGAGAGAGACGTAAAGCGCCAGGATGACAGACTAGCGCAGAGATGGAGGCGTGGATTACCCAATGTTAGGCGGATCCTCCGGAGGATGCAACCCGGTACGAGGCGACCTGAGATGACCATTCGATCATGGACCTGGAGGAGGTGACGTGGGTTTAGGTAGTACACTCGAGTCCGACTGGGTGACATTGTTTTGATACATTTTTATTATTTTGGCTTATCGTATCCCTTTGACATATCGTTTTATTCATTTTTGACATTTCCCTTTGACGTATTTTTGACATATCCTTTTGATATCGTATTCCCGTTTATATTGTTGTTGTTGATAGCCGTAGCAATTGTAATGCTACCGGGAAAATTAAGGCTGCTTTGCGGTGGTTTGGCAGGTCTTTGCAAAACGACCATAATTTTCTGCTTAATTTATTTTTGCGACGGAATATTTCCGTCGCAATATGGTATTTGCGACGGCAAAGGCTCATTTTGCGACGGATATGCAAAGATCTAAAAATAAATAAATTATTTAATAAAAATAAGTTGCGACGGATTATACATTTTTTGCGACGGATTATACATTTTTGCGACGGAATTTTACATTTTTGCGACGGAATATGTCCGTCGCTATTTGTTATTTGCGACGGACTATACATTTTTTGCGACGGAAATTATAATTAAAAAATAAAATAAAATACGTTATTATCCGTCGCAAAATCCGTCGCAAAACAATTTGCGACGGATAAACCGCCGCAAAATCGGGTTTATGCGAGTAAAAATGCGACAAATAAAAATCGTCGCGAATCCGTCGCAAACTAGGGTTTGCGACGGAATAACCCTTGTTTGCGACGGTAATCTTCCGTCGCAAAACTGCTGTTTTTTAGTAGTGTCCTCATAAGAACTGGTGGTTGCTTTTAGCAGTTGTGTAGTAGTGTTGGTGCTTTGCTTTCATGGAGCTTTGTCCATGGCGTAGACGGTTTGTTTAGCTATGCCACTGACATTGTAATGTTATGTGGTGATGTTTTTTATTGCCAGGCTCCGCTTTTGCGAGCATCATTTTGTTTATGAACTGCTTTGATCCGTAATCGATCACCAGCTTTTTTATGTATTAATAATGAAAAACTGTTGTTTGTTTGTGTTATATTGATTCCTTGCCGATCGAGTTCTGAATAAACCTTTCATGTGACTCTTTGACCTTCCCGGTTATGGAATTCGAAAGTCCTGACTCCCAAAACAAAATTTGCGAAAAATCTTGCTTGTGTCTAATCGTATGGTTCTCACGAGTGCACTCAGAAAAAAACAGGAATCTTAGTATCAATAACACATGTGAGAGATGCCAATCAAAATCTACCTTTACACCACATTAAATTTCAATCTTTATTTACACCTTTTTTTTTTTTTTTTTTTTTTTCTTTCTATTTTTACACCACACATTTATACTATTTTCACACTAATTTTTTATTACAAATTAGTCCCTGTACAAATATACTACCTTTTACTATGACAATATTAATGACACCACACCCAATATACTCGGGCACAACACATGTGTAAAATTCAACTTTTTAGAACATTTCGACTTTTCGCAAGTTGAAATAACACATTTCGACCTCTAAAAAGTCGAATATTACACATGTGTGGTGCTCGAGTATATTGAGTATGGTGCCATTAACAATGCCCCTTTTACTATCATTTAAAGCCACTTTATGAACACCACCACAGCGGCTGGGCTGTTTGGAAGTTGCACTACCGTGGCGTGGTGGTTTCAAATTCATTTTTCATGGAAAGTGACCGACTCAATATTGGGTCTTGTTTCACGACAGAAATGGTTGCGCACATGAGGTGGATTTGGCCACAATAGGTAAGAATATAATGCTGAGGTGGTTAGATCCGGCAGAGCCCCCGGTCCGCGGAGATACATCATTACCGGTGAAATTGAAAGGTTTTCCGGTGGTGTTGTGTGGCCGGAAAACTGATAGGAAATTAGCTGAGTTAATGAATCTAAGAACCTAGCAAGATCTACATAACATTTACTATTTTCTTTTAGTACATTATCATTTACTATTCTTGATATTTAATATTCTTTTTCTTCTTGTACATGAACATGATTGAAATTGGGAGAAGAAGTTATATTGTTTGCAGGGGATGGTTCATTATGAGTGGGGGTTGTAATTTTTAAAAGTTAGGGGGAGATGTGATAATCTAAAAATCTGGTGGTAGTAAAAAATGGTTGATGATAGATATTTTTAAAACTCAGAAATGAAAATGTGGTGCAAAGGTATATTTAGAAATCTTGAAATGGTAGGTGTGGTACAACAAGTAAATGTTATCTTTTTCATTTTAATGCGGTGTAACGGTAAATATGCTGTGGTGTGAATAAAGGCTCCCTTTTCCATCTGTACATGGAATTATTATAACCCTCTTGAGAATTCCTCGACACCCCTTGATATGTGGCTTTGTTCTGATATTTTGGATCATTGTGGAGTTCGAGTCTAGTTCCGCAATCCAGGACTGCATCTTGGAGCCAATACCTTTGGGATTCAAGAGAGCTAGAATAGGCTTAAATGTCCCAGCCCTTTCCTAGACCCTACATAAACTCGACAAACGAAACATAAATACACTACCGAAAGATAACAATTTAAGAATGAAATGTACATGAGCTGGCATAGATTCAGTGACATCTCTAAAAACATTTTCTGCTAGAGTGTTTACTAGTGATTTGACACTTGTAATCTTCATCAACAATCAAGAGAATCCATATGTGTTTCTAAAGCGATTTAGATGATATTATTCAGGAAGTTGTAAGCTAAATGAATCTATAATTAATGATAAACTACCTATTTCTAAATATGCGACCGGAAGTGCGCGCAACCGGGGGTGCCGGTTTACTTTCTAACGACATTTCCAAAATTTACATTAAAGAATGATACATACACACACGTTAGGTGATAAACACAAACTTTCCAATATGGAAATGAACTCTAGAAATTTTCCAGGGAATCCAGAATAAATCAATTACGTATGATAACATAGAAAGAAAATGACCAAACAGTTGAGGGGTCTTCCCTTCTTTTGAACTAAGAGCATAAGAGATAATGCTCATGGGGTCGTCGTCATAAACAGAAATAACGACTTCATTTTGGCTATTTTGTGCAACCATCAATCCTGCTCCATCAGATAAGAGAGATGCAGAGAAGATGAGTTAAGCATTTCTTGTTAACACATTAGGCTGCACACTCTACAACTCCAATAAATGAACTCTAGGAAGCTGTAATCTTTTCATCAGGGTCTGAGGCTTATCATGCACACTAGAGATCCAATTTCCTGCCTCGTTTTGCCTCGTTTTTGGACACTGGTGCTTTGAATTAAATTGATATGTCACAAACAGCGATCTTTCTACAATTGAGAGTTGCATATGAAAACTCCTATAACGTGAATCTACTTCGCAAATCAACCATTGCAATTCATCCATTGTACTCGACAACCTTGGCTTATACAACACAACTAGGGCGTAAAACCACGGCTCATCGATCTTTCAGTTTCACAATCTGCGAAAGCAAGCACAATATGAACAAGACTATTCTGTTTAAGATATTAGCGAACGACACTTTATACTATTATGTTTTTTTTTCCTTCCCGTTTTTAATTATTTATTTTTTTCCTTTTACACCTTCACCCCTTTCTGGAGTATGCATGCCATTAACCAAACAAATAAGAAAGAATCAGAAAATGACAATAGAGCCAACTATAAACACTCGTCATAAACACCAAGGGTAAATGATGCTAATTAAACCACCGGGGCTAGTTAATTTTCTTTCTGGCGTTCATTCTGAAATTTACATTAAGAAATGATACTGAAATACTCTAGGTAACAAAGACAAACGTTCCAACATGAAAATGAAGTCCTTAAAACAGTTTAAATAAACAAATTCAGCGAAACAAATAATACATTTCCGCTTATCATGGATCTAGACTCCAAAAAAAAAAAAATTCAAAAAATAAAACACACACACACATGAGCAGCTCCCGGTTGCTCTATAAATTCTCTGCAAATAAGAGTGAGTGTTACCTTGAGACCTCGTAACCACCACCTAATTAAGATGAAAAAGGTTTCAGGGGAAAAGAGACATAGACTGAAATACCCTAGAAGTAACCTTCACCAATACGGAAATCATGCAAACATGTTCCCCAGGTAATGTTGATATCCAACTCAGCAACCTGAGCAGACTGATCAAAACTGTTGATTTTCTCAGCTGAGCACCAGATTGAGCACCAGCTTCATGCTCTGCTAACCAAGCCAGGTTTGAAATTCAAACTCAGCTGACCTGACTCAACATGCATAGTTTAAGTCACCAGTACAAATCTCCACCTTGACTTCAACCTCATGAATACTGACCAGATGCCCGACCTAGTGCAAGAATTCCTTTTGTCTACAGAATTGAATACCTAAGTAGACCCTCTTCACAGTTCGACTGAGTATTCCCATATTCAGATTTATAGTTTTGGATGTTCAGCAAGACTAGACAAACCTGAAACTTGATTCTTAGATCTGGTTTAGTGAATGTATCAGCAGGATTAACATATGTGTTGATCTTTTCCACTTTGACCCTCCTTTCATTCCTCAGAAAATTGTACCTAACATCATTGTGCTTTGTTCTCTCATGATGAATCTCATCTTTGGCCAGACATATTTTATTGAAAATTTCATAATACACCATGGTTTGAAATTGTTGCAGACTAAGATCATTGACTAGCCTTTTTAACCAGGTTGCCTCCTTTGTTGCTTCTGTCAATTCCATATACTCTGCTTCAGTAGTAGATAGTGTCATTGTTTCCTATAAAGTTGCCTTCCAACTTACCATAAAACCGACCAAAGTAAACACATACCCAGTCACATATCTCATGTTGTCCACATCATCAGCATAATAAAAATCAAATTACCATGTGAATAAACATTAAGTGTCACCACTATAAATGAGTCCAATATAAGATGTACCCCTAAGGAACCTAAACATCCTCTTAACTGCTATCCATTGTTCCTTCCTTGGTTGAGCCATTAACATGCTGACAACACTAACTGCCCGAGCCATGTCAGGCCTTGTACAAACCATGGCATACATTAAACCTCCCACTGCACTAGCATATGGAACCTTTGGCATGTATTCTTCCGCTTCAACTGACTGTGGGGCAAACACAGCAGACAAACGTGGATTTGGTGACATTGGAGTATCTATGGGTTTGGCTGCTGACATGCCAAACTTGGATAGTATCTTTTCAATAAACCTCTGCTGAGATATGAACAATTTCCCTTGCTTCCTATCTCTATAGATCTCCATCCCCATAATTTTCTTTGCATTATCCAAATCCTTCATCTCAAATTCAGCACATTCTTTAGATTTTGAATATCTGACTTGTTCACAGTGAATATCTGACTTGTTCATAGTAGCTATCAGCATATCATCCACATACAGAACCAAATAGATGACTGAACCATCTTTCAACTTGTTGTGATAAACACAACATACATATGGACTCCTGCTATAGCCCAGCTGAATCATATAGCTGTCAAACTTCTTGTACCACTGCCTTGGGGCCTGCTTAAGTCAATACAAGAACTTTTTCAACTTGCAAACAAACCGTTGCATAATAAGAACTTGGAAACCCTCTGGCTGAGTCATATATATTTCCTTATCTACATCCCCATGTAAAAAAGTTGTCTTCACATCCAATTTATGATGTTCGAAATTCTTATGTGCCACTATAGCTAGTAACACCCTGATGGTAGTGTGTCTGACCACTGGTGAGAATATCTCTTCATAGTCCACCCCACCTTCTAACTAAACACTCTTGCAACCAAACGTGCCTTGCATCTGATGTCCTCAGCAAGGGATCTGGCTTCCTTTTTCTTGAAGATCCATTTGCAGCTCAACGCCCATTTATCCTGTGGTTTTTTTTGACAAGATCTCAAGTCTCATTCTTCTGAAGTGACTACATTTCTTCTCCTATCGTAGCAAGCCATTGGGATACGTACCTATGAACATGTCACAGCTTCCCTATAAGTGGATGGCTTAAATCTATCCACCTCTGACCCATGTTCAGCAGACTGGTTTGGATCCAGTTCTAGATCCGCTGAGTGCTGACTATCCTCTACAAAGTCTTTTAATTCTGTAGACTCTACTTGAAGCTCCACATGTTTGTCAACCATCTTAGTTCCAGACCCAATTTCAGATTCATACGTGGCCTTCACAGATGAGTTAAGCATAAAGTTTTCATCAAAAACTACACTCCTGCTAAGTATAACCCTGTTTTCAGCTGATGGCCGGATTTTATACACCTTAACTCCATCACCATATCTCACAAATAGTCCCTTCTTGGCTCTGGGTTCCAATTTACCTTCACTAAAATGATAGTACACTGTGCTATTAAATACCCTCAGCCCATGAGTAATCTGATGGCTTTCCTAACCAAACCTCAAGTGGTGTTTGGAATTTGATCCCAATGGGAGGCCCCCTATTGATTAAGTAGTATGTTGTGCTGACAGCCTCTACCCAAAATCTTCTTGCTAGACCCAGAATCAGAGAGAATGCACCTTGCCCTCACTAGAAAAGTGTGATTCATCTTTTCTACAACACCATTCTGTTGCAGAGTGTTTCTGACAGTATGTTGCCTATCAATGCCTTCATTCTTGCAGAATTCATCAAACTCGGACCAACAGAATTCTAGTCCATTATCAATTCTGAGTCTCTTGATCTTCTTCCTGTCTGATTCTCCACCAATGTCTTCCACTTCTGGAAGTGTTTGAATGCATCACTCTTGTACTTCATCATAACTACCCAAACTATCCTTGAATTTTCACCTATAAAAGACACGAAATACTATGACGGCCCAACGACTCCATCCTTAAAGGTCCCCAACAATTAGAATGAACAAAGTCAAGTGTCCATTTTGTGATGTGAATGGCTTTTGGGAACTTGCTCTTATTTATCTTGCGAAATACACAATGTTCACAGAAAATCCAACTCCTTGACTTTAAGTCCCAAAAGTACATCATACCTATAACGAATTGGCATCCCTCTTTCACCAATATAACCCAATCTAATATGCCACAACTTGGTTGGCTGTGACTGGTGAAGTTCTGATGATGCAACAACAGCAGAACCTAATACAGTAGACCATTGTAGATGTATAATGTCCTATGATTTATACACTTTAAAATCATAGATGAATCATTATAGACATTCACCACTCCACCTTCACTCCTGAACCTAAACCCTTTGTTGTCTAGATGACTAAGTGATATCAGATTCTTAGTCATCTGTGAACTTGCCTAACCTCATTCAGTGTGTAAAATTTACAATCATATGTCCTTAGTTGTACTGTGCCAATCCTATCAATTTTCCAGACCTTGCTATTAGCCATACCAATATGGCATCCCTCCAGTTGATCGTAGATTGAGAACCACACCTTTTTTGGACCCACATGATAAAATTCCCCAGTGTCAGAATCTACGTATCTCTCGTGCCTGCCGACTCTTGAGGCTCAAGCTAGTGCGATCTTCTTCAGAGTTGGTGTCTTGTTCTGCTGAAGCAGAAGTGCCCTGCTGCTTCTTCCTCATTGCAGTAATTACATACAACCTTTGCCTTAGGACCCTTGGAACCCTTATTGGATTTCTTGTTTCAAGGATTTTTTGATCCTCTGCCGACCCCATTAGCCACCAACCCAGCATATTGACTGTCTGTATCAGAACCAGATGCCTTATGGTGAAGCTCTCGAGCTTGGAGAGATGATCTCACATCCTTCAATGATACTGAGTCCTTCACAATAATAAAGAACTGCACAAAGCTCTCATATGATGCAGGCAATGACACTAATAGGTCCAGCAATATTTTGTTTAGCTGATCAAGATGATCCCTCAGCTGAGTACCCCCATGCCTCTCTAAACTGAACAGACATTGCTTTACATAACAATTTATTGGTTAAAGACTTTGTCACATACGGACTCTTAAGCTTGGACATCTCCTTCTCTGCTATGTCCTCTTCAGAAACATCTGTAATAATATCATCTGACAAGAACAACATAATTGTTGAATGTGCTTTCTCCTCAAGATTGGCTCTCTAAGCAGCACTTCATTTGTTGATTTTGACAAAGGACCCCATAGTCCCTATTATTTCAACATAGCACGCATCTTGATCTGCCACAGAGTTAAACTTTTTCTTGTTGTAAACTCGTCAATTTTAACATTTAAAGAAGACATCTTTCTCACCAGAAAAGCTTGTGTTGATCCCAAATCCTTGCGTCAAATATGACCGTGGTGCCAATCAACCTTTCTTCAAATAGATAAACAGATTTCACAACAGAACCTGGACGCTCTGAAACCTTTTTGTTATAACAGATCGACTAGGAAGTGATGGTGATTGTGAGTAAAGAGCAAACAATTAACATGTAAATAATACATAAACAAGAAGAACACATATTTAACGTGGTTTCCGGCAATGTGCCGACTACTCCATAGACAAACGAGGATTTTTTTATTATCACAAGAAAGTTACAATTTACATGTATTACAAATGGTAATTATAGATTTAGGAATCCAAACCTAACTGCCTTAACAGACAAACCGGATAATGACTGAAATACCAATAAATTAAGCATCACCAAAACGGAAAACCATGCAAACTCACAAATCTTCTGATCTAAATCTGCAAACGTGATAAAAAAATTCATCAATTTTATTATTTTTTTCATGCCCTTCCTTTTGAGACTTGGTTCAATAACATATTACATCGTTTTTCAAGAAATTCACTATCAAAATTGACTTAGTGAATCCCGAATACCAGTGAATGTCGATTAATAGTGAATTTTGATAGTGGATTTTCGGAAATTACGTCAGAATATGGTGAATGTGGTCTCTAAATAAAGAGCATGAAAAAATAAAAAAATTGCTGAAAGAATTTTCGAGTTTGGAGTTGTAGATTGAGAGAAATAAATATTTAAAAATGTTGGATGAAAGAGAAGTGTGTTGTAATTTTTTTTGGAGAAAAACGTGCCAATTTTTTTTATAAATAGATTAGTCATTTATGCAAAAAAATTGAAAATTTGTCCTATTAATTAATATAGAAAATATTTTTGTCATTCTCCCTAATTCCCCTTTAATAAAAAAGGGTATTGCACTACTAGAATTTCCCGGATTTGTGACGAATTTTTGTGATGAAAACTGATCGTCACAAATTTTCGACAATATTGCGACGAATTAGCGACAAACCACATATTTCTTTTTTTTTTGCAATAAATAGGGACAAAATTGTGACAAAATATGTACATGGCAAAATGTATGTGACTATTTTGTCACAAATCTTTGCGCCAAATTCGGGCGCCATAATTTGTGAGAATTCTGTGACAAACTGGCTTGGTCATAAAAGTCTTCGTTGCTAATCTGCTTAACTAACCGACATATCATCCCACATCGCAAAATTGTCACATATTTTCCACAAAATTGCTACGAATTAGCAACAAACCGCGTAATTCTTTTTTTTGCAATAAATTGAGACAACATTGTGACAAAATATGTACATGGCAAAATGTATGTGACTGTTTTGTCACAAATCTTCTCGCCAAATTCGGGCGCCATAATTTGTGAGAATTATGTGACAAACTGGCTTGGTCATAAAAGTCTTCGTTGCTACTCTGACGCTAACCGACATATCTGTCCACATCGCAAAATTGTCACATATTTTCGACAATATAATGATAAAATTTCCCGGATTTGTGATTTATTTTTGTGACGAACAATGTTCGTCACAAATTTTCGACAATATTGCTACGAATTAGCTTCAAACCGCATAATTCTTTTTTTTTTTGCAATAAATTCAGACAACATTGTGACGAAATATATACGTGGCAAAATGTATGTGACAATTTTGTCACAAATCTTTTCGCCGAATTCGGGCGCCATAATTTTGAGAATTTTGTGACAAAATGGCTTGGTCATGAAAGTCTTCGTTGCTAATCGGACGCTAACCGACATATCTGTCCACATCACAAAATTGTCACATATTTTCGACAATATTGCTACGAATTAGTGACAAACCGCATAATTCTTTTTTTTTTGCAATAAATTGAGACAACATTGTGAAAAAATAAGTGCGTGGCAAAATGTATGTGACTATTCTGTCACAAATCTTTGCGCCAAATTTGGGCGCCTTAATTTGAGAGAATTCTGTGACAAAATGGCTTGGTCTGCGTTGCTAATCTCACGCTAACCGACATATCTATCCACATCACAAAATTGTCACATATTTTCGACAATATTGCTACAAATTTCCTGGATTTGTGATGAAAAATTGTGATTTAAAATGGTTCATCAATAATTTAAGACATCATTGCTACAAATTAGTGACAAAACATTTTGTGTTTGTTTTGGGTTGGAGTTTTTTTTTGGGTTTCTTTAGATAAAGTGATTGAAGTAATGATTAGAAAGTTAAGATGTTTTTTTGAAATTTGTGTAGATTATGAAATAATTGGTGAAATAAAGTAGAATAATGAATAAAATAATGGTAAAAAAGGTAATAAAGTTGATAAAGTGAAATGATGAGAGATGATTTAATATTTTTTTATTTGTAGTTGAAGATTTGATTGGTGGGAGAATTGTAAGAAATGATTGGTGATGTGATGTAAAAAAAAAATCTCAAAAAAACTTTTGGCAAAACAAACGGAGTTAAGATTATTGAGTAGTGATTTCAACCCGGGGCTCGTTAATTATTCGGTTGAGGATTTCAAAACCGAGGTTCGTTAGTTGTTTCAAGATTTTAAACCCGAGGTTCGTTATTGAATAGTGATTTCAAACCCGGGTTCCTTAGTTAGTCGGCTGATGATTTCAAGCCCAAGGTTTGTTAGTTATTTCAAGATTTTAAACCCGAGAATCGTTATTGAGTAGTGATTTCAACCCGGGGCTCGTTAATTATTCGGTTGATGATTTCAAACCCGAGGTTTGTTAGTTATTTCAATATTTACCGAGGCTCGTTATTGAGTAGTGATTTCAAACCTGGGGTTGTTTAGTTAGTCGGTTGATGATTTCAAACCAAAGGTTCATTATTGAGTAGTGATTTCAAAATTGGTGCTCGTTAGTTAGTCGGTTGATGATTTCAAACCCAAGGTTCGTTAGTTAGTTCAAGATTTCAAACACGAGGTTCGTTATTGAGTAGTAGATTTCAAACCCGAGGTTCATTATTGAGTTGTTATTCAAACTCAGGGTTCGTTATTGAGTAGTTATTTCAAACCTGGGGTTCGTTAGTTAGTCGGTTGAAACCCAAGGTTCGTTAGTGAGTGCATGATGTGAATCCCGAGGTTCAAGTAGTGAGTTAATGATTCAAAGCCCGAGGTTCGTTAGTTAGTCATGAGTTAATGCTTTGAAACTTGAGGTGTGTTAGTGAGTTAATGATTTGAAACTCAAGATTCGTTACTGAGTTCATGATATGAACCCGAGGTTCGTTAGTTAGCTTGGCATGAGTCAATGATTTGAAACTCGAGGTTCGTTAGTGAGTTCATGGTTGAAACCCGAGGTTCGTTAGTGAGTTCATGGTATTAAACCCGATACGTGTTAATGATTCGATACCCGAGGTTCGTTATTTACTCGGAAAACCCTCGCCGTTCCCATCTCCTCCTCCTTCCTCAAAGTTTTTCCCTTTTATTCCTAAAAAATATTAGATGATGAATTGGAGAAATGTAGCGCATTTAGAAAAGAAAAGGTGTGGAATAAAGGAAAATTAGAGGGATGGTGGAAGGTGGCTAAGGATATTTCGCCGGAAGAGGTGAAAAGGGATAAGAAGGGTGTCCTTTCGAGAAAATCCCAGTAATTTCATCTCTGTTTTGCAATTCTTTCCTCTCCTTCCTTCGATATATCGTCCGTCACGTTGACCCCCGTGTTCTTCTGACAGCAATCCGCCAATGGTATGTCCTTTTACGTTTTTTCAATTTTTTTTAACATCGATCGTTTTTTAAACTTTGCTCGGAATGATTCCAGATTTTGCCTGTGGGGGTAAGCATGTTTTTTGGTTTATTGATTTATCGATTTATCTATAAGACTAATTGAGTTAAGGAAGTCGGGGGAGGCCGGATTTCTTAAGTAAAGATGCTAAAAAAAAATTCTTGCTGTTTACGGACTAGATTACGTGATTACTGAATTTTGTTTTCTGAACTATGGTGGGAAAGTTAGCTGGTTCGGTTGTTTAATAGCGATTTTAAAGTCAAAGGCAGAGTTTTGGTAAATTAGGCATCTTTTAGCATTGGGGTGCTCTCTTGTTAACACACACCTTGACGGAGATCATAAGAAATCTGTGCCCTCGTAGAATCTAGTGTGTGTCCTTTCTTGTGGAAATTGCAGCTTGTCTGAATTCATAGATAATCATGTTGAAGTGCGTATGTGTGTGTGGCGCTTCATTGCTTTATGTCTTTTGGTTTGACATTTACACAAAGTTTGTCTTAAATTGGATCGTTTTACATGGATTTAATACCACTCATCTCTCTAGCATTTACAGTTTTGCCTGTGAAGGTGTGGAAGTGTTGGAGAAAAGCCAAGTACGTTGGCTCCTAATGTGGAGGATTATAGCTGATCGGTAGCGAGAATGATTGTTGCAGGATCCGGGCAGCTTTCCCTTATGCAAGAGTCGTCTCTGCTTCCAAGCCTCGCACATTGAATCTCCATTTAGCTTCAAGACTCGTGCCGCTCTCCGCCGCATTTTTAGGTTCGACATTTGCTCTGTTTTAGTATTTTTATGGTGTTCGATTCAGTATTTTGCATATTATGTCATTTCCATTTGCGGATTGTGATTGTTTTTGATAATTTTGATTAGGTCACCAGTTGAATTGAGTTGTGTTAGCATTCAATCTATGCTCCCGTATCACTCTGTCACCGCCTTTACTTTTCTCACTTCCATGCTTTCTGCCAACCCTAGGAGCTTTGGTTGGACTCTTGAAGGTAATACTTCCTTTCTTTGTTGCTAAATTACTTTTGTTTTTAGTATTTCAGTACGATTATTGTTGTTTGGATTTGTTTAGTTGGAATATTTGAATGCTATGATTGATGGAATATTTTATTTTGATTTATGCATTTTAAACGAAGTTGTGATATTTTGTTCAACTCTTTCATGGTAATCGCGCGCTTCATATCTTTTGTTGTTTTATTTCGTTAGTAAATTAATCTTTCTTGAAATGATTTTCCCATTTTGTCCTAATATGTTTATCACATATTGTTAATTGGGCTCGACCAAACATGAAGGTGGCACTTAATGAATGATTCACTATGAAATACTCAAAACACTTCATGAAGTAAGCGTCAAGACTATATGATTACGTTGACTCAGTTCACTCTTCCTGTTATTTGAAACTTACTAAAAATCACATAAAATGATGTTTGAAATATTGGATGGAATTAGTATTTTCCACTAATAGAAGTAGTTGCCTTATGTGTTCTTTGCTTCGTGGCTGCTTCCATCTATTAATTGTGTATTGGTATTAATGCGTAAATTGCTCGACTGCTTTTGCGTATTTTTATATATTAACACTTATTTTTGTTTAATTTTTAGGTTTGATGATGGATTGATGCAAGTCTTCATGTTGTTTTCATGTAAAGTTCAAGTGGTGGCCGTAGAATCTTGTTCAGGTTCATCTTCTTGCCCTATAGTACTTAATCCGGAAGAACTTTGAGCTATTTTTATAATCATTCATTTCGATTATCTTTGTGAATGTTATTTTCAGTACTTATGTGATGCTCAAAGTCATTTCTTCGTGATACTGCTTTTAGTTAGCATTATGTCCATAGTTAATTTCATTCCTTAAACATTGTTCACTCCAAAGGTTGTTATGTTTTTGTTTATTCATGGTTTAAATAGTCCATATTTGTTCTGTGTTTTTATTTTTATTTATTTGAGAGGTTTGTTCTATTTCATGATACCCAAAAATAGTTTTGTTAAACTTTGATAGACCCATCACTCTTGTTATCGAGTTAACGGAATGATAAGAATATGTTGCAAGGGCACTAGTTCATTATACAAATAATCTCTCTCAAAGATCCATCACACGAAAGGCTCATTCTCTCATTGTGCATTCTAGAGGTTCTAATCGACCCTATGAGGTAATCTTAATTTCCTTATACACACACACCGGCATACGATGGATTCTTTACTAATGTAAGTACCATACAATATCTATTCTAGTGCTAATCATCCAATGTATTAAAGCAAAATTTTAATCGATTTATAGCGCTACTTAATGAAGTTTCTTATTTTATACTTCAAGTATCTATTTGATGTTTGGGGTGATGATGAGGCTACAAATCGAGCATTTCACAACAGCAAAATAGAAAGCTTTATTTGAATACCATGTGTCCTTAATTTCTTTGTTGCCGCAATTACCTACCGGAATTGTAAGTCTTGACTTAAAAGCTCAGATATCTAAATGAATGTTTTACATTCAGATTTTGACTAGTTTCATGTACTGCCACTGCAGCTTTTGGAGATTCTAAATCTCTTACAGTCGAAGAGGATGACAAAATGAAGAAGAATAAAGGTATGAGTCTTTTTGTATCTTGTTATTGTGTTCATACCTTATTTTCTCTCATCGTATTGTAATTCTACGTAGTAGAATGTTCAGGAACTTGATACAAGTTGAATCGAATTTCTGAAAAAGTACATGAACTTCACTATATGAAAAGACAATTTGAATGTTGCAAATGTTAAGATGACTGCGAGAAACACGGATTTGGGAGAGACATGAAGCAAGAAAAGAGGAATGGTGCTTCATTTACAGCCCTTGTCACTTTGCATTCAATCATGTCAATTATTATGTCGATATGCCCGCTGTAAGTCATTTTATGAAGATCTTTGAAACTATATATATATATATATATATATATATATATATATATATATATATATATATATATATATATACATACATACATACAATTTTATCCGTGTATGATCAGTATCTATATCCATCGGGCTATGAAAAAGCAAACAATTGACGATACACGTCTGCAACTATTAAGAGATGTTAGTGGTGCATTTAGGCCTGGTGTTTTAATAGCATTAGTATGTGTGAGCGGTGCTAGAATAAACTTTTTATACTCCTCATCACTTGTAATGTGAGGAAAGTCCGTCTTCTGGAAAGCACTTCCAAATAATTGTGTCTCGCTTATCTTTTCTTGTTGCATCTTCATAGTTTTATTTAAAATTAGATTTAGAATAGCAAAAACCATGTAAATTTTAAGCAATTTTTGTTCTATTTTACTAGATGGTTATAAATATTTGTGCAGATTGAGGTGATATTTTGGGTGTAAAGAGAGCTATTGTTGGTGTGACGCATTTCCTTCAAGATTGTCCACCAAATGTTGGCGAAACATGGGTGTCGAGTAGCGAGAGAATGTTCTTGGTGAAGTTACTTTTGGGTGGCCAAGGCGGAGAAGTTTAAAGCGCAAAGATGATTGTCCTACCATATCTTTGGAACAAAAGGACCCGGATTCCCGATGATATGCCGAAAGAAGCCACAAAGTGGACATGTGCTAGCGGTGAAAGCGAGATCGTCATGATTTTAAACATGTTCATCGGGATGTTTAACAAGACCGACACTTTTAGAGACGATTGCTCGCTCACAAGATTGAGTTGTTTTCGTGATAAAACCATTAGTCTCTTGTATTTGTCTCATTAATCATGAATAATAATGATTTCATGTTTTGAAATTCTATTTGACTCAATTATGAATAAAATGATTCGCCTTCGTTTCATGATCATGGAAGTGTTTTGATTATTTATGCTATTGAAACGTTTTATTTAAGAGAACATTTATAATATTGAATATAATTTTTGTAAATAATAAATATAATAAAATGTGAAATATAAATTTTGTTACAAAGTCATAGCAACTATTGATTTTGACACAACAAATCCGTTACAAATATAGGTAAAATTTGTTACAAATTTGTCAAAATACTTTGTCACAATTTTATCGTAAAAACACCATCACAAAATTAATTCAAAATTGTAGGGATAAATGTCACATTTTATTGCTAAATTTGGTAGCAAAATTGTCACATGAATTCATCACATACTAATCACTAAAATCTTGTCACAATTTTATCGTAAACATTCATCACAAATTCATATTAAATTTGTGAGATATGGTTATCACTATTTCATCAAAAAATTGGTTACAAAATTGTCGTATTTTTTTGTCACACATTTGTCGCTATTTTATGAAGCAACTTTGACACAACACTCCATTACAAACTTATTGGAAAATTTTGTCACACATTCGTTGCAAAATATAATTTTTGTCGCAGATTCATCACCAAATTTTTTGTCACAACTATGTCACAAAGTATGACTTTCGGCACAATTTTGTCACAAAACTTAGTGACAAGGTTAATTTCGACTCAAAAATTTGCAACGGGGTGTTCCGTGACGGAAAGAGGATTCGTCATTGATTCGTCACAAACGAGTGTTAGTGACAAATTTGTGACGAAAACCGCCGTCACAAATCCGAGAAATTCTAGTAGTGTTGTTAGAATTTTATAATATTTTTGTCCTGCTTAATCATCAGTTTCCTTCTAGCGTGATTTAATATTAAATTCGTCCTTCATGCCGAAAATCTGTCACTTTTATTCCGTTGTAATTTGGGTATAGTCTTTCTAATCTTTGTAATGCCAGAAACTAGTGGTTTCTGTTTGTGGTTATCAATAAATAATGGATGATTTGTATATGCAAGTTGTAATAAAGTCTTTTAATGATGTTTTAGATACAGCTTGTGTTGCTTCTCTATCTTTTGAAGTAGTCGTTTTAGTTCACCGAGTCTATCTTTTCTTTCCGCTTTAAACTCTAATGGTTGACTATGTATGGCTTACGTATATAATTAGATTAAATTTTAATTATATGCATTTTGGGCGTTATTTTCCGAATAGGGACTCGGTATCCCAGACAGAGGAATCACAACCCTTAACGAAGGTAACATAAAATAATTGACGGATGAAAAACACAAAACACCAAATTTAATGTTTTCGGTAAATAGGGGCAAAAAAGAAAATATTATTACGGTGAAAAAAATACAAAAGCTAACACTCTTCTGAATCCTAAAGACAAAAGTCTAAATTGGAAAAGGTAATTGAGAGTCTATCTAAATTAGTACAATTAAAAAATAATAGAGTAAAACCTATTAAATACTACTATGTAGGCAACAAATTAGTCCAAGTGGCGACGTGGGATCTTTTGTTCTACTACTTAACTTTTTTTTTTTCCAGCCGAATGATTACATGGAATAAATGCCGCCGGAAATCGATCATATCACAACAACTTCACAAAAGACGTAGGTTTTTATTTCAACCGATTCATTCTAGGGAATAATCTCCGGCAACTGATTGATTCTTGAGAATAATCCCCGGCAGCCTATCTATCTTGGTTTTTCCTTTTGTCCCGTTATCCATTGAAATTAATTTAGGTTCTAATTCTTTACTCAGACGAACCTTGAAAACTTGATCGATCTTGCAACGGAATCGATACGAGACATGGGAGCTACTGAATTTCACTCAGATACATGTACATGTTTTGAACAAGAACGAAACTGTGACGTCATAGATCCTGTTTACATTCAAGTAAAATGCGCCTCAGGTTTCCATGTTTCCTAGCTAGCTACCATCATTAATAAAAGAGTACAACTATCTTTTGACCATTTTTTTTTTTCTGGTTTCTGTTTTAACTATTTTTTTTTTTCAATTGAGGCACTCCCGGACGTGTGATGTGATGTTCGTGCTTTTTACTTCCGGTTTAGACAACTTGTATTTGTGTTTGGTTTTGGTTAAATTCCGCAACAAGCTTTGTTGAATCAATGTTTTTCAGCTTCTATTATTAAATATATTATGAAATTGCCTGATTTCTTTTTTTTTTTTTAGTTATCCGCGAAGTTGTTGTGATGCAAAGATAATGTTAATTAGTCGGGAAACGACGTAAAGTCGAGCTGCTTTATTTTGGTAGGTATTTCAAAAAAATAAAATTTAAAAATATTGGTACGAAGGATAAATTCCATCATCCGACTAAACTGTGAGGATCTTTTGTATGTGAAGAATTATTTCTTGCTACTTATCAGTGCAGAAAAAACTCAAGATATAACAGATAAAGAGTGGAATTTGTTGTATAGGCAAGTTTGTTGTAATATTATACCATGGGTTGATGATAATGTTTTAAATCACGTTAGTGAGGAGATAAACATGCTAGGTATTTGTGGAAAAAGCTTGAAGACTTGTATGCCCGAAAAACTAGAAACAAGAGGCTTTTGATGTATAAATTGATGAATTTGAGACATTATGATGGAACATCTATGGATGATCATTTGAATATTTCTTGGGTATTATGAACCAACCTAATGCTATGGTTATTAAGTTTGATGATGAAGTGCAGGGATGGACGCTTCTAGGCTCTTAACCGGAATCATAGGAAAATTTTAGAAGTTCTCTATCTAATTCTACCTCGGATGTTTCTATGACCATTGATCTTGCAAAGACTAGTGTGTTGGAAGAAGAGACAAGGAGGAAGGCACACGATGTTTCCTCACAGTCGGATGTCTTGGTTACTGAGTCACAGGAAAGAAGTCAAAGAAGAGCTACTAAAGATAAATGTCACAGTAGAAGCAAATCCAAGGGCGAGTAAAAAACATTGAATGCAACCACTGTGGCATGAAGGGACACATCATGAAATTTTTCTTTAAATTGAAACGGGAGATAAAGAAAATTATGACAAGAAAGATGATGAGAAGAAGGAAGATATTAGTTACTACAACTTATTTTGATGATTTCCTTGTGCTTCAAGAGGTTGATGATGTTATTCTGGATAATTATATGCCTAGTTGGTTTGTTGACAGTGGTGCTTCAGTGACTGCTACTTCATGAGGAGAGATTTACACATCTTACACTCCAGGCGACTATGGTGATGTGAGAATGGCTTAGGATTCTATCTTAATGTGTGCATGTGTTGGAGATATTAGTTTGGAGACGTCTAATGGTTCCATGGAGATATTACTTTGGAGACGTCTAATGGTACCAAACTGATTCTTAAATGGGTTAAGCATGTTCCAGGGATCCGGTTGAATTTGATTTCTATTGATAGACTATGTGATGAATGTTATAATAGCTCATTTCCTTATGATAAGTGGAAGCTTACAAAGGGGTATTTAGTTGTGGCTAGAGGTAAAAAGACATCTGCAATTTTCTTGACTCAAGCCAAATTTATTATTGATTAGGCTCATGCAGTGGTGTCATGTGATGAGACCGAGTTGAAGCATAAAAGGTTTTGTCATATGAGTTCAAAATGGATAATTGTCTTATCTAACAAAAATTTATTGTCTTGTTCTAACTGTATGCATTCGGAGAAGCGTGCTCATTGTCTTGCAAGGAAATAAAATAGAGTTTCTTTTAAATCTCATCCACCTTCAAGAAACTCATAAGTACTTGAGCTTGTTCATTCTAATGTTCGTGGTCTTATGAAGACAAGGATGCTTGGTGGTTCCTTCTATTTTGTGACTTTTATTGATGAACACTCCACAAAATAATTTCTACACCTTGAAGCCAAAAGATCAAGTGTTAGGGACATGTTCATGCATTTTCAAGGTTTAGTTGAAAGGGAAACTATAAAGAAGTTCAAGTCTATTTTGACTTACAATGGTGGTGAATGCAAAGTTTCATTTCATTAATTGTAAGCAGCAGGGTATCAGACATTAGAGAACTCCGACAAAGACACCGCAGTTGACTGGCTTGGCAATACGGATGAACAGAACATTAGTGGAGAGAGTTAGGTGTTTGCTTTCGTAAGCAGGATTGCCTAAATGATTTTGGGGTAAAGCTTTGAGTACAGTGGCTCATTTACTTAATTTTTCTCCATGTGTTCCTTTGCTGAATGATGTTCCTCAGAAGGTATGTTCAGGTAAAGATGTATCATACCATTATTTGCGAGTTTTAGGTTGTAAAACTTATGTTCATGTTCCTACAGATTAGAGGTCTAAGCTTGATGCAAAGACCAAACATTGTATTGTTCTGGGTTACGGTCAAGATTAGATTGGGTACAAATTTTTTGATCCTGTTGACAAGAAAGTGTGGGAAATTTTATAATTGTTTGTTTATTTTTTTAACCCCATTGATGAAGTGGAATAACTAGCTGTTATTGTGCGAATAAAAAAGATGTCTAGTAACTGAATGTATAGGATTTATTAGAGTCTGATTATTGTATAGGTTATATCAGAAAAACATTGTAATAGATAGGTTTTAGTAAAGTCTAGGACTCAAGCTGAAACTGAATGAAGAATGGTTCGCTGAGGGATCAAACTCATTTGGCCATATAACTGAAGATTCAAGGCTGAGTGAACAAACTCAGTTATGAAGGCTGATGGACCAGACTCAGTTTTGATGACTAATGAACCGAGAATATAAGGTTAGACTTTAGGAAAGTCTGTGATGGCCTGAACTGACTTTATAGGTCTTGTATTGAAGGTCTGAGTTACATATGGATAATGTAACTTAGTTATTCTAATGAGATGATTATGGTGTACTCAGATCTCACTAATAAAAGATCAGATGATAAACTAGAAGTATTAAGTTATTGAAGAAAAGTAAAAACTGAGTTAATGCTCCAAGTCAGTTTGAAAACTGAAAACTCACAAGAATCGGTTCTTAATAAGTTATAAGGCAACAAGTTATCTAGAACATTGAAGATCAAGCAATATGATTGGATAAGAATCTGACATTGTCATAAAATACACTGACATCTAACATATTCTAAGAAGGACCACCAACAGCCACAAGGATTCAAATTTAAAGGTTGGAAAATCCCCCATAAATAGAGGACTCCGCTTTGAAGAATTGTTTTCGAGTTTTGAGTGCAAAATTAAGTATAAAATTGTGGAGTTCAGAATTGATATTAAGTAAGTATTCTATAAAGATCAAGAATTAAAGGGGAAATATATTTGTTTAAAGAACTTCTGCTAAGTCTATAATTGCAAGAACAAGATCAAGAAATCTTCTAGGTGTTTTTGAAGCATTCAAGAAATCATCAAGAGAAGATAACACTTGACGAAGCAGAGCTTATGGTGCTAATCATTTACATCAATAAGAAGAGGCTCACACACAAGTTGAATCACTTACTTGATTTAAGCCTCAACATTGATTTTATCAAAGTTTAGACTGTGGAAAACCAAGGTTGTGTGAAGGACGGTTGAGATGCAGACAAGAAGATTGTGTTTGTGGTGGAGCTGGTGAAGAGGCAATCATACCCTTCAAGGACAAGTGGAGCTGACTTAGGGACACAACAATTCAACTTGTTAGAGACAAAGGCTCGAAGATTGTTAAGCTAGGTAATAGTCAAGGACAATCGTTCTTTACTTTGTGTTGTGTAACGTTAACTCGAGATTTTAGTGAATTTCCTCCAACATCATAGGAGAAGAGTGGACTGATAGGATTACACCACCTTGAACCACTATATACTTTGTGTTATTTACTTTTACGTTTACATTTAGAATTTTATGTATGTGTTTGTGAATGTTTACTTTATTGCATTTTCGAGCATATACAACTCATTTTACACCAGTAAACTGAAGTTCACACAGCATATTTCAAGAGAACATAATAACTAATAATATGAACATAAATAGCTTTAAAATATATTCCGCTGTATTTAACGAAGATGTTGATCTAGTCATCCGACTGAATCTCAGCTCAGTTATCTTAACTCAAAGATCTTTTGAATTGAGTTTACTTAAGAGTGTAAATTTTTTCAGAGGACAAGTTTATTCAACCCCTCTAAACTTGTCACAAGCCTTTCCAAGCGAACAATATTTGGTATCAGAGCATACCTTCATATCTGAAGATATCGATTGTTCATTATTTGTTTTAAAAAGATTTTTGAAACTTGCATCATTGATTCACAAAGTCACATTAATAGTTTACATGTTGTTCATTTTTAAGATTTGATGGATACAAGAGTAAATTTGTAACGCCCCGTTTCCGGACACCGAGTCCTTATCTGGAAAGAGCGCTCGGCACATATATTATCAAATAAAAACTCAATAATACATGCAAGTCTTACGTCATCCATCAAAAATCAAACGACGCGGAAGATAAAACAACTCAACAACTCGGGAAACCAAACGATCGAAACATACGGTAATCAATGTTGTGAAGAAAACTAAATCCAATAAAAGATCTAAACATCCAGAATTCAATCCAAAAGGTCAACAAGATAACTAAACCAAAAGAAAGAACAACATTGTTCAAAACTGGAAATAACTGTTTTAAAAGAGACAAACTAAATGATCTAATCCTTCAAACTCCAACTCAAACGTCCTCGTCATCAAAGAACTCATCAGCGGTAACCACCTGTTCATCTTCTTTGGGGAAAGGGAAAGACAAAGATAACGTAACGGGGTAAGTACAAAAGTACTCAGTAACGTGTAGAAGATCGTATAACCATGCCCTCATAAAGAAATAAAAGCAATACCGTCTTTTATTATTTCATTTTCCGTTATTAGCCCTAACTACCTATCACATTATGTTCATTGCATAACATGAGGTTCCAAGGGTTTCTATCTTAGCTCAAGTTTGTTACATCATGAATAACAAGGGCATTACGCCTAGTAATAGGATGTACTAGGACAACTGGGTGCAACCTACTTAGAGACTCGCTCTAGTAGCCCCGGGAATATCTGAGTCCCGATAGTGTGATGACCGGCAGAGTGCACCAGACGCTTTATCTAGCCAATCGATTGACCGGCGTGGGTACATTCTACTTTGTCTAGTCAGAGAACACATCGCGATATTGTACTATGCCTTACCAAGCATTGCATGATGTTTAAGATTTTAATCTAGCACATACGTTTGATCAGATGTTTAACTAGCCACCTAAGTGTCTTCAGGTAAGCTCCCTTACACCTCCTACTCTCATACTTAGACCACTAGACACGGACAGGTCCTAGCAGTTACACAGACATCGATAAACTCTAGCTTATCGAAGCACAAGGCAAATCCGAAGCTTCCAGTGGTCCCACACTTCATCTTTTTAGGGAATCCATGTGGTGCCGAACTAAACGCACTGTGGCTAGTTCGAGCTTTGTCACGTAAGGTTATGCAATAAAAATCATATTATAAAGCCTGAGAAGCAAGTCGACTTCACAAGACAATAGAAAACGAGAGACCTGCAGACAAACGCCCGTCAAAAGATCAACGCCCGTCCAAAAGATCAACGCCCGCCCACCTTCAAGCCATCACATCTCGTATGAAAACGGCCCCTTGGGCGCCCGTCCAGAAGTCCGACGCCCGTCCAATTTGCGAGAGAAGCGAGACGCCCGTCCATTAGGCCAGACGCCCGTTCACCCAAACTCCATTCAATCCTGTATCCAAAACTTCACTCTGAACGCCCGTCCAAGAGAACTGGACGTTCGTCCACACTGCAGAGGGACCGGACGCCCGTCTGCATAAGCAGACGCCCGTCCACCTGGGATTTTTCCCAGATTTCCTGCAACTTTTCTCTGCGATCTCCATCCCATATACAACCCAAGACTCGATTTTTAGCAGATTAAAAACAGCAGAAAAACCAACAAATTGCCTACAACCTTACGAGAACTTAGCCATACGATAAGAAAACCACGTTACCTTGATTTTGCGAGCTACAACGATCCACGCAACCAAAGCTTTGAAAAAAGGTTAAACCTTTAACCTCAAACCTAAAACGATCAAACCCAAAACTGGTCACTACGAAGCTTAGACTCAGAAAACGCTGTTAAACCATGAAGAACGACCCTAAATCAAAACGATGAAGAAACTTACGTTAACGGTTCTAGGGATTGTTGGTATCCAAACGATCCTCCTGTAGCGGTGATCCTTTTTCTCTTGATGAATCTGTTCAAACGAACGACGGATTAACCTTGGGATTCAAAAGCTTCTCCTCTCCTTTTTTGAAACTTATGGCCTCCTCAAAAAAATGCGCCCCTTCTTTTTTTTTTTTGACAAAAGTGATTAGGTTAATTTAGGATTATTTCCTTTTTATACATCCCAAATTTTCCTAATTATTATATAATTCCTTAATTATCCCCCCTTTTTCTTTTATAAACCTTTAAAAACAAAAGAACATAATATTCCGATTTATTAAAAGACCGAATTGTCCTTTATCCAAAGATCGGGATATTACATTCCTCCCCCCTTAAGAGGAGTTTCGTCCTCGAAACTAGAACATACCTGGAAGATGAGGGAACTCTGGGAACTCGTCTATCATGTCCGCTTCCACTTCCCAAGTGGCTTCCGTCGGTGCATGGTTGCTCCACTGCACTAACACTAACGGGATCATTCGCCTCTTGATTATTCTTTCCTTTCTGTCCAAAATCTTGATCGGTTTTTCCACGTAAGATAGGTTGTCTTGTAACACCTCCGGATCAATCTCAGATTCCACATCCACTTTTGATAAACACTTTTTAAGCATTGATACGTGGAAGACATTGTGGACTCTAGACATCGATTCTGGCAACCGTAGTCTATAAGCCAACTTCCCAACTCTTTCGATGATATCAAAAGGTCCTACGTATCTTGGACTTAGCTTTCCTTTCTGACCAAACCTCTTGACACCCTTCATTGGAGACGCTCGAAGGTAAACTCTATCCCCGACCTCGAACTCTAGCGGTCTTCTTCTAACATCGGCCTAACTCTTCTGACGGTCTTGCGCGGCTTTCAGATTTTTCCGTATCAACTCGATCTTCTCCTTGGCTTGCTGAACCATCTCCGTCCCGGTGATGTGTTTCTCTCCCACTTCATCCCAATAAAGTGGAGTCCTGCACTTCCTACCATACAAGGCCTCAAAAGGTGGCATTCCCAAACTTGCGTGGTAGCTGTTATTGTAAGCAAACTCCGCCAAGTTGAGGTAATCTATCCATGAACCTCCGGCATCTAAAACACAAGCTCTAAGCATATCCTCAAGAGTCTGAATCGTTCTCTCGGACTGCCCATCCGTCTGAGGATGAAACGTCAGACTCAAATCGCCTTCGTTCCAAAAGCTTTCTGCAGACCTTTCCAAAAGCGACTGATGAATCTACTATCCCTGTCGGATACAATAGATAAAGGCACGCCATGAAGCTTCACTATATTGTCGATGTACATAGTAGCGAACTTCTTTATAGGAATGTCTACCTTACACGGCAAGAAATGGGCTGATTTGGTAAGTCTATCCACAATCACCCAAATCATGTCATGACCGCCTTCGCCTTAGGCAAACCGGTGATGAAATCCATCGTGATATTCTCCCATTTCCATTCCGGTAACTCCAAAGGTTTCAGCAAACCTCCTGGCCTCTTATGTTCTGCTTTCACCCTCTGACATGTATCGCATCTCGCCACGAACTCTGCGATCCCTAACTTCATACCAGGCCACCAGTATTTTTCCTTGAGATCTCTATACATCTTAGTGGCTCCGGGGTGAACCGCAAAAGCAATCTTGTGAGCCTCATCCATAACCTTCTCTCTTAGACCATCCACGTCTGGTACACACAAACGGTCTCCATACCAAAGATAACCACTCTTGTCCAACTGATAACCCACTGTAGGTTTTTCTCGGGCCACACGCTTCAAATTAACCATCACTGGGTCCTTATCTTGTTTAAACCGTATCTCATCTAGCAGATCTGACCTCGCCATCAATGGCGCCATAAACTGGTCTTCATCCTTCTGCTCAACCACTTCAATCTGCATTCTATCCAACTGATCCACAACTTCTTGTAAGGTGGTGATAGCATTAACCGCTCTCCGGCTAAGTGCATCAGCTACGACATTCGCCTTACCCGGGTGGTATTGAATGTCCAAGTCGTAGTCTTTCACAAACTCTAACCATCTTCTTTGTCTCATGTTCAGATTCTCCTGAGTAAAGAAGAACTTAAGGCTCTTATGATCCGTGAAGATCCTTGTCTTGACACCATACAAATAGTGTCTCCAAAGCTTCAGAGCAAACACCACTGCTGCCAACTCTAGGTCGTGTGTAGGGTAATTCTTCTCATGCACCTTTAGCTGCCTAGATGCATAAGCAATCACCTTTCCTGACTGCATCAATACACAACCCAAACCTTGACCCGATGCATCTGTATACACGTCGTAGTTACCAAAAACTTCCGGTAAAGCCAACACTGGAGCTGTGGTCAACTTTTCTTTCAAGGTCTGAAAGGCCTCCTCACATTCATCGGTCCACTCATACTTAACGTTCTTCTGGGTAAGTCTCGTGAGAGGTGTAGCTATCTTCGAGAAATCCTTTACAAACTTCCGGTAATACCCTGCTAGACCCAAGAAACTCCTTATCTCTGTCACTGATGTCGGTCTAGGCCACTTAGAAACAGCTTCTATCTTTGCTGGGTCCACCTTAATACCTTCTCCAGAAACTATATGTCCAAGAAAACTGACTTGATCCAACCAAAACTCGCACTTGGAAAACTTGGCATACAGATTTTTCTCTTTTTAGGTTTGTAGCACTATCCTTAGGTGTTCTTCGTGCTCTTCCTCGTCTTTAGAGTATACCAAAATGTCGTCTATGAAGACAATCACAAACTTGTCGAGATAAGGCATGAAAACTCTTTGCATTAGGTCCATGAACTTTGATGGAGCATTAGTGAGTCCAAACGGCATGACCAAAAACTCATAATGTCCATACCTGCATCAAGGTCGTCTTAGGTATATCTCGACACCTTGATTTTCAAGCGATGGTAACCGGACCTAAGATCAATCTTAGAGAACACCTTCTTACCTTGCAATCGGTCGAACAGATCGTCAATCCTTGGTAAAGGATACTTATTCTTGATTGTCGGTTTATTCAACTCTCTGTGAATCGATGCACAAGCGCATACTCCCATCTTTCTTCTTTACAAACAAAACCGGTGCTCCCATGGTGATGTACTTGGCTGGATGATGTTTTTCTCTAACATATCCTTAAGTCGAATCTTCAACTCTTTCAACTCACCGGTGCCATCCTCAGATGGCGCTTTAGCTCTTCGGTGAAGCTCCTGCGATCAACTCGATCTCAAACTCTATGGCCCTATCAGGCATGTGTCCCGGCAAATCTTCCAGAAAACTTCAGAAAGTCCTTAACTACACGAGCCTCCCTAACTCGGGTTTGAGCTTTTCCTTATCTAGCGCAGCGTACACCACAAAACCTTGGCAACCCCGCCAAAGGATTTTAAAGCTTTAATCTTTGAGATGATCGGATGTCGTTTTTGCTAGGCTTGTATACGATACCCTGAAAAGTCTTAGCTGATTTTCCAGGAACTTTAAAGATTACTCTCTTGCCTTTACAATCCAAAAAGACATGGTTCTTAGACAACCAGTCCATGCCTAGGATAACATCAAAGTCTGAGAAATCCAACACCGTCAAAGCATGCTGGCACTGGTGAGTCCCAACTCTAATGTCGACTGAGGGTGTGACTTGAGCACATATGGTGACTCGGCCCAAAGGGGTGGATATACTCAAGGGTCTCTCCAACTCCTTAAGCGGTAGTTTTAGCTTCTTGACTATGTTTGAAGAAACAAAAGTTCCTGAAGCTCCAGTATCAAACAGAGCTGAAACTGCTAGATTATCTATGATTATGGTACCTAACAAGTGAATCAATTTACGTACAAATATGTAATATCATATGCGCGCTATATCATATTAAATATTTATAAGAAACACAAACACTGAAAAGTACCTGTCACCACAAAGTCATCTAACTCCTCTGGCTCCGCATCAGTTGCAAAAACACGAATCGGTTCATACTCTGTAGGGGCGATTGCCTGTTTGGTTACCTCGCCTCTCTCTGATTTCCTTGAGAGATCTTCTTAGGACACGCCCTCGAGTAATGTCCCACTTCCCCACAGTGGAAACAACTCGTGCTACCTGCCATGCAATCACCCGAGTGTGCCTTGTTGCACTTGACACAAGTTGGTGGTGTTCCATTAGTCGAACTCTTCATTGCTAAATTCCCTGTCTTCTTCACATTCTGCTGTGGCGCCCCTCTATTACCTCCTTGAAAATTTGAGAATGGCCTCTTGTCCCCAACTACAACTGTCGGCCTGTTGGCAAACCTTTCCGCTGTCAATGCTCTATCCATGACGCTTGCCATACTCGTCGGTCTATCTCCAAGCATACCTTTTGCCACCTCATGTGACAACCCTTCCATAAACTTGTCTATCTTCTTTTCTTCACTCTTCATAATCTCGGGGTAGAACCTGCCCAGCTCGTGAAACTTCTGCGAGTACTGTGTCACTGTAGTATTTCTTCCCTGTTTTAAACTCAGAAACTCGTTGGCCTTTGCATTTTGTGCCGTTCTAGGGAAGTATTCCTGATAGAACAAATCCTTGAATACCGCCCAATCTGTGATTCTAGGATTAGCTTGCTCATAAGACTCCATCCAACTCTCTCGCATTACACGCCAACAAGGATATCGCCAACCGAGCCCATTCGGATTCGGGGCCCTCATGTTTCTGCATGCCTTTTCAAAACGAGCGGCCACAAGTCTGCTGCTGCTTTGGCTCAACATTACCGAAAAACTCGGTACCTATGCTTCTTCACTTTCTCATACCGGTCTATTGGTCTATCATAACCCCCAAATCTGCTAACTGCTGCTTGAAGCTGCTGCAGACGGTGGGGCATTCGATAACTCTGCTGCAAGGGTGGGTGTAGCAGTGCTCGAAAGAACTCGATCTAGGTGGTGGTGGAGGTCGAATCGCCGGCCGAGGGGTGAAACTCAAAGGCGTAGGTGGAAACATGGATACCTGTGGATAACTGAAGAACTGACTGGCCGGTGGGTTAGAAAGTCCCAATCCGGTCCAAGTGGTGGTCCTTGGAGCTGATGTAGAAACTGGTACGCGAGTGCTAAACCTTGAAGGACCCGCTTGTTCCACTCGACCTCCAACAGAATTACTTGGTCCTTGATTTCCACCATGACTGGGGTTGCTCACTTGAGTGACCGGAGGAACCTGAGTAGCTGGTCCACTCCTCCTCCTTCTCGGAACCACAACCTCAGTAAAATCCGCCTCTGCGTTACTTGTCTGAGTATTATCTGCCTCGGCGTTATACGAACTAGCTCCTCCTCTAGTAAGCACCATCCTGTAGCCAAGAAAGAGAGGGGTTACTGAAGCTCTAACCTTATCTTAAAGAAAATCAAGTCCTACACAGCAAGGAAAACCTGTGTCTCTGATACCAACTGTAACGCCCCGTTTCCGGACACCGAGTCCTTATCCGGAAAGAGCGCTTGGCACATATATTATCAAATAAAAACTCAATAATACATGCAAGCCTTACGTCATCCATCAAAAATCAAACGACGCAGAAGATAAAACAACTCAACAACTCGGGAAACCAAACGATCGAAACATACGGTAATCAATGCTGTGAAGAAAACTAAATCCAATAAAAGATCTAAACATCCAGAATTCAATCCAAAAGGTCAACAAGATAACTAAACCAAAAGAAAGAACAACATTGTTCAAAACTGGAAATAACTGTTTTAAAAGAGACAAACTAAATGATCTAAGCCTTCAAACTCCAACTCAAACGTCCTCGTCATCAAAGAACTCATCAGCGGTAACCACCTGTTCATCTTCTTTGGGGAAAGGGAAAGACAAAGATAACGTAACGGGGTAAGTACAAAAGTACTCGATGAACGTAGAAGATCGTATAACCATGCCTCATAAAGAAATAAAAGCAATACCGTCTTTTATTAATTCATTTTCCGTTATTAGCCCTAACTACCTATCACATTATGTTCATTGCATAACATGAGGTTCCAAGGGTTTCTATCTTAGCTCAAGTTTGTTACATCATGAATAACAAGGGCATTACGCCTAGTAATAGGATGTACTAGGACAACTGGGTGTAACCTACTTAGAGACTCGCTCTAGTAGCCCCGGGAATATCTGAGTCCCGATAGTGTGATGACCGGCAGAGTGCACCAGACGCTTTATCTAGCCAATCGATTGACCGGCGTGGGTACAGTCTACTTTGTCTAGTCAGAGAACACATCGCGATATTGTACTATGCCTTACCAAGCATTGCATGATGTTTAAGATTTTAATCTAGCACATACGTTTGATCAGATGTTTAACTAGCCACCTAAGTGTCTTCAGGTAAGCTCCCTTACACCTCCTACTCTCATACTTAGACCACTAGACACGGACAGTCCTAGCGAGCATACGTGACATCGATAAACTCTAGCTTATCGAAGCACAAGGCAAATCCGAAGCTTCCAGTGGTCCCACACTTCATCTTTTTAGGGAATCCATGTGGTGCCGGAACTAAACGCACCAGAAGCTAGTTCAGAGCTTTGTCACGTAAGGTTATGCAATAAAAATCATATTATAAAGCCTGAGAAGCAAGCTGACTTCACAAGACAATAGAAAACGAGAGACACAGAGACCAACGCCCGTCTAAAAGATCGACGCCCGTCCAAAAGATCGACGCCCCGTCCACCTTCAAGCCATCACATCCTCGTATGAAAACGGCCCTGGGCGCCCGTCCGAGAAGTCCGACGCCCGTCCAATTTGCGAGAGAAGCGAGCGCCCGTCCATTAGGCCAGACGCCCGTTCACCCAAACTCCATTCAATCCTGTATCCAAAACTTCACTCTGAACGCCCGTCCAAGAGAATCGGGCGTTCGTCCCACACCGCAGGACGGACGCCCGTCTGCATAAGCAGACGCCCGTCCACCTGGGATTTTTCCCAGATTTCCTGCAACTTTTCTCTGCGATCTCCATCCCATATACAACCCAAGACTCGATTTTTAGCAGATTAAAAACAGCAGAAAAACCAACAAATTGCCTACAACCTTACGAGAACTTAGCCATACGATAAGAAAACCACGTTACCTTGATTTTGCGAGCTACAACGATCCACGCAACCAAAGCTTTGAAAAAAGGTTAAACCTTTAACCTCAAACCTAAAACGATCAAACCCAAAACTGGTCACTACGAAGCTTAGACTCAGAAAACGCTGTTAAACCATGAAGAACGACCCTAAATCAAAACGATGAAGAAACTTACGTTAACGGTTCTAGGGATTGTTGGTATCCAAACGATCCTCCTGTAGCGGTGATCCTTTTTCTCTTGATGAATCTGTTCAAACGAACGACGGATTAACCTTGGGATTCAAAAGCTTCTCCCCTCTCCTTTTTTTGAAACTTGCGGCCTCCCCTCAAAAAAATGCGCCCCTTCTCTTTTTTTTTTTGACAAAAGTGATTAGGTTAATTTAGGATTATTTCCTTTTTATACATCCCAAATTTTCCTAATTATTATATAATTCCTTAATTATCCCCCTTTTTCTTTTATAAACCTTTAAAAACAAAAGAACATAATATTCCGATTTATTAAAAGACCGAATTGTCCTTTATCCAAAGATCGGGATATTACAAAATTACAGGTACTTGTTGCTGATACACATAAGAAACAGTTTGAAGCACTTGTTGAAGATCAAGTATGTGCATCAAGAAACAAAGCAATCATTCAAAGTGAAAGTCATCTTAATCCATACAATGTTGATGAAACTCAGTTCTTGCCAATTAGCTTTTTCACTAGGAACTTACATGGAAAGTGGTGAAGAAACCATCCTGTTTGGGACTGATCAAACTGAAAATCACAATGATCCAAACGAAGGAAAACAAGCTATGATTGAAGGATGTGAAGAAGCCAGCATAGATACAAAATTCCCTGATTTCTTTTTTAGTTTTCCATGAAGTTGTTGTGATGCAATGGTAATGTTAACTAGCCAGGAAACTTACAATTTATGTTGGGCTGAGATTGTTGACACAATAATTAAATAAAAGACTCTCTTGCAAATTAACCAAGCCTTTCAAGCCCAATAGCTTAAATTGTGCATCTAATGGGCTCTTCATCTTTTGTCTTGGGCTGCTTTTGCTCCAAACATATATCCAAGACCACTGTATTCAAGGCTTTAAATTCCCGGGATGGATCACATTATTGGTTATGTATTTACTTTGGGGAATACAGTAGTCAACTGGAAAGAAGCATTGCAGGAAATAGTAGCTTTATCAGCTACTGAGGCAGAGTCTATGGCTCTTACTGAAGAAGCCAAATTAGCAATCTGGTTGAAGGGCTTAGTCAGTGATTTGGGGCTACATCAAGATCAAGATGAGATTTATTGTGCCAGTTTCAGTGCAATTTGTCTTGATAGGGATCAAGTTCATCATGAGAGAACCAATCATACTGATGTGAGGTATTATTTTATGAGAGACGAGAGAAGGGTTGTAGTGAAAAAGATCAGAACCAAGGAGAATCCTACTGATATACTTACTAAACCAGTTGAACAGAGCAAGTTTCACTTGTGTCTGGATTTGCTGAATGTCAAGAGCATATAATCTGGAAATCTTGAGACTTGGTTGAGGACAAGTAAGCTGTGTGTATATTATGGAGGTGTTTGTTACAAGTACATCCTGGCATTGACGAATGCATTTGGTACAAGTACATATGTTTATGCAATTTGATTGACAGTGAATGAGAGTTCAAGTCAAGGTGGAGATTCATCGGCAAACTGCTGAGTTTGTGACATAAACACTACATCTGGTGGAACTAATCTAAGAAGTCGCCTGAGAATGACGGTCAGCTGAACAGGTGTATTTAGTTCTGTGAATGTCAGCTGTGTGAAGTGCAGCTGAGTTCTTCTGGAAGTCAGCAGTCTATTGAGTCTGCTGAGGGTTTGTTGAATACATTTGAGTTCTACATCTGTGCAGGTTGGTTACAAGTCTGGAAGGTCAGTTGATGTTAAGTTTCGTGTGGTGGAGTCAGCTAGAGCTAGGGTCCACATTTTGGGTATTTATAACAGTTCAGACAAAGATCCTATAGCAGCTAGTGTTTAGGGAATTGTGTCTATAAATAACAATGTTGTAATCAATGCAGTTTGTGTCTTTCGTAACTTTGTGCATACTAAAATATCTCCTTTTCTGTTTGTGGAGTAGTCGGCACGACGCCGGAAACCACAAAAAATCTCTATGTTCTCTTTGTTTCTGTGTTTTATCAACTCCGCCATTATTTACTGTTACATTGCTTCAGTATTATATTTTTGGAGTGTAAGTTTATCCTCCACGTTTCAGCATATATATATATATATATATATATATATATATATATATATATATATATATATATATTTTTTTATATTTATGTACATAGATCTGTGTTCGGCGGCCACGCATAAAAATTTACTAGCAGCAGCAGCATGTACCAAATAATATCTACTATTGACCTTTTCCACCAATAATGTAAACAAAAAAACTGCCTGTATGGTGATGCTGTAAATTTAATCAGAAACAACATCAGGTGGAATTTATAGCACTAGGTGCACCTCCGGCCATGGTCCAGATCCCCCAAAATCTATGAATTTAAAGACCCTGTAAAATTTTCACTCAAGAGTGTATATATATATATATATATATATATATTCTCATAGCAGGATAAACAATTAGAAAAGATGGTACATCCTCGGCGCATTTACCTTGGATGAAAACCGCATTTGAATCACTGTTTTGTCCTTGTCCAAATAGTGTACGTGCATCTGTGTGAAATTCAGCTTGAGTTCTTAATACTTTATAGATTCTCAGCTCGATATCGAGTTTTAAATACTCGGATTCAAGAATATTTTAAATTACTCGACTCGTTAAGAGAAATACTCTATTCGACTCGGTTCGTATACTATCCTTTCAAGGTAGAATTATGGCCTCAAATGAAGGTAACTCTAAATAATTAACGGAAAAAAAAAAAGGCAAATCACAAAATTTAACGTGGTTCGGTCAATGTGATCTACGTCCACGGGTCAAAGGGAAAATATCACTATAGTAGAGCAATACAAAAGTTAACACTCTCTTGAAATCTAAAGGCAAAAATCAAATTTGGTTAAGACAATTGAGAGTTTAACTAAATTGATAAATTTTATAAAAATATAAGCTAAAGCCAATTAAATAATATGGTTTTTTTGCCCATAAGTACCATATCAGAATTTAATTAGGCGTTTATTACACATTAAAATGATCATCGTAATTAAGGACACAACATTCTTAAATTACATTTTTTATCATCGCTTCAGCTTTTTCTTTCTTTTCCTTTTGAAAGGAACCCTCACGTCATTTTCTGATATGTTGGGAGGCTATCATTCTAAACTGAATCAAATGGCATAGTTGTTCTGTTGTGTTTTTTTTCTTCTGAATCTTTGATTGAGGTTAAGTTTGTCCAAGTATTTATTTTTTGTCCTTATAAACTATGGAAAATTTATGTTGTCCTATTCACCTAATTAAGTTGAATTTGTGTCTTTTAGTCACTAACCTCATACTATGGAGAAAAAAAATAAATTCAAAGATGCCAAAGAAACCATTTAATGCGAAATAACAGCACCTTTATTCACCAAATACCTTGAAAAATGAACCCATTATACATTGTTGGGTGGATCACTATTTTGCGGAGACCACCAAATAATAGAAATAAAATAAATGAAATTTTTTTTGTCAAGTATTATTTAAGGCAATAAACTAGGTTAATTAACCACAATCTTCACAACAAGAAGAAAGGCAAAATTCGCAGCTTTTTGGGTGTTGGAACGGGAAATATTTGGTGATATCGGGCTTCCAAACGGACTCCGATCGTGATAAAATTTTGAGTGGTTGTTTGATGAGAGATAAATTTATGATCATTATTACAACATTTGACGATGCTAAATTGTGCAGCACCAGTAAAATGAGACCACGTATAATCTAAGGATGAGCTGTAAGAGATCAAGATGACTAGATATGAACAAAAAGGTGGTGCTTTTGGTATAATATAGCTGAGTCCAAGAATGTGTCTTGGATTGCCTACGTATCCTGTGTGAAAGTCCAGGAATCAAGCCTTACGTAGTTTCTGGAGCTATGTATTTATAGGCACATGTCCTTCTTCTGCCCTAAAATTAAGGGCGGCTGGGTCTATTGACATAAATACCCTTAAATGGACCTTGCCTCCTTGTCCAAGAAACCTGTGGATGTGGGCCCGAGGTCTCGGGCCAAGGATCACGTTATCGACTCGAGGTGATCCGAGGTGAGCGTTCGAATCCAAGTACTTGTGGAATCTCCCCTGGGTCACGACCTCGAGGTACGTCTATTCTCCGACTCGAGGCGGATAATATACTTGGACTTTTCCACATGCCAGCTGGACCAATGGAATAATTCCACGTGGAGGAGCGAATCCCTGTATCATCATAAGCCCCCCAGATCGGAGATCAGATCGTCTCGATTTCTGATGTCGGGTCTGAAAATTTGAATTACTCTTTTGACACGCGGTCTCTTCTGGGCGGGAAAGACACCATCACCCTCAATTGATCTGACCGGTTATAGGATGACGCCACACCGCCAAAGATTAATTGGTGTAGAAAACGGCGTCCCTTATTGGGCCACGCGGAAATTTAGCCCTGATTCTCGCGCATACGCTTTCTATAATCGCCCAAAATCCTACCCTTTCAAATCACTTGCAAGATTTACTCGCATATAAGGAGTCCAAAACCACGAAGCTTCTCCATCGCTATTATTTGCTTTTGTTCTACCGAAAACGCAAGTAAGCTCTAATTTCTCCAACTCTTTCTCATCTTTTATTTCTCGTATCTTTCACGATTCCATGTCTAGTAGTACTAGTGATTCACAAAATAGAGAGGAAGTTGTAGAAATCGTAGAGGAAGAATCAACGGAGGAGACGGTTTCAACACCCAACCTGCTTCCGGTGAAGGATTCATCGGAGAAGAAGAAGAAGCGCGGAAAGGGAGGAGGAGGAGAGGAGGAAACGTCGTCTCGACCCGTTGGCCCTTCTCGGCCTACCACCAAACGCAAGACCGTAATGCTAGGTCGTGGTCCGTGACGGATGCAAATCGAACTTGAGCCAAGATAAAGCCAAAGCCATCTGTTTGAGATATGGAATTCCGTATTCTTCTGAGAATATTAAGGTGTCACACGGTCAGTTCCAGTTTGCCTGTGAGCCTCCCCCTTTGTTCTGCGCCATTTATGAAGCGCAATTAAAGGAAGGACTTCGGTTTCCTTTCGACCCGTGCCTAATTGCTGTTCTTCAACACTACAAGATCTGTGTCACCCAGCTTGCTCCTAACGGGGTTCGGAGCGTAATGGGTTTTGTACTGGCGTGTCGAATCGCCAAGGTCGAGTTCTCAGTTCGACTTTTCCGCCAATATTATGCCTTATCGAGCTTGCGGGGCGCGGGGTGGTACACGCTTGAAGCGTCCTTTGACGTCGAATTTGTGAGAAAGGTGACCTCGCCTCGGCATGCGTGGAAGCCTAATTTTTCTTCATTCGGCACGGGCTAGTTGACATCGACATTCACACCTGGTACAAAAGGCCGAAGAAATCGCATGATCGACTTGACTCAGACACCCCTAACGGGTGTGGAGCCCTCGAGGTGGTTCATCCTGACATTGCCACACGAAACCTGCATTCACTGTATCCTTATGCCGATATCGAGACGGCCGGTCCAGGCGCCTATCTCGAGCTGGACGATGACGTTCGTCTTTTATGTAGGACCTTTATGCATTCTGTCGAGTCATAACACTTTTGTATTTTTACTTGCTGTTCTAACGTCGAATTTTCTCTGTCCGCAGTGGATCATTTCTCGAAGATGGACGCCTTGGGCAAGATGCCTGACCCCAAAACTACCGACCAAGAAAATCCAAGCAATCGGTTGGCATCGGATCAAACGGCAATGTCTGGCGCCGCGACCACTTCGGGCATCAAAGGGGGGCGTCTCGATCCGCTACTCTCAGATCGACATCCAACATCCTTAGGGATCACCGACGAGGCTCGGCCGACTGAGGAAACTGAGGAGAACCTCGTGCCGAGGAAGCGTCAAAAGACAACGGAGGTGAGGCACGGGATTGGGAAGGAGACCCTCAACCTAGCCCCTCCTGTCTCCACCGATGCGCTTCCTGCAGTGAGCATGTCGGAGATGGAAGGTATGACTCGAGAGGAGCTGCATGACTTTATTATGAAGAGTAGTCGAGCGGTAAGTCTTCTTTTTATTTTCCTTATAAATTTGTGATCTGGGTCTGTTTTTGACATCATCAGTGTGTTCTTTGCGAGACCGACTCGCGGTACTAAAGTCGCACTCAACAGATTGTGTTCCCGCGGCCGCTTTGGAGGAACACAAGGAAACCATCGCTAAGCTGACCACGGACATCGAGAAGCAGAAGGCCAAAATAAACAAATTGGACGAACGCCGTGTGAAACTGGAGTCGGATCTGAGAAAGGCTAGAGACGATCTATCCCAAGCTCTGAAAGATGTATCTGACAGGGATGCAGGGATGGCGGTGTTGAGGTCGGAATTAGCAGAGGTGAAGTCGGAGCTTGAAGGAACTAAAGCCGAACTGGTTGAAGCAGTGAAGGCTCGTTCTACCGTCCAGTCTCTTCTCGAAGAGTTAACGACTCGAGCTGAAACCGCCAAGCAGGACTTTTTAAACTCAAAGGAACTCGAAGACGACCTGACGTTGCTCATGACTCAGGGCATGAAAGGTGGATTTACAATGGCTATCGACCAAGTCAAAGAGGTCGATCCAAACTTCGACGTGTCTGCCATTGCAAAGCCTTATCTGTATGATCTCGAGGCCATTCCTCGTTACGGGCGATACTTTGCTGAGCTCAAGACTGGCGTCTCTCTGTATAAGAAGTATGTGACTTCCGTTTTGAGCGACGATGGCGCAGAAAATGTCGAGTCTGGGGATCAAGTCGATCCTAACGCTTCGACCTCGAACCAGCCTGATGCCTGATGCTATTTCCTCCTTGCTATTTCCTCCTCTTGTTACTTTAAACAACTCGATTCGATTTGGTTGTAATAACTTTTATGATTTTACTTGTCTGAACTTTTCATTTTGTCCATTCGATCTTGTAAACTATGACATTTTAATTTTGCATCGATTTTCAGATTTGACTCTTATGCTTTTCGATTTGAATCTTATGCTTTTCACTGAATGTCTTTTGTTTCTCATCGATCGTTTGTTTAGGGTGTAGTCCTTTTGAACTTAATTCCCTTAAAAATGTTGCTTTATGGGGTGTAGTCCTTTGGACTTAATTCCCCTGCTGGCCCCTCGAAGTGTAGTAGGAGTTCGTGACTCCTGGTACACTTGAGTATGAGTCGACCTAGCATTGTATTGCCTTGTTGGCTTGATTTGGCTTTTTGGTCGGAGCTCGATTCGACTACTCTGCTTTTGATCGGGCACATCATGGTGCTTATGATCGAGCCGAGTTAAGGATTCGGGAGTGATACAAGCACTGTCAGTGACTTGGCTTTATTCACTATTTTTTGTTTTAACTCCGCCGACTGCTTAGCATCGTGGCTTACTGGCATGTCGGGAGTGATATAAGCACTGTCAGTGACTTGGCTTTATTCACTATTTTTGTTTTAACTCCGCCGACTGCTTAGCATCGTGGCTTACTGGCATGTCGGGAGTCATATAAGCACTGTCAGTGACTTGGCTTTATTCACCGTATAGCGCTGAGTTGCTCGGGTCGGAGAATGTATGTCGCGATCGATCATTGAGTAATTAAAAAGAAAAAGAAATCATGCTTAATAAAAGGAATCGAAATATAACGTCATATCGACCTATTACAACTGATGAGATGCAAAAGTCATGAAAAGTATAAAACAATTTAAACATAATACTTTCTGAGGTTGGTGGCATGCCAAGTTCGAGGGACCGTGCTTCCATCTGACCTGCCCAACTGATATGACCCCTTAGGGTGCACCTTCAAGATTTTATACGGTCCTTCCCAATTCGGCTCGAGCTTGCCTATTGGGTCCTGCTTGCTGGCTTCATTTTTCCTCAATACGAGGTCCCCTACTTGGAAATATTTGTATTTCACCCTCGCGTTGTAGTACTGAGCAATCTTTCTTTTATAACTGGCCACCCGATACGCCGCCATTTCCCTCTTCTCTTCGACATTGTCTTTTTCTTCTCTTAGATCGGCAGCATTAGTTTCGACATTATAAGCTAAAACTCGAGGCGATGCTAGTCCGATTTCTGCGGGTATCACAGCTTCACATCCATAGGCCATGGCAAAAGGAGTTTCTTGGGTTGCTGAGTTGGGTGCTGTACGATATGACCATAATATACTGGGTAACTGAGCTGCCCAATCTCGGCCTTCATCTTCCAACCGCTTCTTCAATCCAAACTTGATCTGTCTGTTTGTCTGCTCGACCTGTCCATTAGACTGAGGTCGGGCTACTGACGTCGTTCTGTGCTCGATCCTGAATTCTTTCAACCAATTCTGCACTCTATCATCAAGAAACTGAGTCCCGTTGTCCGAGACCAGATACTTCGGAATTCCGAACCTACATAAAATATTCTCCCACAGAAATTTTTTGATGGTCTGGGCCCTGATGTCAGTAAGAGCCTTGGCCTCGACCCATTTAGTAAAATAATCAACCGCAACGACGACGTACTTGAAATTCCCTGGAGCTCGAGGTAGAGGTCCGACTATATCGACTCCCCATTCATCGAACGGCCATACAGACTCGATGGCATTCATTTCTCGTGCTTGCTGATGAGTTACCACGTCGTGAACTTGACAGGCTCTGCAACTCATTACCAATCGACTTGCATCCTTTTGCATTGACGGCCAGAAATATCCTGCCAGTTTGCACTTCCTTGCCAACATTCGAGCTCCGCAATGATTACCACAGACTCCTCGGTGTATCTCTTCGAGCAGATAAGCCCCCTCTTCTTCCGATGCGCATCGCATCCAAGGGGTTACGAACGATTTTCGGTAAAGCACATAATCGAAAAGAGCGTACCTGGAGGCTTGGAGTCGGATTTTCCTGGCCCGAGACTTGTCGGTGGGAAGGGTTCCATCTTTTAAGAATAGTGCTATAGGATCCATCCAGGTCGATCTTTGGACCACAGGTTGCACGTCTACTTCGTCATAACTCCGCTCTGCTAGCATCTCAACCAGAACTTTCCTCTTAGATTTGAAATTCGACGCGAGTTTAGACAATGCATCGGCTCGTTTGTTCTCACTTCGGGGTACCTGTTCGATTAGGATCGTCTTGAATTTCGACATTAATCTCTGAACAACCTTTAGATAGCTTTTCATTGATTCCTCTTTAGCTTCATACTCTCCCTGCACGTGATTTACCACGAGTTGAGAATCGCCACACCAAAGATTCTCGACCCCAACTTCGATGCTAGCTTTAAACTCGTGATTAAGGCCTCATATTCGGCCGTTGTTCGTAGCCTTGAACTCGAACCGAAGTGCATACGGAAACTCTTCTCCTTTCGGGCTAACTAGCGATAAACCAGCCTCCACCCCTCTTTACTCGAGGCACCATCGACGTGAAGTGTCCACTGCTCCTCTGGTGGCTGTTTTCCTTGCTCCAACTGAATCGACAACCCTTCTGCTAAGAAATCAGCCAGAGCTTGACCCTTGATGGCTGTTCGAGATAAAAACTCTATGTCGTATTCCGCTAGCTCGACAACCCACTTGGTTAATCGACCCGATGTCTCGGGCTTCGCCAAAATTTGTTTTAACGGTTGGTCAGTAACTACAACAATAGGATGTGCTTGGAAGTATGGCTTCAACTTCCTCGATGCATGAACTAAACTCAGCGCTAACTTCTCCGCAGGGGTATATCTGATCTCTGCACCCTGTAGAGCTTTGCTGACAAAATAGACTGGGATTTGTCCCTGGTCTCCTTCCCGAACTAAGACAGCGCTTACCGCTTCCTCGCAGACTGCCAGATAGACTAGGAGCTTCTCTCCATCTCGAGGTGAGGACAGCGTTGGCAAATCAGATAAATATTCTTTCAAATCGTCAAACGCCTTCTGACAGTCCCCGTCCCATCGGAACGGACTAGCTTTTTTCAAAATCTTGAAGAAAGGTAGAGCTCTCTGCGCCGAAATCGACAGAAAACGATTGAGAGCCGCCATCCGACCTGTCAACCTTTGCACCTCTTTGACATTTCGAGGTGTGGGCATGCTTTTGAGGGCCTCTATTTTATCTGGGTTAGCTCTGATCCCATCTCTCGATATCATGTATCCTAGAAATTTCCCTGATCGAACTCCGAATGTGCATTTCTTTGGGTTGAGCTTCATTTTCGCTGCTCGCAATACTTTGAAAACTTCTCTCACATCGACAAGGAACTGTCCCAAGGACTTGCTCTTGATCAATAAATCATCCACATAAACCTCCATATTCCGACCTATCTGTCTCTTGAAAATTTTGTTGACGGCCCGTTGATAAGTAGCCCTCGCATTCTTAAGCCCAAACGGCATCGTGAACGGCTAAAAAACGTGCCAAATTCGTGATGAAAGCGGTTTTTTCGAGTCTTGTGGGTCCATAAAGATCTGATAATAACCTCTGTAAGCATCGAGGAACCCGAACACCTCGAAGCCCAGTGTCGAGTCGACTAACTGGTCGATCTTTGGTAGCGGGTAAGAATCCTTGGGACATGCCTTGTTAAGATCAGTAAAGTCGACACACATTCGCCAGCTCTGATCTGGCTTCTTAACTAATACTGGGTTGGCTAACCAATCCGGATAAAATACCTCTTTCACAATCCCCGCAGCGAGCAACTTATCGACTTCTTTCTTCACCGCCTCTTTTCTATCAGGTGCAAGATTTCTCTTCTTTTGCCGTACTGGCTTCTTTTTGGGATCGACGTTAAGTTGGTGCACAGCTATATCCGCCGATAGGCCAGGCATGTCATCTGCCTTCCATGCAAAAACGTCTCGAAACTCAACAAGGAGGTCGACCAAGGCTTTCATGTCGGGGTGTGGCATCCACTTCCCGATCTGGACCCCTTGACCTTCTTCCTCCTTCCAAACTCAAACTTCCTCGGTCGGGTCGGCAGAAACCCAGCTTCGATCTTCCTCTTCTTCAGGTATCAACTCCTCAACTAACACTTGCCCAACCCCTTTTCCTTTGATCGTAACCAAACTACAATTCCGGGCCACCTCAACGTCTCCCTTGACCTCATGGGTACCGTACCAGGTGGGAAACTTCATGCTGTTGTGGAAGGTCGAGATAATAGCTCTGAGATCATATAAAGCCGGTCGACCTAATATCGCGTTGTACCCTGAAGGGGCCTTAACTACGACATAGGTCATTTCCATCGTCCGCCCCTTTTCTCCGTCTCCGACCGTCGTTAGCAAATTGATCGACCCGACAGGGTGGATGGCCTGCCCTGTGAATCCAAAAAGAGGGGTAGATAACGGAATGATATCTTCATCTTTCAACCTCATGGCTCTAAACGCCGAATAATAAAGGATATTAACGGCGCTTCCACTGTCGACACAAACTCTTTTTACTCGACCTCTACTTATTACTGCCTCGATCACCAATCCCTCGCTATGACTGTGGGAACTCGGAACATCGTCCTTGGGTCCGTAACCTACTTCCGTTGTCAACCTGATCTTTTTTGACTCTCTCGTTCTGTCAGACGAGTGCCGACTTGATTGAGGTCGGTCCGACTCATGCTCTGCCACGATTGTGTTAACGTCATATCCGGCACGATTATCTCGATGAGGATCTCGGTTCTGAATTTCTTGACGGTCATCTCGGCGATTGTCTCTGTTGGTTGGGTCAGATGACCTTTCCCGCCGATTCCGATTATCTCGACGTGGAGATCGATCTTTCTTTCCGTTGTAGCTTTTTCTCTTGTACTCCCGGCGGCCCTTCGGTTCGTCTTTTTCTGACCTGTCAACGACTTCATCCAACCGACCCTCTTGGATACAGGCGTCGATATCCCTCTTCAAATCAAAGCATTCCTCCGTGTCGTGCCCCATATCTCTATGATAGTCACAATACTTGTGAGTATTTTTTCTTTTCTCCGGATCTTTAGACATCGGCTTAGGTGTCCTAGCGATGTTCTTCTTGATCATGATTGCCAATACCTCCCCCCGAGATCGGTTGAGGGGGATAAAGTCACGGTCTTTTAAATTTCCTTTCTTTCCCAAACGATCTGATATCGGAGCTGTCAGTCGATCAAAGACGTTGGACTTGCTTTCTTCGTTCCGACCCCTCTGTTGACCCTTGGTTTGGCTTCGGGATTCGTTCCTCGAGTTGAGGCCAAGTGAGAGGGTGTGCAGACGCACTGCCTCCTCACCTTGGCAAAATCTATGGACTATGTTCACACATTCATCCATATCATTTGGCATTTTCTTGGATAGTTTATCATACAGCTTCATATTCCGCAGACCTCCTACAAAGGCATTAACTTGCAGCGCGTCACTGGCATTATGCACTTTCATGGCTTCAAGGTTGAAACGTCTCATGAAGTCGATAGTAGATTCCCCTTTTTCCTGCTTGATGTTCATAAGGTGGGTAGCACTAAGATGGAACTTCTTGTTCCCAATGAAAGCGTCCCGGAATTTTTGTCCCAACTGTAGAAAGCTAGAGATCGACCCGGGGTGTAGCTTGTGAAACCACTCCCGAGCTCGACCTGTGAGCAACGTGTCGAAAGCTCGACACTTCATGGCGCGTTTGGCGCTCTCAACCTCATCAAAGATATGTATCGATCTGAGATGGTCCTCTCGGGTCCGTAGTACCGTCATAGGGCTCCATCTTTGGCGGCTTAAAGGATTCGGGCCGTATATATTTTCGATCTCGGGACTAAATGGCGACTCAAGCCATTCAGTGGGTTGATCTTTCCCCACAATGCGGTTGAACTCGTTTCGGATGCTATCCTCGACCTGCCGCTGAAGCTTTTCTTGCTCAGGACGCTTGCGGGCGTTAGTCACGCTGATTTCAATCGCGCCTTCCTCACACTCCTCTTGAACCCCAACAGGCCTTTTTCCCTTAGCATTATCAATCTCCTTACGACCTGGAGGGTCTAACTGGTGTTCATCAGGGGGATTGCAGATTCCTTTGCCTATAAATGCCGAGGCTACCACCTTCTTCAAGGCGTCCTCATCCAAAGATGCCAAGTGGTCTGCCATGTCTTGCAGCTGTGGGGGAAGCTGAGGCCTGGGAGGATCTGCAACTGCGGGTCTAGATCCAGTGGGGACTTCTTGAATCTGTGAGGGAACCCCCGCTGGATCTATATCCGTGTGCTCTTCGATCTGCAGGTTTTTACTGTTCGTCGGTTTTTTCCTTGCTGGCGGCACCATTGCAATCTCTTTACCAACTCACCGGTAGAAGGCCCTCCTTCTAGCGCCAAATGACGATGCTAAATTGTGCAGCACCAGTAAAATGAGACCACGTATAATCTAAGGATGAGCTGTAAGAGATCAAGATGACTAGATATGAACAAAAAGGTGGTGCTTTTGGTATAATATGGCTGAGTCCAAGAATGTGTCTTGGATTGCCTACGTATCCTGTGTGAAAGTCCAGGAATCAAGCCTTACGTAGTTCCTGGAGCTATGTATTTATAGGCACATGTCCTTCTTCTGCCCTAAAATTAAGGGCGGCTGGGTCTATTGACATAAATACCCTTAAATGGACCTTGCCTCCTTGTCCAAGAAACCTGTGGATGTGGGCCCGAGGTCTCGGGCCAAGGATCACGTTATCGACTCGAGGTGATCCGAGGTGAGCGTTCGAATCCAAGTACTTGTGGAATCTCCCCTGGGTCACGACCTCGAGGTACGTCTATTCTCCGACTCGAGGCGGATAATATACTTGGACTTTTCCACATGCCAGCTGGACCAATGGAATAATTCCACGTGGAGGAGCGAATCCCTGTATCATCAGATACCATTTTGAGCATTATTGTATCAAATCAAGTCAAAATTACTAAGTTTTATTCAAATGTATAAGTAGTAGTTATTATATAAATTATCGTATTTTTATTAGTTTTTGTACCGGTTTAGTAACCGGAGTGTCGTGTCAGTTTACGCTTGGTATTTTGGTGGTTCATTGCAGGATTATACATTGACCAAGATTCCACGTAACGACATGTTTTGAGTCTAAAAGATGTGTTTAGAGGATTAGAAGAAGATGCCACCAGTTTACGAGTTCAAATGGATCAAATTATCTTACATACTTAAAACCAAAACCTGTTTCGACGGAGATTTGACCCATCTTAGAGGTATTTTCAGGGGATGACTTCTTAATGAAAGTTGTAGATCTTCACATAAGCTTTCCAACGCACTTTGAATTACATCAATTAGAGGTCTACAACTCAAGTTATGGTCAATTGACTAATCGATTCGTATTAGCGGAAATCCCGAAAACGACACGACATACGAATGGCTCATCAAAACGACATTTTCTGAAGAAGTTTCCTTTATAAAAGTTGTATATCTTCAAGAACGCTTTCCAATGGATTTTGAATCAAGTCAATCGGACTTCTACAACTCAAATGGTGGTCAAGTGGCTAATTGATTCAATTTAAGTAAAAATCCCAAAAAAAGCGTTCGGAGGAACACGAGGTACTCAAGAAGACGTTTTCTGAAGAAGAGTCCTTCATGAAAGTTTTAGAGTTTCTCGAGTCCGTAATTTTGGCATTTCGTTTGCAATTTTTGGAGGTCTACAACTCAAGATATGAATTTTAGAAGTTTAATAATTATATATAATTATATATACATAACCGTGCACATGCTGAGCAATTGAGTGTAATCATTTGCAATCATGAATCCGGACCGATCCGGCACCAATCCGGACCAGTCCGGCAAGAGCAAAATTTCCTATATATACAGAGTCAAGTGAATGAATAAAATGGCCCCTTTCTTTTCTATTTCTTTTCTTTCTTCTCGTCCTGCTTTTCTTTTCTTTCTTTGTTTTTATTTTTGTAGAACACTTATATATATATATATATATACACACACACTCACGTCCTAATATATATATATATACATCCATATATATATATATATATATATATATATATATCATCTATCTTCTTTTATTTTCGGGTCCGTATATACATATATATGTCTACGTATGTATGTATATATGTTTTTCACATATATAAATAAAATGGTTATAGTATCGTTGTAATGGCGGAATAATTATCGAAGATTGTTGATTTCGAAGCTTTGGCATGTTAGATCCGGTGGAAACGACCCCGATTCGATAGTCATAACCGGTAATATATTCTAAAATTGTTATGTTTATTATTTCTATTTCTATTTATATATGATATTAAACTAAAAATATATCTAGCCAAGATATGAATCAATTAGTTAATCTTTTGGTAAAATGAATGATCGACTCAATAATAATGATTAAAATCAATTATGACGAATCTCTTTCTTCTCGCGCTTAATGAAACGTTAAAATTGAAAGACCGGAGGGTAAAATTGGCCGAGTGAAAACGTGACAACGGAACCCAGTTTCCTACCCGGGGGCAGATTTGTCTTGGGAAAGATAAATTTTATTGACATTTGTACTCGAGATCGTAATGATGTTAAATCATCAGTTTAATTGAAACTTAAACCGGAAAGTTGAATCGTTCGGCTTTGACAACCGGAGCCTTTTAAATAAAATTGACCGTTTGACGAACGGAATGACTCCTTTTATCTAAAGGTAGATTTGTACTGACCTGCATTCGAAAAAACCGTATGATTGTGGACCTTGGGTGATGACAATGGACATATGACAGTTTCATACGCTCGTGTGAGAAGGAACTGTTGAGCTGAGGAGTGCACCGTTTCACATAATTTACACCTTGAATAAAGGAAGATCTATCTCATTTATTTCTACTAAAAAGATATCGTAATTCAGTAACGTATTCTTGGCTAGATCCAAAAATATATATATTATCTATTTTTATATTTATATATTTATTTACTGCTTTGCTAACATCTAACTAATCTAACGATCTAACCCGATAAAACTGATAAAACTGCGACTTAGATCGAGTTAATAATAGCTTCTTGGTGTTTAACCCCACTTAAAAGAATTACCATGTTTTCCCTGAGGAATACGACCTGACTCACCAGACTAGCACTACAATTTGACCCGGTACACTGCCGGTTAGGATCTGTATAGCCTAGGTAATGTCCGTCAGCTTTCTGGCGCTGTTTCCAAGGTTAGGTTTAGGTTTGTCAGTATTTTGGCGCCGTTTCCGGGGACACGAAGGCTTTGTGTCTACGTCCCCTGGGAAACGACGCTAGGAAAATATCCTTGATAATCCGTTGCCGGGGAAAACGTCGCTAATTTCTTTCTTTGTGTCTAGGGTTACTACTTGTATTAGCTCAAAATTCTCGAGGATAAGTCAACACTCTTCTTTTCACATTTCTTTTTTATTTTTCCGTTGGTATCTACCTTCTTTTAGTTACCAATTTTCTTCTTCTACCAATTTCGAGTTATTTTCTATTTTCGATAGTAGAAAGTAAACGTGGTCATAACAGCCGAGGATAAGTCAATACATTTCTCAATCTCATTTGTATTTTTATTTTCATTGGTACCTACCTATTGGTAAGATACCAATTTTTTTATAAAAATACTCGGTAAATACCGAGTGGCTTCGGTAATTACCGAGAGAGAGAGAGAGAGAAAAAAAAAAAAAAAAAAACTACTCGGTAAATATCGAGTGGATTCGGTAATTACCGAGGAGAAGAAAAAAAAATGTGGTTTTTTTTATCGATTTCGTGTTATTTTCTATTCGATATTTTCTATTCCACAAGAATTGTCAAATCGAGTTATGAAAACGGCCGAAATTAGTAATGAAACACCATCTGATTCAGGTTTTATCTATTTCAAGTTATTTTTCTATTTTTCGATAGTTGATGACCAGAAGTGGTAAGACCCCACTCACTCCCTATAGGCCTGATTTAAACACTTACGAAAGGCAGTTAAGAGTAGAGAGTAAACGCGGTCATATCAGTCAGGGAAATCCTGACCAAGTATCATTTTCAAATCGAAATACGAGAATGATCAAACTAGTGATGAAACCCCTAACGAGGGCTTGATCATGCCCAAGGAATATTAATAAATAAAATAAAAATAGAAATAATCAGAATTGGAAGCAGGTTGGAAGGAACCAAGTTTGAAAGGGCCAATTCAAACCAAACCTTATCCGGCTCAATCCAAATTCATCTCGGTTCAACCAGATAAGGCAACACCATATCCAATGCATATTTTGAAGAAAAAGGTACAGAATGATGAAACACAGTCATTCGAGGAAGCTTTACCATATTCATCTAATGACAAGGGTAAGGGAGGTATACATTCTATCCCTATTACAAAGATGAAGTTGGATAAAAAGTATGTATGTTTTCTTGACGATTTTAGTAAGGGAGAAGTTTGGGAGTTAATCATGAGAGCGTTGTCTTCAACACTTACAATTCATTGAAATATCCATGCATTACACTAGAATCTTGTTCTTGTGTGTACACTTTGTGTTTTTTTTGCTGTGGATTGTACTAACACACAGGTAATTGAAGAAGATGACTTCAGCAATAATGTGAAAGCTCGTAAACCGAAAGCTCGAAAATCAAAGGAAAAGTTCAAGAATCGTGTGGATTGGTGGAAATTGTCTAACCTCTGTTGGAAACCAGTATTGAAGAAGGATGCGGTGCGTGAGGATGACCCACCACCAGTACATTAGAAAACTGAAGCACGGTAAAGTCTGCCTATAGACTATAAATGTAGTCAATGACGGGTACTATCCTTCCTTTTTACTCCTTAAGCATTTTTAGTGGATTATGTGCTTAATTGTTACGTGCTTTTGTGAGTAATTGTTAGAAGTATCCCGTTTTGTTTAGTATATTATATTAGTTAATCATTATCAAGTTTGTCGAGCAAACGACGTTAACCAAAAGCGCTACCGGGAGGCAGCCCGTAAAAATGTTAAATATAATAATTACTCATACTTTGGATGGTACTTTGCGAATACTTCGGATTGATTTTCATTTTGTTTCACCAAGTCTTAGGATGAATGTTTGAATGACATTAAACGGGAACGATTAGGTGGTTATCCGAAAATCCTAATGGAAAAAAAGAGAAAATTCAAATGCATCATTTCTTAGACTTAGGTTGTTAGAACGATTTGAAATAACCCTTGAGGATCTGGGTATAAAAGACTCGAGTTAATACTTTTCCATACGTTACATTTCATGATCTAGTCTGGTTTTAAATTTCAAATAACGTGTGACATGTATTAGTTCAACTACTGTGGAATATTGTGTGTTTTAAATCAATAAAAGTTTATGTGGTGTGTTTATCTACCCTTTTGCATTACACTGTCACACTCCACATACTTCTATTTTATTTGCACACACAATGGTCATAACTTTGACCCACCCACCCACCCTTTTTTATCATCCGAGTATTTGTTTTGACTTGTTTTAGTGCACCATTGCTTTCCGAACAACTTATTTACACTCACTTTACATTGAGGACAATGTAAGTTCGTAAGTGGGGAGTGGAGTCGTTGGTCTAGCAATGGAATTAATGTTTATTTTGTATCAATAAATCCCTTAGTTTTCGATCTTTTTCGAGCATTATTTAGTTGATTAAAATAAATTGTATAAGGCATATATTTCATGATTTTGAAGATGTAATGATCAATTTGGATATGTATAACCAATGTGAACCGTAAGTGCATTGTAATTCCAAATATATTTGTGTAACATGAATTCCTTCACATAAGCCTTTGATATTGAAGCGAAAATTTTAAACTGTATCCATTCAGTATCATAGTGGTTATTCTAGATAATAACAGTAACTTAGTACCTAACTTTTGAATGTGTACTGTGAATATCTGAAGGTTTGAATGTGATAGAAAGGATATAAGTTAAGTTTATGAAAAAAAAAAAAAAAAGAAAGAGATGAACTATATATATGTCGGTTGTAGCTACCAATGATTTGAGTGCAGTAGGGCGTTATCACGAAACGTCCTATATCACTATGAGGTTTAAAAGCTCCCGACTGCCTGATGATAGTAGTCCAGCTAGGGTGTTATCACGAAACGTCCTATTGCTGGGAATGAAGACATATGCTACACATGTGAAATTAAGTTCATAAAAAGAAAAAAATAAAAATAAAAAAAATAAAAAATTTAAGCGTGGTTGAAAACTTAGTTATCTTCTGACTATCCCCAGTATAAACTGAATGATATGCTTTAGGGATTATCCTAATAAGTACTCGGAAGAACTTTGTGTGGAATCATATCGCTTATACCTAGGAAAGTCATTAGGGCTGTCTGAATGGATATTTGTGTGTTTTGCTTGATTTATTCAAGAGAGGATAGTGTAAATTGAAAAGGCTTGTCACACACACACTCTGTTATACACTTATATTGAGGTTAAAGCCTGGTTGTAATTCTAATGGTTGTATTATCTAGTTGTTCCTTATACCTTATATCTTCATGAATTTATCTCTTATTCATTTTGTTTTATCGCTTGTTTTGATCGAGGACGACCAAAAGCTAAGTAGGGGGTTGTGATGAGAGATAAATTTATGATCATTATTACAACATTTTACCCCAATATTGATACCGTTTTGAGCATTATTGTATCAAATCAAGTCAAAATTACTAAGTTTTATTCAAATGTATAAGTAGTAGTTATTATATAAATTATCGTATTTTTATTAGTTTTTGTACCGGTTTAGTAACCGGAGTGTCGTGTCGGATTTACGTTTGGTATTTTGGTGGTTCATTGCAGGATTATACATTGACCAAGATTCCACGTAACGACATGTTTTGAGTCTAAAAGATGTGTTTAGAGGATTAGAAGAAGATGCCACCAGTTTACGAGTTCAAATGGATCAAATTATCTTACATACTTAAAACCAAAACCTGTTTCGACGGAGATTTGACCCAGCTTAGAGGCATTTTCAGGGGATGACTTCTTAATGAAAGTTGTAGATCTTCACATAAGCTTTCCAACGCACTTTTAATTACGTCAATTAGAGGTCTACAACTCAAGTTATGGTCAATTGACTAATCGATTCGTATTAGCAGAAATCCCGAAAACGACACGACACACGAATGGCTCATCAAAACGACATTTTCTGAAGAAGTTTCCTTCATAAAAGTTGTATATCTTCAAGAACGCTTTCCAATGGATTTTGAATCAAGTCAATCGGACTTCTACAACTCAAATGGTGGTCAAGTGGCTAATTGATTCAATTTCGTAAAAATCCCGAAAAAACGTTCGGAGGAACACGAGGTACTCAAGAAGACGTTTTCTGAAGAAGAGTCCTTCATGAAAGTTTTAGAGTTTCTCGTGACCGTAATTTTGGCATTTCGTTTGCAATTTTTGGAGGTCTACAACTCAAGATATGAATTTTAGAAGTTCAATAATTATATATAATTATATATACATAACCGTGCACATGCTGAGCAATTGAGTGTAATCATTTGCAATCATGATTCCGGACCGATCCGGCACCAATCCGGACCGGTCCGGCAAGAGCAAAATTTCCTATATATACAGAGCCAAGTGAATGAATAAAATGGCCCCTTTCTTTTCTATTTCTTTTCTTTCTTCTCGTCCTGCTTCTCTTTTCTTTCTTTGTTTTTATTTTTGTAGAACACATGTATATATATATATATATATATATATATATATATATATATATATATATATATATATATATATATATATATATACACACTTTCACTCACGTCTAATATATATATATACATCCATATATATATATATTTCATCTATCTTTTTTTATTTTCGGCCCGTATATACATATATATGTTCATATGTATGTATATATATTTTTCACATATATAAATAAAATGGTTATAGTATCGTTGTAATGGCGGAATAATTATCGAAGATTGTTGATTTCAAGCTTTGGCATGTTAGATCCGTGGAAACGACCCGATTCGATAGTCATAACCGGTAATATATTCTAAAATTGTTATGTTTATTATTTCTATTTCTATTTATATATGATATTAAACTAAAAATATATCTAGCCAAGATAAGAATCAATTAGTTAATCTTTTGGTAAAATGAATGATCGACTCGTAATAATGATTAAAATCAATTATGATGAATCTCTTTCTTTCTGCGCTTAATGAAACGTTAAAATTGAAAGACCGGAGGGTAAAATTGGCCGAGTGAAAACGCGTGACAACGGAACCCGCTTCCTACCCGGGCGATTTGTCTTGGGAAAGATAAATTTTATTGACATTTGTACTTTAGATCGTAATAATGTTAAATCATCGCTTTAATTGAAACTTAAACCGGAAAGTTGAATCGTTCGGCTTTGACAACCGGAGCCTTTTAAATAAAATTGACCGCTTGACGAACGGAATGACTCCTTTTATCTAAAGGTAGATTTGTACTCGGGACTGTTCGTAAAAACCGTATGCGATTGTGGACCTTGGACTGATGACAATGGACATATGACGCTTTCATACGCCGTGTGAGAAGGAATCGTTGAGTGAGAGTGCACCGTTTCACATAATTTACACCTTGAATAAAGGAAGATCTGTCTCATTTATTTCTACTAAAAGATATCGTAATTCAAGAACGTATTCTTGGCTAGATCCAAAATATATATATTATCTATTTTTATATTTATATATTTATTTATTTGCTTTGCTAACATCTAACTAATCTAACGATCTAACCCGATAAAAACCGATAAAACTGCGACTTAGATCGAGTTAATAATAGCTTCTTGGTGTTTAACCCACTTAAAAGAATTACCATGTTTTCCCGAGGAATACGACTGACTCACCGTGACTAGCACTACAATTTGACCCGGTACAATTTGCCGGTTAGGATCTGTATAGCCTAGGTAATGTCCGTCAGCTTTCTGGCGCCGTTTCCAAGGTTAGGTTTAGGTCTGTCATTGTTCATCTCTCCTTTTCTTCAATCTGAACGGTGTAATTTTTGTTTCAACGGTTAAATTTTCAGAAATGAGCCGCCGATCTGACTGCTGCATGCGTTTTTGGTGATATTTTTCAACAACTATTGTATTTTGCATTCTTAGTTGATGCTTCGGTATAGTAGAGTTGGTTGATGTGTTTGGAAAACTTTTGTATCATCTTTGGCTGATTTGTGGAGGTTTTTGTGGGCATCGGCCTCGTGGTTTTCTCTCTCTCACATCCAGAGGGGATTTCCACGTTAAAAGTTGTGGTGTTATTCTTGTTTTGTTTCGTTTCGTTTAACTTGTGATTTAGCTTCTTTGTGGCTGCATCGTTTAATTCCGATGTGTGTCATTGGGAAGACTTTATTGGTATTTTTGATACATGTGGTATTGCGGTTGTTTGTTTTCAAAACAACGGGTATCAGAGGCTGGTTAGCTTATTTGGTTTCGAAGTATTTTTTTATGAATCATTTTTTTGATTAGTGAAATGGAAGCCAACTTGAATAGAATAATAAATTTGAATGGATCTCATTATGCCATATGGAAAAATAAATTTGAGGATATTTTGTATGTGAAGAATTAATTCTTGCTACTTATCAGTGCAGAAAAAACTCAAGTTATAACCGATAAAGGGTGGAATGTGTTGCATAGGCAGGTTTGTGGTTCTATTATACCATGGGTTGATGATCATGTTTTAAATCACATTAGTGAGTAGAAACATGCTAGGTATTTGTGGAAAAAGCTTGATGACTTGTATGCCCGAAAAACTAGAAAAAAGATGCTTTTGAAGTATAAATTGGTGAATTTGAGACATTATGATGGAACATCTATGGATGCTCATTTGAATATTTCTTGGGTATTATGAACCAACCTAATGCTACGGTTATTAAGTTTGATGATGAAGTGCAGGGATGGATGCTTCTAGGCTCTTTACCGGAATCATGGAAAAAATTTAGAAGTTCTCTATCTTATTCTACGTCAGATGTTGCTATGACGATTGATCTTGCGAAGACTAGTGTGTTAGAAGAAGAGACAAGGAGGAAGACACACGATGTTTCCTCACAGTCGGATGTCTTGGTTATTGAGTCACAGGAAAGAAGTCAAAGCAGAGCTACTAAAGATAAAGGTCAGAGTAGAAGCAAATCCAAGGGCGAGTAAAAAATTTTGAATGCAACCATTGTGGCATGAAGGGACACATCAGGAAAATTTTCTTTTAATTGAAACGGGTGAAAAAGAAAATCGTGACAAGAAAGATGACGAGAAGAAGGAAGATAATAGTTACTACAACTTCTTCTAATGATTTCCTTGTGCTTCAGATGATGTTATTCTGGATAATGATTTGACTAGTTGGTTTGTTCACAGTGGTGCTTCAGTCAATGCTACTTCATGAGGAGAGTTTTACACATCTTACACTCCAAGCGACTTTGGTGACGTGAGAATGGCTTAGGATTCTATCTTAAAGTGTGCATGTGTTGGAGATATTAGTTTGGAGACGTCTGATGGTATCATGGAGATATTAGTTTGGAGTCGTCTAATGGTAGAAAACTGATTCTTAAATAGGTTAAGCATGTTCCAGGGATCCGGTTGAATATGATTTCTATTGACAGACTGTGTGATGAATGTTATAATAGCTCATTTTCTTGTGATAAGTGGAAGCTCACAAAGGGGTCTTTAGTTGTGGCTAGAGGTAAAAAGACATCTGCAATTTTCTTGACTCAATCCAAAGTTATTATTGATTAGGATCATGTTGTGGTGTCATGTGATGAGACCGAGTTGTAGCATAAGAGGTCATGTTGTATGAGTTCTAAAAGGATAATTGTCTTATCTAAGAAAAATTATTGTCTTGTTCTAACTCTATGCATTCGGAGAAGCGTCCTCATTGTCTAGCAAGTAAATAAAATAGAGTTTCTTTTAAATCTCATCCACCTTCAAGAAACTCATAAGTACTTGAGCTTGTTCATTCTAATGTTCGTGGTCTTATGAAGACAAGGATGCTTGTTGGTTCCCGCTATTTTGTGACTTTTATTGATGATCACTCCACGAAAAGAAAATTCTACACCTTGAAGACAAAAGATCAAGTGTTAGAGACATGTTCTTGCATTTTGTAGGTTTAGTTGAGAGGGAAACTAGAAAGAAGTTGAAGTCTATTCGGGCGGACAATGGTGGTGAATACAAAGTTTCATTTCATTATCTGTATGCAGCAGTGTATCAGACATGATAGTTTTCCGACAAAGACACCGTAGTTGACTGGCTTGGCAGTGCAGATGAAGAGAACATTAGTGGAGAGAGTCAGATGTTTGCTTTCATAAGTAGGATTGCCTAAATGATTTTGGGGTAAAGCTTTGAGTACAGTGGCTCATTTACTTAATTTGTCTCCATGTGTTCCTTTGTAGAATGATGTTCCTCAGAAGGTATGTTCACGTAAAGATGTATCTTACCATTATTTGAGAGTGTTTGGTTGTAAAGCTTATGTTCATGTTCCTACAGATTAGAGGTCTAAGCTTGATGCAAAGACCCAACAATGTATTTTTCTGGGTTATGGTCAAGATTAGATTGGGTACAATTATGATCCTGTTCACAACAAGTGTGAGAAATAAAATTTAGTTGTGATGATGATTCATCTATAATTGTTTGTTTTTTTAAACCCATTGATGAAATGGAATAACTAGCTGTCATTGTGCGAATAAAAAAGATGTCTAGTAACTGAATGTATAGGTTTAATTAGAGTCTGATTATTGTATAGGTTATATCAGACAATCACTGTAATAGATAGGTTTTAGTGAAGTCTAGGACTCAAGCTGAAACTGAATCAAGAATGGTTCATTGAGGGATCAAACTCATTTGGCCATGTACTAAACTGAAGATTCAAGGCTGATGGAACAAACTCAGTTAAGAAGGATGAAGGATCAGACTCACTTTTGATAACTGATGAACTGAGGGTTCAAACTCAGTTTATGAAGATTAAACGCCGAGAATATAAGGTTAGACTTTAGGAAAGTCTGTGATGGCCTGAACTAACTTTATAGATCTTGTATTGAAGGTCTGAGTTAAATATGGATAATGTAACTTAGTTATTCTAATGAGATGATTATGGTGTACTCAGATCTCACTAATAAAAGTTCAGATGATAAACTAGAAGTATTAAGTTATTGAAGAAAAGTAAAAACTGAGTTAATGCTCCAAGTCAGTTTGAAAACTGAAAACACACAAGAATCGGTTCTTACTAAGTTATAAGGCAACAATTTATCCAGAACATTGAAGATCAAGAAATATGATTGGATAAGAATCTGTCATTTACATAAAGGACACTGACATCTGACATATTCTAAGAAGGACCACCAACAGCCATAAGGATTCCAGTTTAAAGGTTGGAAAATCCCCTACAAATAAAGGACTTCGCATTCAAGAAACGTATGCAAGTTTTGAGTGCAAAGTTAAGTATAAAATTGTGTAGTTCAGAATTGATATTAAGCAAGTTTTCTATAAAGATCAAGAATTAAAGGGGAAATATATTTGTTTAAAGAAATCCTGTTAAGTCCATAATTGCAAGAACAAGATCATGAAATCTTCTAATTGTTTTTGAAGCATTCAAGAAATCATCAATAGAAGATAACACTTGAAGAAGTAGAGCTTATGGTGCTAATCATGGTCATCACTAAGAAGAGGCTCACACACAAGTTGAATCACTTACTTGATTTAAATCTCAACTTTGATTTTATCAAAGGTTAGACTGTGAAAAACCAAGGTTGTGCGAAAGACGGTTGAGATGCAGTCATGAAGATTGTGTTTGTGGTGGAGCTCGTGAAGAGGCAATCATACCCTTCAAAGACAAGTGGAGCTGACTTAGGGACACAAAAATTCAACCTGTTAGAGACTATGGCTTGAAGATTGTGAAGCTATGTAATAGTCAAGGACAATCGTTCTTTACTTTGTGTCTTGTAACGTTAACTCAAGAACTTAGTGAATTTCCTCCAACATCACAAGAGAAGAGTGGAGTGATAGGATTACACCACCTTGAACCACTATATACTTTGTGTTATTTACTTACGCGTTTACATTTAGAATTTTATGTATGTGTTTGTGATTGTTTACTTTATTGCATTATCTAGCATATACCCAAACTCAGTTTACACCAGTAAACTGAAGTTCACACATCATATTTCAAGAGAACATAATAACTGATAATATGAACAAAAATGGCTTTAAAGTATTCTCCGTTGTATTTAACGAAGATGTTGATCTATTCATCCAACTGAATCTCAGCTCAGTTATCTTAACTCAAAGATCTTTTGAATTGAGTTTACTTAAGAGTGTAAACAATTTTATAGGTCAAGTTTATTCACCCCTCTAAACTTGTCACAAGCCTTTCCAAGGGAACAACAATGGGTATCAGAGCAGACCTTCATATCTGAAAAGATCGATTGTTCGTTATTTGTTTTAAAAATATTTTTGAAACTTGCTTCATTGATTCACAAAGTCACATTAAAAGTTTACTTTGTTGTTCAGTTCTAAGATTTGATGGATACAAGAGTAAATTACAGGTACTTGTTGCTGATACACATAAGAAACAGTTTGAAGCACTTGTTGAAGATCAAGTAAGTGCATCAAGAAGCAATGCAATCATTCAAAGTGAAAGTCATCTTAATCCATACAATGTTGGTGAAACTCAGTTCTTGCCAATTAGCTTTTGCACCAGGAACTCACAAGGAAAGTGGTGAAGAAACCATCATGTTTGGGACTGATCAAACAGAAAATCACAATGATCCAAACAAAGGAAAACAAGCTATGATTGAAGGATGTGAAGAAGCCATCATAGATACGAAATTGTATAATTTCTTTTTTAGCTTTCCATGAAGTTGTTGTGATGCAAAGGTATTGTGAATTAGCCGGGAAACATACACTTTATGTTGTGCTGGCATTATTGACACAAAAATTAAATAAAAGACTCTCTTGCTAATTAACCAAGCCTTTCAAGCCCAATAGCATAAATGGTGCATCTAATGGGCTCTTCATCTTTTGTCTTTTGCTGTTTTTTCTCTAAACAAATATCCAAGACCACATTATTCTACGCTTTAAGTCCCCGGGATGGATCACATTATTGGTTATGTCATAACTTTGGGGAAGTCAGTTGTCAACTGGAAAGAAACTTTGTAGGAAATAGTAGCTTTATCAGCTACTGCGGCAGAGTCTATGGTTCTTACTGAAGAAGCCAAATTAGCAATCCGGTTGAAGGGCTTAGTCAGTGATTTGGGGCTACATCAGGATCAAGCTGAGATTTATTGTGACAGTTTGGGTGCAATTTGTCTTGATAAGGATCAAGTTCACCATGAGAGAACCAAACATACTGATGTGAGGTATCATTTTCTAAGAGACGAGAGAAGGGTTGTAGTGAAAAAGATCAGAACCAAAGAGAATCCTGCTGATATGCTTACTAAACCAGTTGAACAGAGCAGGTTTCACTTGTGTCTGGATTTGCTGAATGTCAAGAGCTTATAATCTGGAAATCTTTGAAACTCGGCCGAGGACAAGTAAGCTGAGTGGATTTTATGGAGAAGTTTGGTACAAGTACATCCTGGCATTGACGAATGCATTTGGTACAAGTACACATGTTTATGCAATATGATTCACTGTGAATGAGAGTTCAAGTGAAGGTGGAAATTCATGGGCAAGCTACTGAGTTTGTGACTTAAACTCTACATCTGGTGGAACTAATCTAAGAAGTCGCCTGAGAATGACGGTCTGCTGAACATGTGTATTTAGTTATGTGAATGTCAGCTCAGTGAAGTGCAACTGAGTTCTTCCGGAAGTCAGCAGTCTATTGAGTCTGCTGAGGGTTTGTTGAATACAGCTGAATTCTACATATGTGCAAGTTGGTTACAAGTCTGGAAGGTCAGTTGATGATGAGTTTCGTCTGGTGGAGTCAGCTGGAGCAAGGGTGCACATTTGGGGTATTTATGACATGATTCGCATAAAGATCCTATAGCAAATCATCGTGGTAGGGAATTGTGTCTATAAATAACAATGTTGTAATCAATGCAGTGTGTGTCTTTCGTAACTTTGTGCATACTAAAATATCTCCTTTTTTGTCCATGGAGTAGTCGGCACAACGCCGGAAACAACAAAAAATCTCCGTGTTATCTTTTTTTCTGTGTTTTTATCAACTCCACCATTATTTACTGTTAGATTGCTTCTGTTTTATATTTTTGGAGTGTATGTTTATCCTCCACGTTTCAACATATATATATATATATATATATATAAAAGATCTGGATTCGGCGGCAGTGAACCCAATAATATCTACTAGCTATATAACAAATTAACATTGACCTTTTCCACCTATAATGTCAACAAAAAAACTGATTGTACGGTGATGCTGTAAATTTAATCAGAAACAACATCAGACGGAATTTATAGCACTATGGGCGCCTCCGGCCATGGTCCAGAGCCCCCCAAAATCTATGAATTTATGGACCCTGTAAAATTTTCACTCAAGAGTATATATATATATATATATATATATATATATATATATATATATATATATATATATTCTCTCATAGTTTTGTCCTAGTCCAAACAGTGTACATGCATCTGAGTGAAATTCAGTAGCTCCGTTGCAGCATTAATCATGTCTTCAAGGTTCCCCAAAAAATCAACGTATGGTTCGAAATTGCTATAACGGATCGATCAGGAAGTGATAGTGATTGTCAGTAAAGAGCAAACAATTAACAACTAAACACAGAAAATGAAGAACACAGATTTAACGTGGTTTCCGGCAATGTGCCGACTACTCCACAGACAAACGAGGATGATTTTATAATCACAAGAAAGTTATAATGTACATGTATTACAGATGGTATTTATAGATTTGGGAATCCAACCCTAACCGCCTTTACAACCAATCAAATAATGACTGAAATACCCTAGAAGTAACCTTCACCAATACGGAAATCATGCAAACGTGTTCCCCAAGTAATGTTGATATCCAACTCAAGAACCTTAGTGGATGATCAACATCATTGATTTTCTCAAATTTGAACACCAGGCGAGCAAAGAGCTTTTCATGCTCACTAGCCAAGCCAGGTTTGAAATTCAAACTCAGCAGACCTAACTCAACATGCATAGTTTAAGTCACCATTAAAAATCTCCACCTTGACTTCAACCTCATGAAGACTTACCAGATGCACGACCTAATGCCAGACTTCCTCTTTGTCTTCATATTTGAATACCTTAGTAGACCCACCCTCCCCCCTCAGTTCGACTGAGTATTCCCATATTCAGATTAATAGTTTTGGATGTTCAACAAGACTAGACAAACCTGAAACATGCCTCTTAGAACTAGTTTATTGAATATATCAGCAAGATTAACATGTGTGTTGATCTTTTCCACTTTGACCCTCCTTTCATTCCTCGGAAAATTGTACCTAACATCAATGTGCTTGATTCTCTCTTGATGAATCTCATCTTTGGCCAGAGATATTTTACTGAGAATTTCATAATACACCATGGTTTAAAATTGTTGCAGACTCAGATCATTGACTAGCCTTTTTAACCAGGTTGCCTCATTTGTTGCTTATGTCAATGCCATATACTCTGCTTCAGTAGTAGATAGTGTCATTGTTGCCTATAAAGTTGCCTTCCAACTTACCATAAAACCAACCAAACTAAACACATACCCAGTCACATATCTCATGTTGTCCAAATCATCAGCATAATCAAAATCAAATTACCATGTGAATAAACATTAAGTGTCGCCACCATAAATGAGTCCAATATAAGATGTACCACTAAGGAACCTAAACATCCTCTTAACTGCTTTCCAGTGTTCCTTCCATGGTTGAGCCATAAACATGCTGACAACACTAACTGCCCAAGCCATGTCAGGCCTAGTACAGACCATGGCATACATTAAACTTCCCACTGCACTAGCATACGAAACATTTGACATGTGTTCTTCCGCTTCAGCTGACTGTGGGGTAAACACAGCAGACAAACGTATATTTGGTGCCATTGGAGTATCTATGGGTTTGGCTGCTGACATGCCAAATTTGGATAATATATTTTCAATAAACCTCTGTTGAGATATGAACAACTTCCCTTGCTTCCTATCTCTATAGATTTCCATCCTAATAATTTTCTTTGCATTATCCAAATCCTTCATCTCAAATTCAGCAGATTCTTTAGATCTTGAATATCTGACTTGTTCACAGCAGCTATCAGCATATATCCACATACATAACCAAATAGATGACTGAACCATCCTTCAACTTGTTGTGATAAACACAACATACATATGGACTCCTGCTATAGCCCAACTGAATCATATAGCTGGCAAACTTCTTGTACCACTGCCTTGGGGCCTGCTTAAGTCCATACAAGAGCTTCTTCAACTTGCAAACAAACCCTTCCATAATAGGAACTTGGAAACCCTCTGGCTGAGTCATACATATTTCCTTATCTACATCCCCTTGTAAAAAAGCTGTCTTCACATCCAATTTCTGAAGTTCAAAATTCTTAAGTGCCACTACAGCTAGTAACACCTCGATGGAAGTGTGTCTGACAACTGGTGAGAATATATCTTCATAGTCCACCCCACCTTCTAACTAAACACTCATGCAACCAAACGTGCCTTATATCTGATGCCCTCAGCAAGGGATCATGCTTCTTCTTTCTTGAAGATCCATTCACAGCTCACCACCCTTTTATCCTATGGTTGTTTGACAAGATCTCAAGTCACATTTTTCTAAAGTGACTACATTTCTTCTCCTATCATAGCAAGCCATTGGGATACCTATGAAAATGTCATAGCTTCCCTATAAGTTGATGGCTTAAATCAATCCACCTCTGACCCATGTTCAGCAGACTGGTTTGGATCCAGTTTTAGATCCTCTGAGTGCTGACTATCCTCTACTAAGTCTTTTAATTCAGTAGAATCTACTTGAAGCTCCACATGTTTGTCTACCTTCTCAGTTCCAGACCCAATTTCAGATTCATACGTGGCCTACAAAGATGAGTTAAGCATAAATTTTTCATCCTGCTAAGTTTATCCTTGTTTTCAGTGGATGGCCAGATTATATACCCCTTAACTCCATCACCATATCTCACAAATACTCGCTTCTTGGCTCTGGGTTCCAGTTTACCTTCACTAACATGATAGTACACTGTGCTATTAAATACCCTCAGCCTATGAGTAATCTACAGGCTTTCCTAACCGAACCTCAAGTGGTGTTTGGAATTTGATCCTAATGTGAGGCCCTTTACTGATTAAGTAGTATGTTGTGCTGACAGCCTATACCCAAAATCTTCTTACCCAACCTATAATTAGAGAGCATGCACCTTGCCCTCTCTAGAAAAGTTTGATTCATCCTTTCTACAACACCATTCTGTTTCAGAGTGTTTTTGATTGTATGGTGCCTATCAATGCCTTCATTCTTGCAGAATTCATCTAAGTCTCTTGATCTTCTTCCCTGTCTGATTCTCCACCAATGTCTTCCACTTCTTGAAGTGTTTGAATGCATCACTCTTGTACTTAATCATAACTACCCAAACCATCCTTGAATTGTCATCTATAAAAACACAAAATACTGTGACTGACCAACGACTCCACCCTTGAAGGTCCCCAATAATCAAGATGAACATAGTCAACTGTCCATTTTGTGATGTGAATGGCTTTTGGGAACTTGATCCTATTTATCATCCCAAATACACAATGTTCACAGAAAATCCAACTTATTGACTTTAAGTCCCTCAAGTACATCATACTTGTAAAGAATTTGCCTCCCTCTTCACCCATATAACCCAATCTAATGTGCCACAACTTGGTTGGATGTGACTGGTGAAGTTCTGAAGATGCAACAACAGTAGAACCTAATACAGTAGACCCTTGTAGATGTATAATGTCCCATGTTTTATACCCTTTAGAATCACAGATTAATCATTATTGACATTCACCACTCCACATTCACTCCCGAACCTTAACCCTTTGCTGTCTAGAAGACTAAGTGATATCAGATTCTTAGTCATCTGTGAACATGCCTAACCTCATTCAGTGTGTAAAATTTATAATCACATGGCCTTAGTTGAACTGTGTCAATCCTAACAATTTTCCAGACCTTGCTATTATCCATAGCAATATGCCCTCCCTCCACTTGATCATAGATTGAGAACCACTCATTTTTTGGACCCACATGATAAAATTCCCCAGTGTCCAAAATCTACGTCTCTCTGTGCCCTGCTTTCTCTTAGACTGCGAGTGCCAGATCTTTTTTAGAGTTGGTGTCTTTTTCTGCTGAAGCAGAAGTACCCCGCTGCTTCTTCCTCATTGCAGTAATTACATACATCTTTTTCCTTAGGACCCTTGGAACCTTCATTGGATTTTTTCATTCCAGGATTTCCAAATCTTCTGCTAACTCAACTAGCCACCAACTCAGCAGATTGACTGTCTGTACCAGAACCAGATGCCTTATGGTGTAGCTCTCGAGCTTGGAGAGATGATCTCAAATCCTCCAATGACACTGTGTCCTTCACAACAATAAAGAACTGCAAAAAGCTCTCATATGACGCAGGAAATGACACTAAGAGGTCTAGCAATATTTTGTTCAGCTCGACTGATGGGAGTCAACTCGACTCTGTTTTCTACTTATTTTGTGCCCTGTTACGACTGGTTTTGTGCTATTCCAGTAATTTTTGGCTAAGTTTTGGTGCATTTTACACCATTTTGCTCATTCCGGGGCTCGGGTACATAATCCATGAATCTCGGCCTTTTTCTGTGTTTTTCACTCATTCTCGGTCACCGTAGTGTCCCATAGGGGTTACATTTGGCATGTACTTTGATGTTTTTCAGGAACTAGGTGCTCGAGAGTGCCCGGAAAACATGATACGTAGCTTCGGGATGCAAAAAGGCTCACTTTGGGGAAATTACATGCTAGGCGTGCGCCTAGCATTCCTTAGGCGCACGCCTAAGACCTTGAAAACAGGCCAATGTTTCAGTACGTGAATTCCAGAATCATCAAAACCTAGGCGCACGCCTAAGAAAGGCTAGGCGCACGCCTAGCAAGGGATCTGCATCTGGGATATTTTGTAAATGTAGTCAGGCGTGCGCCTGACTTTCCCTAGGCGCACGCCTAGCAGGCTTTTTTGACAAACACTATAAAAGCTCAATTTTGAGCTTTGGATAAGGAGAGACTACTTTTTACAGCATTTTTAAACGATTTTCTTCTTCAAGAACACCATAGATTAGTTTTTTAAGCTTTCTTAACATAATCTTTTGTAACAAACACTTGGATCATCTTGGGTTGCAAAGTTATAAATCCAGTTTGCTCGTTTTCAGATTTTGATCGGTTTTCAATTCGTGTAGGTATTTCTAATCTTTATCTTTTGTTTGATTGTTCTTCTTTTATGATGAAATCTTGTGTTTCGATAGTTAATATGAGTAGCTAATTGCCTTATAGCCGAGTTATGCGATAATCATCGAAACTAGAACCTATCTTGTTCATGAGTTATTCTTGATGGTTGATTTTATCATTCTTGATGTGTTTGTAGTCCTAGAACTTATTCGTAAATGACTTCTATTGAACTCGCGACTCGATAATCGTGTATCACGCGTCTTCTTTACATATGTATTTTGCGAGAGGATACGGGAAAAGGGGTTCTAGGATCACCGTGTAAAACCGACTGAGTTGTTCAGATTCGGTTTCGTTGTGAGGTTTTATATCGACTTGTCGAGCGTTTCATTGACCATAGACCGTGTTAGGTCAATTAAATCCGGTCAGCGGACTGTTGAACCTGACATATGAGGGTAGATTATTGAAATAATGTCTATTCTAGGAAATAGTAAGCGACACCCTACGTTTGACATCAAGACGTTTAGGTAGATCAAGAATATCTTCGGACTTAGCTAGGGTTTGGTACGTAGTTGATTGGATTATAGCTCGGCTATCGCCTTTAATTGTTTGCAACTCCTGTTTTAATTAGTCATTATGAACGTAGCAAAATTAGAATTCAGTAACCTTATCAAAAATCTTATTGACCTAAACTAGAGATGACACTAGCTTTGGTACTTAACTAAATACCCTGTGGGATTACGACCTAGCTCGCAAGTTTTATACTACAACCGATTCGGTACTCTGTCGGTCAAAGTTGGTATACTATAAAACGGCCATCAAGTTTTCTGGCGCCGTTGCCGGGGAATAGAGTTAATATCTTGTAAGTTGGAAAAATCTTCAGGATTAGGTCGTTGTTTCTTTTTAATTGTTTGTTGTTGTTTCATTGTTTGTGCAGTGTGTGACCCGTAGTAGCAATGAGGAATTGGTTGAATATGATCCGGAAATCGAGCTTTACTTCCGGCAACAATTAGCTTTGAGAAATAGGACGATTGATCGTCGAGCAGCTCAACAAGCCGAGTCATCTAACCCGGAAGTTGAATCCTCAATGGCTACGACTACACCTACAGGCAGCAGTCAAGGCTCTCCAACCGGGAGGGTAATGCCCGAGCATCATGTTGAGGAAGTTGGGTATACAGAACAGCGTGGTGAATCGAGTCCTCCGGTTGAGGGAGGAGTCGGACTTCGCCTTCAACCACCTATTCAAAACCCAAGGCAAGAACAGAATCAAAGAGAGCCCCCACCTCATATTCTTCAACAGCAGCCCCAGTTTCAAGGGGCGACTTTGAATCCGAATGCTTTTGTCCAACAGCCCACACCTCAACTTGATCCGAACCAAGTTGTGCAACAGTATCAACAAATGATGTTGCAAATGGCTTAGATGAACCCAATAGTGAATCAATACAATCCGATGGCTGCTCAGTATAACCCTATTCCTATGAATCCAATGATGGGGCAGTATCATAATCCGTATCAACAACCTAATGTGCCAATCCCGCAACCAATGCCAGTTCCGGTACAACAAGCCGCTCAGAATGCGCATCCTTATCAGGCACCGATATTCCGACCCCTTGTTATTCAAGGTATGGTGAGAGCCCCTGGCAGAACATTGAGGGATTATGCTACACCCGCCGTCGGTGAAGGGCATGCCCCTATCCGAATCCCACCGATCCAGGCCAACAACATGGAAATCAAAGGTCATGTTTGGAATTTTCTACAAGAGATCGCTCAGTTTAGAGGAAAACCCGAGGAGGATCCAAACAAGTTCTTAAATCACTTTATGCAAGTATGTAAGATGGTGAAGATTAACGGTGTTTCAGAAGAGGCGATTCGGTTGATACTATTTCCACATGTCTTAAAGGAACATGCTATTGAGTGGTATGAATCTTTACCTCCTGATTCCTTACACACATGGGATGAGGTAACAAGAACTTTTCTGTCAAAATACTTCCCTCCGAGACGGACTTTGGATATGAGGGCAGACATCTCAACTTTTGAACAGTAGGCTTCTGAGGAATTACACGAGGCTTAGGACCGGTACAAGGCAATGTTGAGGAAGTGTCCGCAACACGGTTTCGAAATTTGGAATCAAATGCACATATTTTACCAAGGGGCGGATAAAGAGTCCAGAAGAACATTGAATTCTGTGAGTGGATGAGATCTTATGAGTTTAGAGCCGGATGTTGCGTTAGCTACGATTGAATGGATAGCCGAGAATAACCGACAATGGAATTCTATTAAACCTAAAGAACGTCAAAAGTGGAACAATTCTGAGAAAGAGGTAAAATTCGGTGGCTACGATCAGTCGATGCAAGACGAGAACAACAAGTTATCCAACAAAGTGACGATGTTGGAGAAACAGTTGCGTGAGGTGATTCTCGATCAACTTGCGGCAAATAAATGTTCATCTTGTGGCGGTATGCATAAAACTTCAGAGTACACTAACACCGATGTGAATCCAAAGCAGTTATTACCTAGAGCTCAAATTAATCAAGTGTGTGTGGGGGAAGCACCTATTCAACCGATGTTGAGTCTGGAACAGTTAAGTCAGATGTTTTCGGATCAAATGAATCAAGCATATGTGAACCAAATGGCTATGAATCCATGGGCGATGCCACCGGTGGATCCAAATACGTTGCCGGTTAATCCCACCTATGATGTTAACTATGTTCAAAATCAGAGTTGGTGGGGCCAACCAAATCAATGGCAACCAAACCAATGGCAATCGAATCAGAATTGGAACCGGAATCAAGCCGGACCTTCGAATCAGAACTACCAATAGAATCAACAACAAGTTGGCCCTTCAAATCAAAGGCCGAATGTTTATCAACACCCGAATGCACCGGGGCGAATAGATAATCAGAATCAACAACCACCGAAAACTCTTGAACAGATCGTAGAACAATTGAGCAAGATAGTTTCTGACAACTATAAAGAGTTTCGAGAAGTTAAAAATAGTCAAACTACGATGCATGCGTCTATACAGAACATAGAGCATCAAATTGGCCAAATGGCGGAAAAGTCAAACACTGTTCTAGTTGGAGGCCTACCGAGTAATACGGTTAGGAACCCGAGTGGGGTCAATGCCATATCAATTGAAGAAACTGTGATTGAGGACGATGATCTTGGTATCGGTAGAAGTCTTGGGCTAGCTAAACCAATTAATGTGATCTATACTCGGATTGGTACGAAAGTTGGAGTTGATGATGTGATAGCTCGAGATGAGAAGAAGAAAGCACCGGTGAATGACGATGAGAATGAGAACGGCGGGGTCAATTCTGAATTGGTGAAGGTAAAGATTGAACCGGTGGATAGTGATGACGATTGTGATGAGGTCATGGAAATTCCAAATCCCATGAAGAAGAATGCCGAGTCAAGCAAGCAGGCACAACTAAGCAAAGCACGCGACAAAGGTAATCAAGGTATGGATTTTACACCTACTTCTATTGATGTTAATTCATTACCCTATCCCCCGAGAGGTCCTAGGAAGACCATTTTATCAAAGAGTCAAAATAGATTCCTCGACATTTGACGTAGAGTAGAGATTAATATCCCATTTGTTGACGCGATTGCAAACATTCCGTCGTATGTGAAATTTCTGAAAGGGATATTTTCTAACAAAGCAAAAATGGAGGAAGTTGTGTGTTTAAACGAGAACTGTTCCGCCGTATTCCAGAATAAGTTACCCCAGAAACTTAAAGACCCGTGTAGTATTTCAATACATTGTACCATAGGCTCTAAAACGTACCCGAATGTCATGTATGACTTAGGTGCGAGTGTGAGTTTAATGCCTCGCCACATTTACGAGGATTTAGGTTTAGGTAAGCTTACCAGAACCGCTATGACCATGCAAATGGCGGATAGGTCTTTAAGGAAACCATTAGGAGTAGCCGAAGATGTGCTAGTGCGAGTGGACAAGTTCGTTTTTCCCGTGGACTTTGTGGTGTTAGAAATGGAAGCCGACAGTCGGACACCCCTATTGTTAGGAAGACCTTTCCTAGCAACCGGGAGGGCGATGATAGACATCCAGAAAGGAGAGATTGTGTTACAGGTAGATGAGGAAAGTGTTACCATTAATGTTTTCAAGTCCATGAAGCACCCGTATGATGAAAACGAATGCAATTTTCTGGATACTATTATGCCTCTTGTTGTTGAAAATGCTAACACACAGGGCTATAAGGAGGATGACTCTATGGAGCAATGTTTAGTGAAGTCAAGCGCAATTGATGATGAAAATGAAGAGTTGGCAGAAGCCACCGGTGAGCTCGAAATCACCGAATTTGTGGATGCAAGATGGCACGAGTTCTTGGAACTTGAACTCAATGATGAAAAAGCAAAGCCTTCCATAGAAGATCCGCCCCGAAACCTTGAGTTGAAGGAACTCCCGGCTCACCTTAAGTATGCTTTTCTCGAAACTAATTTACTCCCGTTAATTATTTCTTCTATTTTAACTAATCTGCAGGAAGAAAAGTTATTGCGTGTTTTGAGAAGTCATAAGCGTGCTTTTGGGTGGAAAATGGCGGATATACGAGGAATAAGCCCGGAGCTTTGCAAACATAAAATTATTCTCGATGAGGGCATGAAACCGGTGAGGCAACCCAAAGAAGGTTAAATCCTCATATGCAAGAGGTTGTAAAAAAGGATGTGATCAAGATGCTTGAGATGGGTATCATTTATGATATAAGTGACAGTGAGTTGGTCGTACCGATGAAAGGAGGAATGACGGTGCAAGCCAATGAACTTAATGAGCTCATACCCACCCGACTGGTCACCGGATACCGCGTGTGCATAGACTACCGGAAGCTAAATGATGCTACACGTAAGGATCACTTTCCTTTACCTTTTATTGATCAAATGATGGAGCGTTTGAGTGGGCATGCTTATTACTGTTTTCTAGATGGCTTTAGTGGATATTATCAGATTATAATTGACCTCAAAGACCAAGAAAAGACCACTTTACTTGTCATTATGGCACTTTTGCATACACTCGAATGCCGTTTGGGCTGTGTAACGCCCCAGCGACATTCCAACGTTGCATGACGGCCATATTCTCTGATAAGATTGAGAAGTTTTTAGAAGTATTCATGGATGATTTTAGTGTCTTTGGTGATTCTTTTGATGATTGTTTAGATAATCTTGATAAAGTGTTGCAACGTTGTGAGGACACTAATCTCATGTTAAATTGGGAGAAATGTCACTTTATGGTAGAAGAAGGTATCGTGTTGGGGCATAAAATATCTAAGAGAGGTATTGAGGTAGACCGAGCTAAAGTTGAGGCTATAGAGCGATTGCCACCCCCCACAAATTTGAAAACGCTTAGAGGTTTCTTAGGACACGCAAGTTTTTATAGACGGTTTATACCGGATTTCTCAAAACGTGTTAAATCTCTTACGCATTTTCTTTCAAAAGATGTGCCCTTTGTGTTTGATGATGCTTGTTTAGATGCCTTCTTAGACATTAAACGTTTGTTAGTGACTGCCCCGATTTTGATAGCACCAGATTGGAGTCATGAATTCGAAATCATGTGTGACGCTAGTGATATGGCAGTTGGGGCCGTATTGGGCCAGAAACGTGATAAACTGTTTAAGCCTATCTACTATGCGAGCCATACTTTGAATTCGGCTCAAACAAATTACGCGACCACTGAGAAAGAATTGCTAGCAGTAGTTTACGCCTTTGATAAATTTTGTTCATACTTGATTGGTTCGAAGGTTGCAGTTCACATTGACCACGCTGCACTGAAATATCTTATGAATAAGAAAGACGCGAAACCTCGACTCTTGAGATGGGTACTTTTACTCCAAGAGTTCGACGTTGTTATTAAAGACCGTAAGGGCTGTGAGAATGTGGTTGCAGACCACCTAAGCCGCCTGCAACTGACCCCTGATGTTGTTGCACGAGAAAGAGCGATAGATGACGAGTTTCCCGATGAACACCTGTTTGCTGTCGACGCAGCTATTCCGGAAATGAGGTTGAGCCCTCTAATTCCCGGAAAGTACATAAATCCTTGGTATGCTTCTTTTGTGAATTATCTTGCGTGTGAGTATTTAGAGCCCGACTTGACCTACCAACAACGTAAGAAATTCTTTAGCGACCTTAAGTATTACTACTGGGATGACCCGTATCTGTTTCGTAGATGTTCTGATGGTATAATTCGTAGATGTGCTCATGATGGAGAGATACCTAGCATTCTGTCGTTTTGTCACGACAGGGAAGCTGGTGGCCATTTCTCCGGGCACCGAACAGCTTTGAAGGTTCTTCAGAGTGGTTTTTATTGGCCCTCGATCTTTCATGATTCACACACGTACGTAAGTGTGTGTGATGCTTGTCAAAGATCGGGGAGAAACTCGAAACGGTTTGAAATGCCTATGCAACCGATTCTCGAGTGCGAAATCTTCGATGTTTGGGGAATCGACTTTATAGGACCGTAGATCCTGTTTACATCCAAGTTAAATGTGGCAAGGATGTACCGATCTTCTTTAATTGTTTATCCTGCTATGAGAAAATAAGAGATAATCTTGCATGTGAATGTCCTTATAACCGTGGTGTCAACCTTAGTAATGATTCGGGTCATTGTTCCCTCAGGTACGAGAACTATTACTTCTACGTCTGATCATTGATCTGATATAGGGCGTCGCCTCCGATTACTATGGAGTACTACTGATTTTCATGATGAAGAAGAAGCACTTGAGCCTCAGGTTTCCATGTTTCCTAGCTAGCTACCGTCATTAATAAAAGAGTACAACTATCTTTTGACCAAATTTTTTTTTTTCTGGTTTCTGTTTTAACTAATTTTTTTTTTCGATTGAGGCACTCCCGGCCGTGTGATGTGATTGTCGTGCTTTTTACTTCCGGTTTAGACAACTTGTATTTGTGTTTGGTTTTGGTTAATCAATGTTTTTAAGCTTCTATTATTAAATATATTACGAAATTGCCTGATTTCTATTTTTTTAGTTATCCGTGAAGTTGTTGTGATGCAAAGATAATGTTAATTAGCTGGGAAACGACGTAAAATCTAGCTGCTTTAATTTGGTAGATATTTCAATGAAATAAAATTCAAAAAAAATGTGAAGGAAGGATGAATTCCATCATCCGACTAATCGTAAATTCAAAAAAAACAAATCGTAAATTCAACTCAACGCATCACGCAAACGGCACAGTATCCGAATTCATGAAATTCGATTCCAGAAAAAAACGATCATGTGGAAATTGATAGTTGAGGATCTTTTGGATGATAATCGAATTGAACTTACAAATGAATTTGACGGAAGAAGTCACACTTCAAAGCTTTTGCAGAACGCTCCGATTTTGAATACCCGGCGGGAATGGTGAGAAAGTTTGCCGCTGCTAGCTGTTGTGTTCTCAACTTTGAATGATATGGTCAATCAAATTTCTGGACAATTATCATGTTTTTTTCTCCCGAAAGAATGGTCCAAGTTTATTCATATGAAAACAATGCACAAATAAAGTGGGTATAATACACGACAGAATGTATTTATTATTCATACTAAGTGGTTGATCATGATTAATTGTTACACATTTTTTACATACAGTTGTGGTGTGTAGTTGTGATTTCAATATTCTATTTGACTCGGTTCATATACTGTCCTTTCAAGGTAGAATTATGGCCTCAAATGAAGGTAACTCTAAATAATTAACGGAAAGAAAAAAGACAAATCACAAAATTTAACGTGGTTCGGTCAATGTGATCTACTTCCACGGGTGAAAGGGAAAATATCACTATAGTAGAGCAATGCAAAAGTTAACACTCTCCTGAAATCTAAAGGCAAAAATCAAATTTTGTTAAGGCAATTGAGAGTTTAACTAAATTGATACATCTTATAAAAATTTAAGCTAAAGCCTATTAAATAATATGGTTTTTTTTGTCCATAAGTACCGTATCAGAATTTAATTAGGCGTTTAGTACATATTAAAATGATCATCATAATTAAGGACACAATTTTATTAACATTCCTAAATTACATTTTTTATCCTCGCGTCAGCTTTTTCTTTCTTTTCCTTTGAAAGGAACCCTCACGTCATTTTCCGATATGTTGGGAGGCTATCATTTTCTAATCTGAATCAAATCGCATGGCTGTTCTGTTGTGTTTTTTTCTTCTGAATCTTTGATTGAGGTTAAGTTTGTCCAAGTACTTATTTTTTATCCTTATAAACTATGGAAAATTTATGCTGTCCTGTTCACCTAATTAAGTTGAATTTGTGTCTTTTAGGCACTTACCTCATACTCTGGAGAAAAAAAAAAATTCAAATATGCCAAAGAAACCATTTAATGCGAAATAACAGCACCTTTATTCACCAAATACCTTGAAAAATGAACCCATTATACATTGTTGGGTGGATCACTATTTTACGGAGCCCACCAAATAATAGAAATAAAAGAAATGAAAAAAATTATGTTAAGTATTATTTAAGGGAATAAACTAGGTTAATTAACCATAATCTTCACAACAAGAAGAGAGGCAAAATTCACAGCTTTTTGGGTGTTGGAACGGGAAATGTTTGGTGATATCGGGCTTCCAAACGGACTCCGATCGTGACAAAATTTTGAGTGGTTGTTCATCTCTCCTTTTCTTCAATCTGAACAGTGTAATTTTTGTTTCAACGGTTAAATTTTCAGAAATGAGCCACCGATCTGACTGCTGCATGCGTTTTTGGTGATATTTTTCAACAACTATTGTATTTTGCATTCTTAGTTGATGCTTCGGTATAGTTGAGTTGGTTGATGTGTTTGGAACATTTTTATATCACCTTTTCTGATTTGTGGAGGTTTTTATGGGCATCGGCCTCGTGGTTTTTTCTCTCTCACAACAAGAGGGGTTTTCCACGTTAAAAGTTGTGGTGTTATTCTTGTTTTGTTTAGTTTCGCTTAACTTGTGATTTAGCTTCTTTGTGGCTGCATCGTTTAATTCCGTTGTGTGTCATTAGGAAGACTTTATTGGTATTTGTGATACGTGTGGTATTGCGGTTGTTTGTTTTCACAACAAGGGGCATCAGATGCAGGTTAGCTGATTTGGTTTCGAAGTATTTTTTCGTGAATCAGTTTTTTGATTAGTGAAATGGAAGCCAACTTGAATAGAATAAATTTGAGGATCTTTTGTATGTGAAGAATTATTTCTTGCTACTTATCAGTGCAGAAAAAACTCAAGATATAACAGATAAAAAGAGAGGAATTTGTTGCATAGGCAAGATTGTGGTTATATTATACCATGGGTTGATGATAATGTTTTAAATCACATTAGTGAGGAGAAACATGCAAGGTATTTGTGGAAAAATCTTGAAGACTTGTAAGCCCGAAAAACTAGAAACAAGATGCTTTTGATGTATAAATTGGTGAATTTGAGACATTATGATGGAACATCTATGGATGATCATTTGAATATTTCATGGGTATTATGAACCAACCTAATGCTACGGTTATTAAGTTTGATGATGAAGTGCAGGGATGGATGTTTCTAGGCTATTTACCGGAATCATTGAAAAAACTTAGAAGTACTCTATCTAATTCTACCTCAGATGTTGCTATGACCATTGATCTTGCAAAGACTAGTGTGTTGGAAAAAGAGACAAGGAGGAAGGCACACGATGTTTCATCACAGTCGGATGTCTTGGTTACTGAGTCACAGGGAAGAAGTCAAAGCAGAGCTACTAAATATATAGGTCGGAGTAGACGCAAATCCAAGGGTGAGTAAAAAAATTTGAACGCAACCATTATGGCATAAAGGGACACATCAGGAAATTTTTCTTTAAATTGAAACGGGGGAAAATGAAAATTGTGACAAGAAAGATGACGAGAAGAAGAAAGATAATAGTTAATACAACTTCTTCTAATGATTTCCTTGTGCTTCAAGAGGTTGATGATGTTATTCTGGATAATGATATGACTAGTGGGTTTGTTGACATGGGTGCTTCAGTAAATGCTACTACATGAGGAGAGTTTTACACATCGTATACACTCCAGGCGACTTTGGTGACGTGAGAATGGCTTAGTATTATATCTTCAAGAGTGCATGTGTTGGAGATATTAGTTTGGAGACGTCTAATGGTACCATGGAGATATTAGTTTGGAGTTGTCTGATGGTCCCAAACTGATTCTTAAATGGGTTAAGCATGTTCCAGGGATCCGGTTGAATTTGATTTCTGTTGACAGACTATGTGATGAATGTTATAATGGCTCATTTTCTTCTGATAAGTGGAAGCTCACAAAGGAGTCTTTAGTTGTGGCTAGAGGTAAAAAGACATCTGCAATTTTCTTGACTCAATCCAAAGTTATTATTGATTAGGATCATGCCACTGGTGTCATGTGATGAGACCGAGTTGTAGCATAAGAGGTTATGTCGTATGAGTTCTAAAAGGATAATTGCGTTATCTAAGAAAAATTATTGTCTTGTTCTAGCGGTATGGATTTGGAGAAGCGTGCTCATTATCTAGCTTGGAAATAAAATAGAGTGTCTTTTAAATCTCATCCACCTTCAAGAAACTCATAAGTACTTGAGCTTGTTCATTGTAATGTTCGTGGTCTTATGAAGACAAGGATGCTTGGCGGTTCCCGCTATTTTGTGACTTTTTTGATGATCACTCCACAAAAAAAAAATTTTTACACCTTGAAGACAAAAGATCAAGTGTTAGAGACATGTTCATGCATTTTCAAGGTTTAGTTGAGAGGGAAACTAGAAAGAAGTTGAAGTCTATTCGCACTGAAAATGGTGGTGAATACAATGTTTCATTTTATTATCTGTAAGCAGCAGGGTATCAGACATGGTAGAACTCCGACAAAGACACCGCAGTTGACTGGATTGGCAGTGCGGATGAACAGAACATTAGTGGAGAGAGTCAGATGTTTGCTTTTATAAGCAGGATTGCCTAAATGATTTTGGAGTAAAGACGTGAGTACAGTGGCTCATTTACTTAATTTATCTCCATGTGTTCCTTTGCAGAATGATGTTCCTCAGAAGGTATGTTCATGTATATATGTATCTTACCATTATTTGTGCATGTTTGGTTGTAAAGCTTATGTTCATGTTCCTACAGATTAGAGGTCTAAGCTTGATGCAAAGACCAAACAATGTATTTTTCTGGGTTATGGTCAAGATTAGATTGGGTACAATTATGATCCTGTTGACAAGAAAGTGAGGGAAATAAAATATAGTTGTGATGATGATTCATCTATAATTGTTTTTTTTAAAACCCATTGATGAAGTGGAATAACTAGCTGTTATTGTGCGAATAAAAAAGATGTCTAATAACTGAATGTATAGGTTTAATTAGAGTCTGATTAATGTATAGGTTTCATTTCATGACTGGTGAAGTTCTGATGATGCTACAACAGCAGAACCTAATACAATATACCATTGTAGATGTATAATGTCTTATGATTTATACCCTTTAAAATCACAGATGAATCATTATAGACATTCACCACTCCACCTTCACTCCCGAACCTAAACCCTTTGTTGTCTAGATGACTAAGTGATATCAGATTCTTAGTCATCTGTGAACATGCCTAACCTCATTCAGTGTGTAAAATTTAAAATCATATTTCCTTAGTTGAACTGTGCCAATCCTAACAATTTTCCAGACCTTGCTATTAGCCATAGCAATATGGCCTCCCTCCAGTTGATCATAGATTGATAACCACACCTTTTTTGGACCCACATGATAAAATTCCACAGTGTCCAGAATCTACGTATCTCTGTACCCTGCAGACTCTTAGACTGCTAGTGCCAGATCTTCTTCAGAGTTGGTGTCTTGTTCTGCTGAAGCAGAAGTGCCCTGCTGCTTCTTCCTCATTGCAGTAATTACATACATCCTTTGCCTTAGGACCCTTGGAACCCTTATTGGATTTCTTGTTTCAAGGATTTCTTGATCCTCTGCCGACTCCACTAGCCACCAACCCAGCAGATTGACTGTCTCTACCAGAACCAGATGCCTTATGGTGAAGCCCTCGAGCTTGGAGAGATGATCTCACATCCTTCAATGACACTGAGTCCTTCACAACAATAAAGAACTGCACAAAGCACTCATATGATGCAGGCAATGACACTAATAGGTCTAGCAATATTTTGTTTAGCTGATCAAGATGATCCCTCAGCTGAGTACCCCCATGCCTCTCTAAACTGAATAGACATTGCTTTACATAACAACTTGTTGGTTAAAGACTTTGTCACATACGGACTCTTAAGCTTGGACAACTCCTTCTCTGCTATGTCCTCTTCAGAAACTTCTGTAATAATATCATCTGACAAGAACAACATAATTGTTGAATGTGCTTTCTCCTCAAGATTGGCTCTCTAAGAAGCACTTCTTTTGTTGATTTTGACAAAGGACCCCATAATATTATTTCAACATAGCACGCATCTTGATCTGCCACAGAGTTAAACTTTTTCTTGTTGTAAACTCGTCAATTTTAACATTTAAAGAAGACATCTTTCTCACCAGAAAAGCTTGTGTTGATCCCAAATCCTTGCGTCAAATATGACCGTGGTGTCAATCAACCTTTCTTCAAATAGATAAACAGATTTCACAACAGAACTTGGACGCTCTGAAACCTTTTTGTTATAACAGATCGACTAGGAAGTGATGGTGATTGTGAGTAAAGAGCAAACAATTAACATGTAAATAATACATAAACAAGAAGAACACATATTTAACGTGGTTTCCGGCAATGTGCCGACTACTCCATAGACAAACGAGGATTATTTTATTATCACAAGAAATTTACAATTTACATGTATTACAAATGGTAATTATAGATTTAGGAATCCAAACCTAACCGCCTTAACAGACAAACCGGATAATGACTGAAATACCAATAAATTAAGCATCACCAAAACGGAAAACCATGCAAACTCACAAATCTTCTGATCTAAATCTCCAAACGTGATAAAAAAAAATCATCAATTCTATTATTTTTTTCATGCTCTTTCTTTTGAGACATGGTTCAATGACATATTACATCGTTTTTCATGAAATTCACTATCAAAATTGACTTAGTGAATCCCGAATACCAGTGAATTTCGATTAATAGTGAATTTTGGATTTTCGGAAATTACGTCATAATATGGTGAATGTGGTCTCTAAATAAAGAGCATGAAAAAATAAAAAAATTGGTGAAAGAATTTTCGAGTTTGGAGTTGTAGTTTGAGAGAAATAAATATTTAAAAATGTTGGATGAAAGAGAAAGTGTGTTGTAATTTTTTTTGGAGAAAAACATGCCTATTTTTTTTAAAAATAGATTAGTCATTTATGCAAAAAAATTGAAAAATTGTCCTATTAATTAATATAGAAAATATTTTTGTCCTTCTCCCTAATTCCCCTTTAATAAAAAAGGGTATTGTTGGAATTTTATAATATTTTTGTCCCCGCTTAATCATCGCTTCTTTCTAGCTTTGATTTAATATTAAATTCGTCCTTCATGCCGAAAATCTGTCACTTTTATTCCGTTGTAATTTGGGTATAGTCTTTCTAATCTTTGTAATGCCAGAAACTAGTGGTTTCTGTTTGTGGTTATCAATAAATAATGGATGATTTGTATATGCAAGTTGTAATGAAGTCTTTTAATGATGTTTTAGATACAGCTTGTGTTGCTTCTCTATCTTTTGAAGTAGTCGTTTTAGTTCACCGAATCTATCTTTTCTTTCCGCTTTAAGCTCTAATGGTTGACTATGTAAGGCTTACGTATATAATTAGATTAAATTTTAATTATATGCATTCCGGGCGTTATTTTCCAAATAGGGACTCGGTATCCCGGACAGAGGAATCACAACCCTTAACGACGGTAACACAAAATAATTGACGGATGAAAAACACAAAACACCAAATTTAATGTTTTCGGTCAATAGGGGCAAAAAGGAAAATATTATTACGGTGAAAAAAATACAAAAGCTAACACTCTTCTGAATCCTAAAGACAAAAGTCTAAATTGGAAAAGGTAATTGAGAGTCTAACTAAATTAGTACATTTAAAAAATAATAGAGTAAAACCTATTAAATACTACTATGTAGGCAACAAATTAGTCCAAGTGGCGACGTGGGAACTTTTGTTCTACTACTTAACTTTTTTTTTTTCCAGCCGAATGATTACATGGAATAAATGCCGCCGGAAATCGATCGTATCACAACAACTTCACAAAAGACGTAGGTTTTTATTTCAACCGATTCATTCTAGGGAATAATCTCCGGCAACTGATTGATTCTTGAGAATAATCCCCGGCAGCCGATCGATCTTGGTTTTTCCTTTTGTCCCGTTATCCATTGAAATTAATTTAGGTTCTAATTCTTTACTCAGCTCTTACTTAATTAGTAAAAGAAAGAATATTATTAACTATGGCTCTAGCTACTCCAAACATGGAATATGTCATTTTGAGTCCTTGAGACATTGCTTCTATTTAATGGGCATATATATGATATCTATTCATCATAAGCAAAACAAGATATTCCCTCGTGACTTCTCTCTCTCTCTAATAATAAATCGTATGGCTTTTTATCCTCTAAAGATGAAGACCTTCACCGTCGTCTTCTTCTTCTTCTTCATCTTCGTACTGTTTGGGCAATATTATTGTAGAAGCCTGGCAGATGATATTGTAGGAGAATGCAGTCCAGATTCTTTCGAACCATACAGTCCCTTTCAGACGAACCTTGAAAACTTGATCGATCTTGCAACGGAATCGATACGAGACATGGGAGCTACTGAATTTCACTCAGATACATGTACATGGTTTGAACAAGAACGAAACTGTGACGTCGTAGATCCTGTTTACATTCAAGTAAAATGCGCCAAGGATGTACCGATCTTCTTTAATTGTTTATCCTGCTATGAGAAAATAAGAGATAATCTTGCATCTGAATGTCCTTATAACCGTGGTGCCAACCTTAGTAATGATAAGGGTCATTGTTCCCTCAGGTACGAGAACTATTACTTCGACGTCTAATCATTGATCTGATCGAGTCCGCCGCCTCCGTTTACTATGGAGTACTACTGATTCTTCATGATGAAGAAGAAGCACTTGAGCCTCAGGTTTCCATGTTTCCTAGCTAGCTACCGTCATTAATAAAAGAGTACAACTATGTTTTGACCATTTTTATTTTCTGGTTTCTGTTTTAACTAAATTTATTTTTTTCGATTGAGGCACTCCCGGACGTGTGATGTGATGTTCGTGCTTTTTACTTCCGGTTTAGACAACTTGTATTTGTGTTTGGTTTTGGTTAAATTCCGCAACAAGCTTTGTTGAATCAATGTTTTTCAGCTTGATTGACATGATTAAATAAAGAATGACTAATCTAAAGCACTTCAAATTTGTGGGGTTATGAATTGTAAAAGCAAACCCAAGAGTACGGCTGAAACGAAAGGGTTCAAATGTTTAAATCATTCATTCAAAAAAACAAACCAAAAAAAAATGTTTAAGTCATCCTCCTCCTCAAAAAGAAAAAGAAAAAGAAAAAGAAAAATGAAAATGTTTGAACTTTCGAACGTTCGAAGGAAATATATTTTGATATAAACTTTAGCTTGTATTAAATATATTACGAAATTGCCTGATTTCTTTTTTTTTTTTTAGTTATCCGCGAAGTTGTTGTGATGCAAAGATAATGTTAATTAGCCGGGAAACGACGTAAAGTGGAGCTGCTTTATTTTGGTAGGTATTTCAAAAAAATAAAATTTAAAAATATTGGTAGGAAGGATAAATTCCATCATCCGACTAAACTGTGAGTATCTTTTGTATGTGAAGAATTATTTTTTTGCTACTTATCAGTGCAGAAAAAACTCAAGATATAACAGATAAAGAGTGGAATTTGTTGTATAGGCAAGTTTGTTGTAATATTATACCATGGGTTGATGATAATGTTTTAAATCACATTAGTGAGGAGAAAAACATGCTAGGTATTTGTGGAAAAAGCTCGAAGACTTGTATGCCCGAAAAACTAGAAACAAGATGCTTTTGATGTATAAATTGATGAATTTGAGACATTATGATGGAACATCTATGGATGATCATTTGAATATTTCTTGGGTATTATGAACCAACCTAATGCTATGGTTATTAAGTTTGATGATGAAGTGCAAGGATGGACGCTTCTAGGCTCTTAACCGGAATCATAGGAAAATTTTAGAAGTTCTCTATCTAATTCTACCTCGGATGTTTCTATGACCATTGATCTTGCAAAGACTAGTGTGTTGGAAGAAGAGACAAGGAGGAAGGCACACGATGTTTCCTCACAGTCGGATGTCTTGGTTACTGAGTCACAGGAAAGAAGTCAAAGCAGAGCTACTAAAGATAAAGGTCAGAGTAGAAGCAAATCCAAGGGCGAGTAAAAAACTTTGAATGCAACCACTGTGGCATGAAGGGACACATCATGAAATTTTTCTTTAAATTGAAACGGGAGATAAAGAAAATTGTGACAAGAAAGATGACGAGAAGAAGGAAGATAATAGTTACTACAACTTCTTTTGATGATTTCCTTGTGCCTCAAGAGGTTGATGATGTTATTCTGGATAATGATATGCCTAGTTGGTTTGTTGCCAGTGTTGCTTCAGTGACTGCTACTTCATGAGGAGAGATTTACACATCTTACACTCCAGGCGACTATGGTGATGTGAGAATGGCTTAGGATTCTATCTTAATGTGTGCATGTGTTGGAGATATTAGTTTGGAGACGTCTAATGGTTCCATGGAGATATTAGTTTGGAGACGTCTAATGGTACCAAACTGATTCTTAAATGGGTTAAGCATGTTCCAGGGATCCGGTTGAATTTGATTTCTGTTGACAGACTATGTGATGAATGTTATAATAGCTCATTTCCTTGTGATAAGTGGAAGCTCACAAAAGGGTATTTAGTTGTGGCTAGAGGTAAAAAGACATCTGCAATTTTCTTGACTCAAGCTAAAGTTATTATTGATTAGGCTCATGCAATGGTGTCATGTGATGAGACCGAGTTGAAGCATAAGAGGTTATGTCATATGAGTTCTAAAAGGATTATTGTCTTATCTAACAAAAATTTATTGTCTTGTTCTAACTGTATGCATTCGGAGAAGCGTGCTTATTGTCTAGTAAGGAAATAAAATAGAGTTTCTTTTAAATCTCATCCACATTCAAGAAACTCATAAGTACTTGAGCTTGTTCATTCTAATGTTCGTGGTCTTATGAAGACAAGGATGCTTGGTGGTTCCTGCTATTTTGTGACTTTTATTGATGAACACTCCACAAAAAAAAATTCTACACCTTGAAGACAAAAGATCAAGTGTTAGAGACATGTTCATGCATTTTCATGGTTTAGTTGAAAGGGAAACTAGAAAGAAGTTCAAGTCTATTTTGAATGACAATGGAGGTGAATGCAAAGTTTCATTTCATTAACTGTAAGCAGCAGGGTATCAGACATGAGAGAACTCCGACAAAGATACCGCAGTTGACTGGCTTGGCAGTGCGGATGAACAGAACATTAGTGTAGAGAGTCAGGTGTTTGCTTTCGTAAGCAGGATTGCCTAAATGATTTTGGGGTAAAGCTTTGAGTACAGTGGCTCATTTACTTAATTTGTCTCCATGTGTTCCTTTGCTGAATGATGTTCCTCAGAAGGTATGTTCAGGTAAAGATGTATCATACCATTATTTGCGAATTTTTGGTTGTGAAACTTATGTTCATGTTCCTATAGATTAGAGGTCTAAGCTTGATGCAAAGACCAAACATTGTATTGTTCTGGGTTATGGTCAAGATTAGATTGGGTACAAATTTTATGATCCTGTTGACAAGAAAGTGTGGGAAATTTTATAATTGTTTGTTTATTTTTTTAACCCCATTGATGAAGTGGAATAACTAGCTGTTATTGTGCGAATAAAAAGATGTCTAGTAACTGAATGTATAGGTTTTATTATAGTCTGATTATTGTATAGGTTATATCAGACAAACATTGTAATAGATAGGTTTTAATAAATTCTAGGACTCAAGCTGAAACTGAATCAAGAATGGTTCGTTGAGGGATCAAACTCATTTGGCCATATACTAAACTGAAGATTCAAGGCTGAGTGAACAAACTCAGTTATGAAGGCTGATGGACCAGACTCAGTTTTGATGACTAATGAACCGAGAATATAAGGTTAGACTTTAGGAAAGTCTGTGATGGCCTGAACTGACTTTATAGATCTAGTATAGAAGGTCTGAGTTACATATGGATAATGTAACTTAGTTATTCTAATGAGATGATTATGGTGTACTCAGATCTCACTAATAAAAGATCAGATGATAAACTGGAAGTATTAAGTTATTGAAGAAAAGTAAAAACTGAGTTAATGCTCCAAGTCAGTTTGAAAACTGAAAACTCACAAGAATCGGTTCTTAATAAGTTATAAGGCAACAAGTTATCCAGAACATTGAAGATCAAGCAATATGATTGGATAAGAATCTGACATTGTCATAAAAGACACTGACATCTAACATATTCTAAGAAGGACCACCAACAACCATAAGGATTCAAATTTAAAGGCTGGAAAATCCCCCGTAAATAGAGGACTCTGCATTGAAGAATTGTATGCAAGTTTTGAGTGCAAAATTAAGTATAAAATTGTGGAGTTCAGAATTGATATTAAGCAAGTATTCTATAAAGATCAAGAATTAAAGGGGAAATATATTTGTTTAAAGAACTTCTGCTAAGACCATAATTGCAAGAACAAGATCAAGAAATCTTCTAGGTGTTTTTGAAGCATTCAAGAAATCATCAAGAGAAGATAACACTTGAAGAAGCAGAGCTTATGGTGCTAATCATTTAAATCAATAAGAAGAGGCTCACACACAAGTTGAATCACTTACTTGATTTAAGCCTCAACTTTCATTTTCTCAAAGGTTAGACTGTGAAAAACCAAGGTTGTGTGAAGGACGGTTGAGATGCAGACATGAAGATTGTCTTTGTGGTGGAGCTGGTGAAGAGGCAATCATAACCTTCAAGGACAAGTGGAGCTGACTTAGGGACACAACAATTCAACTTGTTAGAGACAAAGGCTCGAAGATTGTTATGCTAGGTAATAGTCAAGGACAATCATTCTTTACTTTGTGTCTTGTAACGTTAACTCAAGATTTTAGTGAATTTCCTCCAACATCACAGGAGAAGAGTGGACTGATAAGATTACACCACCTTGAACAACTATATACTTTGTGTTATTTACTTACTCGTTTACATTCAGAATTTTATGTATGTGTTTGTGATTGTTTACTTTTTTGCATTTTCGAGCATATACAACTCATTTTACACCTGTAAAATGAAGTTCACACAGCATATTTCAAGAGAACATAATAACTAATAATATGAATAGAAATGGCTTTAAAATTTATTCCGCTGTATTTAACGAAGATGTTGATCTAGTCATCCGACTGAATCTCAGCTCAGTTATCTTAACTCAAAGATCTTTTGAATTGAGTTTACTTAAGAGAGTAAATTTTTTTAGAGGACAAGTTTATTCAACCCCCCTCTAAAATTGTCACAAGCCTTTCCAAGGGAACAATAGTTAGTATCAGAGCAGACCTTCATATCTGAATATATCGATTGTTCGTTATTTGTTTTAAAAAGATTTTTGAAACTTGCATCATTGATTCACAAAGTCACATTAAAAGTTTACTTTGTTGTTCATTTTTAAGATTTGATGGATACAAGAGTAAATTACAGGTACTTGTTCCTGATACACATAAGAAACAGTTTGAAGCACTTGTTGAGGATCAAGTAAGTGCATCAAGAAGCAAAGCAATCATTCAAAGTGAAAGTCATCTTAATCCATACAATATTGGTGAAACTCAGTTCTTGCCAATTAGCTTTTTCACTAGGAACTCACATGGAAAGTGTTGATGAAACCATCCTGTTTGGGACTGATCAAATAGAAAATCACAATGATCCAAACGAAGGAAAACAAGCTATGATTGAAGGATGTGAAGAAGCCAGCATAGATACGAAATTCCCTGATTTCTTTTTTAGTTTTCCATGAAGTTGTTGTGATGCAAAGGTAATGTTAACTAGCCAGGAAACTTACACTTTATGTTGGGCTGGGATTATTGACACAAGAATTAAATAAAAGACTCTCTTGCAAATTAACCAAGCCTTTCAAGCCCAATAGCATAAATGGTGCATCTAATGGGCTCTTCATCTTTTGTCTTGGGCTGCTTTTGCTCCAAACATAGATCCAAGACCACATTATTCAAGGCTTTAAGTTCCCGGGATGGATCACATTATTGGTTATGTCTTTACTTTGGGGAAGACAATTGTCAACTGGAAAGAAACTTTGCAGGAAATAGTAGCTTTATCAGCTACTGAGGCAGAGTCTATGGCTCTTACTGAAGAAGCCAAATTAGCAATCTGGTTGAAGGGCTTAGTCAGTGATTTGGGGCAACATTAGGATCAAGATGAGATTTATTGTGACAGTTTCAGTGCAATTTGTCTTGATAGGGATCAAGTTCATCATGAGAGAACCAAGCATACTGTTAAGGGTGAAATTATGTGGTTTATAAGTATCTATTTTACGATGTTTTTCCCTCTATATTGTATAATTTGCATAATAATTGGTCTCTATATTGAGATATTGAGCAAACGATATTTTCAAGGGCTTAATCGCAATACTGATGCAGTTATGTGATTTTATGGCTTAATTATAATTATTTGGATATTATTACAGTTTGCAATGTTTTCCTGTGTCTCATAGGTATCATTATGAAGTTCAAATAATGATTTAAAGAGATTAAAATTCGAGCTAAGTGATCTAAAGGAAGAGATAATGATGAAGTAAATTGAAGAAAAGAGATAGAGTTGCAAAAATCGCATTCAAGTCATGATGAACGTTCGTCCATGCAAATATCCATATCCAACGAAAGGTCCGGCAATTCAGACGGGCGTCCATAAAAGCGATTTTGATACAGAGAGTTTGAACGGAAGCTGAACGAGCGGCTGAGTAGAGTTCAAGGATTCTGAACGAGCGTCCATTAGAGTGAACGTTCGTCCATCCGGCCGACTTAGTGAAACCGCCTCAAATCTCTATAAATACTTCCCTATTTCTCACAAAGAAAAAAAAACACAATTCACAATCTTCGAACCCTAAACCCTAGGGGCGGCTGTAGGCTGCGGTTTTTACTCAGTTTTTATCAATTTTTCGGTTCTTCAATTCTTAGATACAAGTAGTTTAATTTATGCAATTTACTCCAACAATTCAAGCTATTCAAGGATGCTAAGGGGCTAGGCTTCAATCAAACGAGCATTGTGAAACCATCCAACGCTCATTAATTTCGATTCTGCGGTTGTTTTGTAAGCTTTTAATCAAGTTGTTTCCTTTATCATGTCTTATGATGATTAATTGCATTTATATCGAAAGATGTGCATGTATGATGTTTTATATTTGATGAAAGTCTTTATAAACCGCATGATCACCGTGATTTAGGAATAGATCTTTAATCTATGTCAAACGAAAGTTGATAGGTTGACTATCTAGGATTAAAACGTTAAAGTTTGCATCTTTGTTTATGTTATGACGCGTTAATTTCCGTAAATCGAAAGATAGAAATTAATAGGCGAATCATCTATGAAAGTAGGATTCATACCTTTGATAAGATGAACCCCAACTTGATAAAAACTGCAATATAATCGGGATGAGAGATTAGTGTTCGTTGGATAGGTGAATCAATACTCGTTTGTCCGTTTAAATTTGATTTAATCCTTGAAACTTGAACTGTTTAGCTAGTTTATTTTTCTTATTGCATCTTTAGATTAACTGCTTAGCAAACCAATTCTTCCTAGCTTTGGATTCCGTCCTCTGTCTAGTTTGTTTTCAGCATATACGTTTGGTGTAGTTTTGTTTTGAATCCCTGTTTAATCTAGTTTTACGTGACATAGTTTAGTTAGGCAAAAACTAGGAACCACAATCGTTTAGTTCCCCGTAAGATCGACCCGGTATTAACCACTAGTACTACGATCCTTATACTTGGGGTTAACCGGATTATAAATTGTATTACTTGTTATTTGTTTTAAATAAATCCGAGACAAGTTTTTGGCGCCGTTGCCGGGGAGCCGGACGGTTGCCTAGTTTTTTGTTTTCATTTTTATTTTGTTCACGATTCTTGTTTTTAGGTTCTATCTTTTCAGTTTCTGTTCGGAGTTGGTAGCTTAGCTGTTTTTGTTCATTTATCTGTCATTTTAGTTGTGTATTTTCGAATAGTTAGTATTAAAACTTAGTGCTTGTTTTTGCTCTGTTTTCTGTTTATCATACTCTGTTTTTCTAATCGTTCTGCCCAGTTGGACGAGCGTCCGTTTCAGCGAACGCCCGTCCAGTTCTTGTTTCAGACGGACGAGTGTTTATTTTACTGGACGCCCGTCCACAGAAATTCTGAAGAGCAGACGAGCGTTCATATTTTGAACGCCCGTCCGTTCCGAAAACTGGTCAGACGCTCGTCCATAATTCTGGACGTCCGTCCGTCCTTTTCTTTCTATCATCTTCTTCTTTTCTCCTTCTTTTCTCTAGGTATTGATCTTAGATTGGATTGTAAGTCGTTAGTTTAAGCAGTTAGTTTCTTAATTCTTTTAGTTCTCTTCCTCTCCTTCTTTCTTTCTTGCTCAACAACTTGATCTTGGATCTCGGTGTATGCAAACTCGTAGTCAGAAGGGACCACTAATCTACTCCCCTGACCCCGAGCGGACCATAGTCCGACCCAATAGGCGGAAACTTCGGTTCGACGAAGGAAATGCTCTAGATCAAGAATTTGAGCATTATCTTTCAGGAGAAATTGAAGGAATAGTAATAATGGCAGCGGAAGATAGACGGACGTTGGCCGACTATGCCATGCCTGGCACAGTCACCATCAACCCCGCGATTGTTATGCCAGCCATTACTGCTCAAACTTTCGAGCTTAAGCCAGGACTTATTCAGATGATGCAGCATGCATCGATTTTTCACGGCTATCAATCTGAGAACTCCCACACTCACCTACACACATTTCTACACATATGCGGTACTATCCGTATCCAAGGTGTAAGTGAGGACGCAATCAAGCTCAAACTTTTCCCATTTTCCTTGCGGGGGGAAGCACTAGAGTGGTATCACTCTCTCCCCTCGGAATCCATTACGACCTGGGCCGGACTTGAAAGAGAATTTTTGAGTCAATATTTCCCTCCATCAAAGACGGCCAAGTGTTTGAACGAAATCTTCACATTCCATCAAGGAAAAATGAATCTTTCTTTGATTGTTTGGAAAAGGTTCAAGTCCTCCTCCGAAAATGTCCCCACCATGGCTTGCCGATGCAAAGGCAAGTCCATACATTCTTTAGCGGATTGACCGAGCTCACTAAGGGCATGGTCAATAGTTCATCTGGCGGGGGCATTTTTGAAGAAGACTCAGAGACGAAGGATGGGCATTGTTCAAGACATTGCCAAATACAACTATGCCCCATCCTATCAAGCTATTCAGCACCTCCTCCTCCTCCCAAGGTCGAGGAAGTGACTATGCAGACCGATTGCCATGTTGCAAAAGCAAATGGCTAACTCTCAACCGACAACGCCTCAAAATGTTCCTAATCCGAGTAATCGTGCTCTTTCGTTTCCACGTAACTCTCGGTCCTCAGATTGCGACAATTGTTGTCAACCTGGCCACGTGTTCACCGGTGTCAATTTCAACCCCCGCCGCTCATCAAGTCAACGCTGCTCATAATAATGGACGGTATAATCCAATCACATGCCAAGTATGTGATGATCCGGGCACACCGCTTGCTTTTACGTCCCATGATTGGACAAAACGCGGAAGTGAATGCTTTTTCTGGCCAGTCTAATCCTAGGTTCAATAGCCAATTCTCTGGCCAGAATAATGCTCAAAATCAGGGCTTCGGCCAGAATCCGAGTTTCAATCAGAATCCAACCTCGAACTTTAATTCTAACCCGAACTTCAATAGAAACCCTGGTTTTGGTTCGAACCAAAACTCTAATTTTTCCAATCAAACACAAAGGTTTAATCAGAATTGGCCCTCCATTTCCAATTCCAATTATCAGAATCTGCCCAGCCCCTCGAATTCCAATGACCTCAAGGCTGAATGGAACTCATTCAAAGAGGAGCAAAACAAGAACATTCAGCTCCTGATGAGTACCAATAAGAACCTTGAAAGACAGATAGGGCAACTGGCTGAGCAGTTAGCATCAAGACCCCCGGGGCATTTGCCCAGTTTTACCGAGAAAAATCCTAAGGGCGGTCATGTTGCTCAGGCCGATTTAAGCGGCAGCCAATGTACTGACCTCGTACCAACCATGCACTATGGACAAGAGGAAGCCAGTACAATGAGTTTAAGAAGCGGTACACAGCTGAGTGGTCCCCCTGGCTTTCAGGGAAACCACTAGCCCCTCCTGCCATTGATAAGGCAGGAGGGGAAGTTGAGCACCCATCGTCCCCTTGGCTGCAAGCAAGTACTCAGGTGGCTGATCCCCTGATAGGTGAAAAGGTTGGAAATCCTCAAGTGGCTGACCCCTTGAGGACTGAAAAAGGGAAAGAAAGTCGTGGTGATCCTCGACTCACAAAGCTTCGAAAAGACGGTTCGGTGGAAGGATTTGGAAGACAAAGCTATCGCGCATCCTCTAAGAAAGTCTTTTCCGAGAGTGATCTGAAGAAGCTTCCGTTTCCACCGAGGAAGAGCAACATTCCATTGGTTGAAGACAAAAAGTACGAGAAGGTGCTAAACCTTCTGAAAAATACTCAAGTAAATCTGCCATTATCCGAGGTCTTGGTCGAGATGCCTAAGTATACAAAGTTCATCAAGGATGTTGTATCTTCCAAGAAGAAGTTAGCCGGAATGGATCAAGCGGTTGGTAAGGAGTGTTCTCCGGTCAATTATGAAAGCTTACCAATCAAGAGGAGCGATCCAGAAAATTTGTGCTCACATTGCGGATGGGAGGACTAGTCTTCCCAAATTCATTATGTGACTGGGTGCATCTATCGACTTGATGCCATTATCTCGTGTGCAAGCAAATGGGTTTACAAAGTCTTCTAGAACCCACGACCATGAATTTGCGGTTACGATAGATCTTCTAAGAAAGCTTCAGAATCCTAAAGGACGTATTAGTTCAAATAGATAGGTTTACCTTTCCATTGGTGATGCACGCTGATATTGAGAAAAGTGAAAATGTCCCTTGATTCTTGGAAGACCCTTCCTATCTACAACTAGAGCCCTTATCGATTGTGATGGTGGGCACGTGACCATTCGAGTTGGTGACCAGGAGGTGAGTTATAGTGTATCTAAATCTATCAATGTACCTTCCGGATCTCCAACCGGTTGTTCCATTGAGAGACGTCTGATGACTTCAATGACTCCATGGATACGCAAGTCTTGGTCATAGAGCGAGAATATGAGCGATTGATTGATAATCAATAATCATGGTGTGGTCAATCTAGATCGCTTAGCAAACTGAATTTGAGGATGAGCTAAGAGAAGAAGCCTTGGCGGTGGGACCACCGAGTAAGCTCGATGTTGAGTTGAAGAGTGGTGATCTTAAATCAAGTCTAGAGGATCCTCCCGTAGATTTGATGCTGAAGCCGTTGCCTAAACATCTTAAGTATGTGTTTTTAAGAGAAGGTGACAAGCTTCCTTTGATCATCTCTCGCCAAGCTATCTCGTATAGAAGAGCTTAAAGCTCATTAAACGTCTTGCGCAAAAATGCAAAAGCCTTTGGATGGCGGTGGGAGATATCCGAGGATATCTCCCGACATCTGTATGCACAAAATCAAGACGAGGAGGGTGCAAAACGAGTTTAGACAAACCTCGGAGAAGACTCAACCCTCACATGCAAGAGGTAGTCAAGAAGGAAATTATCAAGCTTCTAGATATGGGTATCATATATCGCCATTGCAGCAGGCAGTGAGTGGGTATCCCCAACTCGTAGTTCCCAAAAAGGTGGAATTACGATTGAGAAAAATGAGAAGGGAGAGGAGATAGCATTGAGGCTCAAGTCACAGCTATAAGTGGTCTCAGTATTGACTATAGAAAACTCAATGAGGTCACACTGAAAGATCATTTTCCCCTTCCATTCATAGACCAGATGCTTGAGCGTCTGGCGGGGCACGCATTCTACTGTTTCCTGGATGGATATTCAGGATACTTCCAGATACCCATCGATCCTGTTGACCAAGAGAAGACCACTTTCACTTGCCCTTATGGGACATTCGCCTACAGGCGGATGCCATTTGGTCTCTGTAATGCCCCGGCCACCTTTCAAAGGTGTATGATAGCAATCTTTGACGGGCTAGTTGAAAAGTGCATGGAGATTTTTATGGACGATTTTTCGGTTTTCGGTCAATCCTTTGATGACTGCCTCAATAATCTTGATCAGGTGTTGTCTAGATGTGTGGAAAAGGACTTAGTACTCAATTGGGAAAAATGCCATTTTATGGTCGATGAAGGGATAGTTCTTGGCCACAAAGTGTCCGCCAAAGGTATAGAAGTAGATAGGGCCAAGGTAGAAGCCATTGAGAAGATGAGTTATCCTAAGAATGTACGCGAAGTCAGAGGTTTCCTCGGACATGTCGGTTTCTATAGGAGATTCATCCAAGATTTTTCCAAAGTAGCCAAGCCCCTATCTACTCTGCTCAAGGAAGACGTTGAGTTCAATTTCGATGAAAACTGCAAGCAAGCGTTTGAGGAGCTCAAGAATCGGTTAATATCCGCTCCAATTCTTATTTCACCTGACTGGAACCTGCCCTTTGAGCTTATGTGCGATGCATCCAACTATGCTGTTGGTGCAGTCTTAGGGCAAAAGCTTAATGGAAAGTTCCAGCCTATCTATTATGCCAGTCACACACTGAATCCTTCTCAAGTTAACTACACAACCACTGAAAAGGAATTATTAGCCGTAGTCTTTGCTATGGATAAGTTTCGTAGTTACTTGCTAGGTGCTCAAGTGATTGTGTGGACTGATCACGCTGCCTTGCGTTATCTCATGACCAAAAAGGAAGCTAAACCGCGCTTACTGCGTTGGATACTGACCCTCCAAGAGTTTGACGTTCAAATCAAAGATAAGAAGGGCAGTGAGAACGTAGTGGCGGATCATGTCTCTAGGATGATAAGTGAGGAAATGGGTGATCCTGAAGATATAGATCTTTACTTTCCTCTTGAGAACATCATGTTGATCGATGGCCGCTCTCCTGATGTTCCATGGTATTCGTCCATTGTGAATTACCTTCATGCCCGTTACCTTGACCCCGAGATGTCGTATCAGGAGAAGAAGAAGTTCTTCTCTGATATGAAATATTTCGTTTGGGATGAACCTTATCTGTTCAAGATCTGCAAAGATGGTTTGCTTAGGAGATGTGTTCCTGAATCTGAGCAACAAGAGATTATCGAGCAATGCCATAGTGGACCCACAGGTGGTCACTTTGGTCCTTGGAAAACGGTTGCGAAGATCTTCCAGTCCGGTTTCTATTGGCCTACAATCTTTAAGGATCTGAAGCCTTACGTAAAAGCTTGCGATAGGTGTCAAAGAACCGGAACTCTGACAAGGCATTTCGACATGCCTTTAAAACCCATCTTAGAGTGCGAAGTCTTTGATGTATGGGGCATCGATTTTATGGGACCTTTCCCATCATCGTGTGGCAACAAATACATCTTAGTCTGCGTTGACTATGTTTCGAAATGGGTGGAGGCAGTGGCCACTCCTCACAATGATCATAAAACGGTCATGAAATTTCTGAAGAAGAACATCTTTGTGAGATTTGGATGTCCTCGAGCCTTGATCAGTGATGAAGGAACGCATTTCTGCAACCGACCTCTAGAGAAAGTCCTTGAAAAGTATGGTGTTCGCCATAAGACCGGCACCCCATACCATCCGATGACTAGCGGTCAGGTTGAGCGAAGCAACCAAAGCATCAAGCAAATCCTGGAAAAGACAAAGAAATATCATAGGAAAGAGCGAGTCTGAAATTGGATGATGCACTATGGGCGTATAGGACTGCTTATAAAACCCCTATGGGTACTTCTCCATATTAGATGGTATACGGCAAGCCATGTCATCTGCCAGTTGAGTTAGAGCATAGAGCTTATTGGGCGACGAAGTTTCTCAACTTTGATTCCCAAACTTGTGGAAAACATCGACTGCAGCAGCTGCATGAGTTAGACGAGTTCCGACTCCAGGCTTACGAAAGCGCCAGGATAAGCAAAGATAAGATGAAACTCCTCCATGACGCCAAAATTAAGAAAAGAGAATTTCAAGTAGGGGAACAAGTTCTTCTTTATAACTCCAGATTACATTTGTTTTCGGAAAGTCGAGGACACGATGGTCCGGCCCTTTTAAGATTCTCAAAATTATTCCTGGGCGTTCTAGAACTACTCGGTTATAAAGACCAGCCTTTTCGAGTTAATGGTCAAAGGTGCAAGCACTACATTGGTGAACCTCTGAGATAAGCCTTTGATTGTTAAATTTCTCGATGTCCTTGGATGTAGGGTGATGAGGTCGATGACTCGACGAGGTCCCACCCCATCTGCTTTTACGAGGATAACGGTAGCGATCTTTTACAAGAGGTTCTAGCCGGTAGTTGGGATATGGAGGAGTTTGAAAGGGAACAACGACGTAAACGTCATCAGAGAAATCTACAAAGAAGAAAGTCAACCATGGGAAAGGTACGACGTATCTGGAAAACTGTCAAAGCATTAATCCCATGCGTTGAGTGCCGTTTCTGCAGCCACAATCCTGATCAGAACTTAAACGAGGTAATAGCTGGCAGAAAAGTCAAATGGCCTGATCCAGGCTGAGCTTTTAAATGGTGTCGAGCTAACGACAATAACCAATAGCGCCACTAGGGGGCATCCTAGATATCCGTATTATATTAGTTACTCCCTTTGTGTGTTATTTCCGTTTTAGTTGTTGATGTTTTGAGCCACGTCTAATTAAGTTTTGTCTGTCTCTGTCAGTTTAGCATTCAGTTAGATATGGAGTACGGTATTTTGCCAGGGGAGTTCCCTCTCATTAGTAGGATTTCCGTTCTCACCGTTTCGGATGGACCTGGGGGCACGATAGTTCTGGATATAGATATAGATATTCTTACCCGCATCAGGACTGCCACTTATGTTCTCGTTGTTCCCCGATGCTCGGGGGATGGAGATTTTACCATTGAGGAGTTGCAGGCAGCTTTAGGACGACCGTATCGCATCCTGAACGATCCAATGCTGACTGATTTAGCCCTAGTACTGCAGGATGAGCACTTTCAAGGTGTAGAGGCAGCTAATGACGATTGGGGTGTTCAGGATGACTTTGACTTTCCTCCGGCTGTTGATATGCTCCGTCGTCTTATCAGGGTTCTAGACTGGGCAGAGCTTTATGATGACTAGCTATTATTACTTAGGTTTTGTTACGTCGAGCCCCGACGTTAAACGGAAGCGCTAAGTGGGAGGCAACCCACTGTTTTAGTTATGTTTTTATTTTTCTAAGTTATTTTGTGTTTTCAATCTTTCATCATTGTACTTTGGAATCTTATTTGATAATAATAAAAGTTGCACTTTGATCTTGAATTAACATATCTTTGAAAGGTTTGATTTTTTTTTTTCCCCTTCTATGGTGGACGCCCGTTCATTAATATGGACGCCCGTCCGGACTGCCATCTTTGTGGACGTTCGTCCAATATAGTGGACGCCCGTCTACGAGAATCCCTCCTATCCTGTATGTAAAATTGCCCCATGGACGAGCGTCGGAATTTATGGACGCCCGTCCAGTTCATGCGGTTGCCACTGAACGCTCGTCCGTCAAGATGGACGAGCGTCCACTCCAGGCCTATATATACCTGCTCTAGGCGTGAACCCTCATTTTCTGTGATTTTCAAAAGGAGAACCCGACTTTTCCCCTCCTCCAAACCTCAAATCTTCGTTTCTAAACCAAATTTGGCGATTTTTGTTGCAAAAGAACGATCTCTGCACCCTCTTTTCATTTATCCAATCCATTTCCTCCAACAAATCAACACACATTGAAGAATCGAAATTATTCAAAGGCGGCCATTTTCATAAAAGTTCGAATTTTGGTGACCAATCTTGATGTTTTTGGGCTTCGAATCCATTCGATCATCATCCTTACATAGCATTTGGTAAGTCTATAGCAATTTTTCCTCATTCCATTCACGTTTTTGTGAGTTTGATCTTCGGCTCGACTCATTTTCTTGAATGTGCACTCATAATGTTTTAATTTTCTGTTTGCTGCTCTTTTCTTCCCCGAATTCTGGTTATGATGTTGATGTGGTACGTTTGTGGTGGTTGTTGGTGGTTTGCTTTGTGTGAAATCCCAATTTGGACGATAAACGGGTAACCATTCTTGTGATTTGTTTGGTTTAGATATAAGTGTGACAATGGTGCGTGAGAAGGCAGTTGTGAAACGTTATGGAAAAGGGTTAGCTAGGGAGAGCGGTCAAAGGAAGCGGTTAGAGTTTGATCCCTCCACAGTTGTTTCCAACCGAGGTGTTGCCATCCGAGAGCAACCCCCTAGGGCGTCTCAGCAACTTAGGACTGAGTTAAGAGATGAATCCTCTTCAAATTCTGAAACCGAGGACGATGATGAGGTCCCTCTCGTTAGAATGTCTCGAGGCATTCGGGGGGGTGAGTCTTCTAGGGCTGAGGTTGGTACTGAGGGTGTCGTTAGGGAGGAGATTGAAACCGAGGCTACACATGCACCCCCTCCTAAGAAGAAAGCTAAAAATGTTGTCCCTCTTGCTATGCCCCGACGATTCGTAAATCCACGAGCTCATAATGCCTACACTAAGGATTATGTGACTAGGAGTATGATCTTTGACAGAGAGGTCAAGACGCTACAAGTTGATCCCGCCTTTGTGAAGATGTTAAAGGCTAGGAAATGGCACGAGTTGCTGAGCATTCCTCCTACCCCAGTCAATGATTCTATAGTTCGAGAGTTTTATGCGAATTGTTCTGAGACGGATTTGGGTGACGGTTTTGTGATGGTTCGAGGTGTCAAAGTTCCTTTTTCCGCCGAGGTGATAAATAGGAAGTATAAGTTGCCGGCGTTTGAGGGCTTGGATTACAAGGAGGAGATTGCTCGACGGCAAAATGAGGAGGGTAAGGATCCAATGGAGGAGCTGCGATTGAAGGTTTGTCCGGATGTAGCTTGGGTGTTGAGACCGAATGGTGCTAGGAAGGAGTTGATCACCACGACCTGGACTGAGGATTGGAGGGTATACTGTCGGTTTATCCAGAGTCGGTTGATTCCTAAGAACAACCTCACACATTTCTACATCAGTGATCTTGGGATGTTATATGCATTGGTTTTCGGGTTGAATGTGGATGTAGGGCAGGCTTTGTTTGATGATATTTTGGCAAACCAGAAGGTATCTACCCGGAGTTTAATTGTACCCCATTTGATACATCAGTTGTGTTTGGATGCCGGGGTTGCCGAGTACACATCAGATCACAAGACAAAAAGTCACCCTCCCATTCGTAGAGAGAAGGTCGGGGCTGCGACATCTGAGCCGGTCCCCACCACAGCCCCTTCCACGGGTCCTTCTTGGTCTAGTTTGTCAAACGCGGAGCAAACACGGTATAGTATGGCAAATAGCCTCCGGGATTGGATGGTGGAGCTTCATGAGGGGCAAAAGAACATCATGTCAGTGCTCAAGTGTGTTGTGGAGGGCAAAAAGCCGCGGAACATGAGTATTTTTGAGGAGAGTGACGTGGAGTTCCTATTCTCTGATCCTATTGAGGCCGTGATCGGTGAGATGCTTGAGGCGGTACAGAGGCCTGATGATCCGGTTGAAGAGGACGTCCCAGTAGCCACTGCCACGACTTGCGCACGCGACCAGGCAGCACTACGCAGACTGCATCTACAGCTGGTATCCCGTCCACAGATCCCCCTCCAGTTGATGCTCCTACTGATGACGCTGTTGATGATCCTGTTGCTGATATGATTCCGGGGCTACCTTGAGTTATTGTTTTGCTATTTATCTTTCCGGTTGATGTTGCACTTTTTTGATACATTTCATTTGATTTGGTTGTACCTATGGATTTGCTACTTTACTTGTGGTCACTTTTCATGCTTCTTGGTTTTTCTAGTTTTCACGCGACTATTGTTTCTCGTAGGCATACATTTTGATGGTCGTGTAAGCCATAAGGCACGCTGCACTCTTTTCTTTGATTTGTGTTGCCGTACTCCTCACTGCTCTTTTCTCTTTATTCCGTTTTGATTTGTTATCTCTACTGCCACATTATACCCCGTTCCCCCGAGTTTTCTGTTTTCTCGAGTGTTGCAGAGGTGGTTTCTGTCGAGTCATCGTTGAGTACGTTTGGACATTTTTCCTCGCTTTTTGCGAGCGTTGGCCTCTTCATGCTCGAGCCTGACCAACATCTCGATTTTTCTACGCAAATACAGCTAAGTTTCTTCTAATTTTCCTTACTGCACAACATGAGGACATGTTGAGTTTTTTAAGTGTGGGGGAGGGGATAGTTCGATGCGTATACGTTTAATTACTACGTTAGTTTGTTTATTATGCAAAAATAAGCTCAATTTTCAAAATTTTCTACACTTTTGTTCTTGTTTTGTCCCGAGTAGGCGATTCAACTTGAAGTTCGTTGTTTTTGGCGGTCATCTATGCGATATTTCATGTACTTGATAAGTTAGTTGTTTCACCTGACACTATTTTTTCACGAGCCATAGTGAATGATGAGCTATATTTATAAAGCTATACCCCGTTTTGGATTAGTAGTTTTTGATTATCTTATAACTCTTGGACTTAGTGCTACGTGCATATCGTGAGACTTATGATAGTTTGTATTTAGCACCGAAGTATGATATGCTGTGAATATCTAGAAGTTTGAATGTGATAAGTACCACGTGACTATTGTCCAATTGAAAAAGTTGAATTAATAATTAATTGTGTGTGTCGAAAGCTGGTCTATGATTTGAGTGCGGTAGGGTGTACCACGTATGTCCTATGCCACTATGATGACTAAAAGCTCACGACAGTTAGGAAAAGCTGCCTTATGATTGGAGTAAGGTAGGGTATTATCTCGAAATGTCCTATTCTGCTATGAGGGCAATAGTTTTTTCTAATGTGTGTTTAAAGTGAAATAGTTAAATCAACTAAAGAATCGTTACGAAATTGAATATAAGGCTTAGTTTTCGTTAATCTTATCCCCAGTATAAACCGATGGATATGTTGTAGGGATTATCCTCTGAGTACTTCAGAAAGGCCCTAGATTCATTCGATCATTCTTTTCGGGATATGTCACGTTTGTAGGGTGCATCTTATGAGTGTCATTTATTGCTAGTCTACGAGGGGGTATTAGCTAGTTTTACTTTGAGTTCCTCAAGTTTGGATTTAGCGGAAGTTTCCTATGGCTATGCACTTACACAATGGTGAACTTCTAGGTTATTAAATATATGTTATATCGGTTTAGGTGCCTGTTTTCCTTTCTCGAGCCTAATTTTTCGTTTTGTTTTGCTCGGGACGAGCAAAAGCTAAGTGTGGGGGAGTTGTTAAGGGTGAAATTATGTGGTTTATAAGTATCTATTTTACGATGTTTTTCCCTCTATATTGTATAATTTGCATAATAATTGGTCTCTATATTGAGATATTGAGCAAACGATATTTTCAAGGGCTTAATCGCAATACTGATGCAGTTATGTGATTTTATGGCTGAATTATAATTATTTGGATATTATTACAGTTTGCAATGTTTTCCTGTGTCTCATAGGTATCATTATGAAGTTCAAATAATGATTTAAAGAGATTAAAATTCGAGCTAAGTGATCTAAAGGAAGAGATAATGATGAAGTAAATTGAAGAAAAGAGATAGAGTTGCAAAAATCGCATTCAAGTCATGATGAACGTTCGTCCATGCAGCGTCCATATCCAACGAGCGTCCGGCAATTCAGACGGGCGTCCATAAAAGCGATTTTGATACAGAGAGTTTGAACGGAAGCTGAACGAGCGGCTGAGTAGAGTTCAAGGATTCTGAACGAGCGTCCATTAGAGTGAACGTTCGTCCATCCGGCCGACTTAGTGAAACCGCCTCAAATCTCTATAAATACTTGCCTATTTTTCACAAAGAAAAAAAAACACAATTCACAATCTTCGAACCCTAAACCCTAGGGGCGGCTGTAGGCTGCGGTTTTTACTCAGTTTTTATCAATTTTTCGGTTCTTCAATTCTTAGATACAAGTAGTTTAATTTATGCAATTTACTCCAACAATTCAAGCTATTCAAGGATGCTAAGGGGCTAGGCTTCAATCAAACGAGCATTGTGAAACCATCCAACGCTCATTAATTTCGATTCTGCGGTTGTTTTGTAAGCTTTTAATCAAGTTGTTTCCTTTATCATGTCTTATGATGATTAATTGCATTTATATCGAAAGATGTGCATGTATGATGTTTTATATTTGATGAAAGTCTTTATAAACTGCATGATCACCGTGATTTAGGAATAGATCTTTAATCTATGTCAAACGAAAGTTGATAGGTTGACTATCTAGGATTAAAACGTTAAAGTTTGCATCTTTGTTTATGTTATGACGCGTTAATTTCCGTAAATCGAAAGATAGAAATTAATAGGCGAATCATCTATGAAAGTAGGATTCATACCTTTGATAAGATGAACCCGACTTGATAAAACGCAATATAATCGGGATGAGAGATTAGTGTTCGTTGGATAGGTGAATCAATACTCGTTTGTCCGTTTAAATTTGATTTAATCCTTGAAACTTGAACTGTTTAGCTAGTTTATTTTTCTTATTGCATCTTTAGATTAATCTGTTCGCAACCAATTCTTCCTATCTTTGGATTCCGTCCTCTGTCTAGTTTGTTTTCAGCATATACGTTTGGTGTAGTTTTGTTTTGAATCCCTGTTTAATCTAGTTTTACGTGACATAGTTTAGTTAGGCAAAAACTAGGAACCACAATCGTTTAGTTCCCCGTAAGATCGACCCGGTATTAACCACTAGTACTACGATCCTTATACTTGGGGTTAACCGGATTATAAATTGTATTACTTGTTATTTGTTTTAAATAAATCCGAGACACATACTGATGTGATGTATCATTTTTTGAGAGACGAGAGAAGGGTTGTAGTGAAAACGATCAGAACCAAGGAGAATCCTGCTGATATACTTACTAAACCAGTTGAACAGATCAAGTTTCACTTGTGTCTGGATTTGGTGAATGTCAAGAGCATATAATCTGGAAATCTTGAGACTTGCCTGAGGACAAGTAAGCTGTGTGTATATTATGGAGGTGTTTGTTACAAGTACATCCTGGCATTGACGAATGCTTTTGTTACAAGTACATATGTTTATGCAATTTGATTGACTGTGAATGAGAGTTCAAGTCAAGGTGGAGATTCATCGGCAAGCTGCTGAGTTTGTGACTTAAACTCTACATCTGGTGGAACTAAACTAAGAAGTCGCCTGAGAATGACGGTCAGCTGAACAGGTGTATTTAGTTCTGTGAATGTCAGCTGTGTGAAGTGCAGCTGAGTTCTTTTGGAAATCAGCAGTCTATTGATTCTGCTGAGGGTTTATTGAATACAACTGAGTTCTACATCTATGCAGGTTGGTTACAAGTCTGGAAGGTCAGTTGATGTTAAGTTTCGAGTGGCGGAGTCAGCTAGAGCTAGGGTCCACATTTTGTGTATTTATAATAGTTCAGACAAAGATCTTATAGCAGCTACTGATTAGGGAATTGTGTCTATAAATAACAATGTTTTAATCAATGCAGTGTGTGTCTTTCGTAACTTTGTGCATACTATAATATCTCCTTTTCTGTCTGTGGAGTAGTCGGCACGACGCCGGAAACCACAAAAAATCTCTCTATTCTCTTTGTTTCTGTGTTTTATCCACTCCGCCATTATTTACTGTTACTTTGCTTCAGTATTATATTTTTGCAGTGTAAGTTTATCATCCACGTTTCAACATATATATATATATATATAATTTTTTATATTTATGTACATAGATCTATATTCGGCGGCCACGCATAAAAATTAACTAGCAGCAGCAGCATGTACCAAATAATATCTACTATTGACCTTTTCCACCAATAATGTAAACAAAAAAACTGACTGTACGGTGATGCTGTAAATTTAATCAGAAACAACATCAGACGGAATTTATAGCACTAGGGGCGCCTCCGGCCATGGTCCATAGCCCCCCAAAATCTATGAATTTAAGGACCCTGTAAAATTTTCACTCAAGAGTATATATATATTCTCATAGCAGGATAAACAATTAGAAAAGATGGATACATCCTCGGCGCATTTACCTTGGATGAAAACCACATTTGAATCACAGTTTTGTCCTAGTCCAAACAGTGTACATGTATCTGAGTGAAATTCAGTATCTCCGTTGCAGCATTAATCATGTCTTCAAGGTTCCCCAAAAAATCAACGTATGGTTCGAAAGTGCTATAACGGATCGATCAGGAAGTGATAGTGATTGTGAGTAAAGAGCAAACAATTAACAACTAAATAACACAGAGAAAGGAAGCACACAGATTTAACGTGGTTTCCGGCAATGTGCCAGACTACTCCACGGACAAACGAGGATGATTTTATAATCACAAGAAAGTTATAATGTACATGTATTACAGATGGTATTTATAGATTTGGGAATCCAACCCTAACCGCCTTTACAACCAATCAAATAATGACTGAAATACCCTAGAAGTAACCTTCACCAATACGGAAATCATGCAAATGTGTTCCCCAAGTAATGTTGATATCCAACTTAGCAACCTTAGCAGACTGATCAAAACTGTTGATTTTCTCAGCTGGGCACCAGACTGAGCAGCAGCTTCATGCTCTGCTAACCAAGCTAGGTTTGAAATTCAAACTCAGCTGACCTGACTCAACATGAATAGTTTAAGTCACCAGTACAAATCTCCACCTTGACTTCAACCTCATGAAGACTGACCAGATGCCCGACCTAGTGCCAGACTTCCTCTTGTCTACAGATTTGAATACCTAAGTAGACCCCCCCAGTTCGACTGAGTATTCCCATATTCAGATTTACAGTTTTGGATGTTCAGCAAGACTAGACAAACCTGAAACTTGCCTCTTAGATCTGGTTTAGTGAATGTATCAGCAGGATTAACATCTGTGTTGATCTTTTCCACTTTGACCCTCATTTCATTCCTCAGAAAATTGTACCTAACATCAATGTGCTTTGTTCTCTCATGATGAATCTCGTCTTTGGCCAGACATATTTTATTGAGAATTTCGTAATACACCATGGTTTAAAATTGTTGCAGACTAAGATCATTGCCTAGCCTTTTTAACCAGGTTGCCTCCATTGTTGCTTCTGTCAATGCCATATACTCTGCTTCAGTAGTAGATAGTGTCATTGTTGCCTATAAAGTAGCCTTCCAACTTACCATAAAACCGACCAAAGTAAACACATACCCAGTCACATATCTCATGTTGTCCACATCATCAGCATAATCAAAAACAAATTACCATGTGAATAAACATTAAGCGTCGGCACCATAAATGAGTCCAATATAAGATGTACCCCTAAGGAACCTAAACATCCTCTTAACTGCTATCCATTGTTCCTTCCTTTGTTGAGCCATTAACATGCTGACAACACTAACCCCGAGCCATGTCAGGCCTTGTACATACCATGGCTTACATTAAACCTCCCACTGCACTAGCATATGGAACCTTTGGCATGTATTCTTCAGGTTCAGCTGACTGTGGGGCAAACACATCAGACAAACGTAGATTTGGTGACATTGGAGTATCTATGGGTTTGGCTGCTCACATGCCAAACTTGGATAGTATCTTTTCAATAAACCTCTGCTGAGATATGAACAACTTCCCTTGCTTCCTATCTCTATAGATCTCGATCCCCATAATTTTCTTTGCATTATCCAAATACTTCATCTCAAATTCAGCAGATTCTTTAGATCTTGAATATCTGACTTGTTCATAGTAGCTATCAGCATATCATCCACATACAGAACCAAATACATGACTGAACCATCTTTCAACTTGTTGTGATAAACACAACATACATATGGACTCCTGCTATAGCCCATCTGAATCATATAGCTGTCAAACTTCTTGTACCACTGCCTTGGGGCCTGCTTAAGTCAATACAAGAACTTTTTCAACTTGCAAACAAACCCTTCCATAATAGGAACTTGGAAACCCTCTGGCTGAGTCATATATATTTCCTTATCTACATCCCCATGTAAAAAAGTTGTCTTCACATCCAATTTATGATGTTCGAAATTCTTATGTGCCACCACATCTAGTAACACCCTGATGGTAGTGTGTTTGACCACTGGTGAGAATATCTCTTCATAGTCCACCCCACCTTCTAACTAAACACTCTTGCAACCAAACGTGCCTTGTATCTGATGTCCTCAGCAAGGGATCTTGCTTCCTTTTTCTTGAAGATCCATTTGCAGCTCACCGCCCATTTATCCTGTGGTTTTCTTGACAAGATCTCAAGTCTCATTCTTTTGAAGTGACTACATTTCTTCTCCTATCGTAGCAAGCCATTGGGATACCTATGAACATGTCACAGCTTCCCTATAAGTGGATGGCTTAAATCTATCCACCTCTGACCTATGTTCAGCAGACTGGTTTGGATCCAGTTCTAGATCCGCTGAGTGCTGACTATCCTCTACGGAGTCTTTTCATTCTGTAGACTCTACTTGAAGCTCCACATGTTTGTCAACCATCTTAGTTCCAGACCCAATTTCGGATTCATACGTGGCCTTCACAGATGAGTTAAGCAAAAAGTTTTAATCAAAAACTACACTCCTGCTAAGTATAACCCTGTTTTCAGCTGATGGCCAGATTTTATACACCTTAACTCCATCACCATATCTCACAAATACTCTCTTCTTGGCTCTGGGTTCCAGTTTACCTTCACTAACATGATTGTACATTGTTCTATTAAATACCCTCAGCCCATGAGTAATCTGCTGGCTTTCCTAACCAAACCTCAAGTGGTGTTTTGAATTTGATCCCAATGGGAGGCCCCCTATTGATTAAGTAGTATGTTGTGCTGACAGCCTCTACCCAAAATCTTCTTGCTAGACCCAGAATAAGAAAGCATGCACCTTGCCCTCTCTAGAAAAGTGTGATTCATCTTTTCTACAACACCATTCTGTTGGAGAGTGTTTCTGACAGTATGTTGCCTATCAATGCCTTCATTCTTGCAGAATTCATCAAACTCGGACCAACAGAATTCTAGTCCATTATCAATTCTGAGTCTCTTGATCTTCTTCCTGTCTGATTCTCCACCAATGTCTTCCACTTCTTGAAGTGTTTGAATGCATCACTCTTGTACTTCATCATAACTACCCAAACTATCCTTGAATTTTCACCTATAAAAGACATGAAATACTGTGACCGCCCAACGACTCCACACTTAAAGGTCCCCAACAATCAGAATGAACAAAGTCAAGTGTCCATTTTGTGATGTGAATGGCTTTTGGGAACTTGCTCTTATTTATCTTGCAAAATACACAATGTTCACAGAAAATCCAACTCCTTGACTTTAAGTCCCAAAAGTACATCATACCTATAACGAATTGGCATCCCTCTTTCACCCATATAACCCAATCTAATATGCCACAACTAGGTTGGCTGTGACTGGTGAAGTTCTGATGATGCAACAACAGCAGAACCTAATACAGTAGACCATTGTAGATGTATAATGTCCTATGATTTATACCCTTTAAAATCACAGATGAATCATTATAGACATTCACCACTTAACCTTCACTCCCAAACCTAAACCCTTTGTTGTCTAGATGACTAAGTGATATTAGATTCTTAGTCATCTGTGAACATGCCTAACCTCATTCAGTGTGTAAAATTTACAATCATATGTCCTTAGTTGAACTGTGCCAATCATAACAATTTTCCAGACCTTGCTATTAGCCATAGCAATATGGCCTCCCTCGAGTTGATCATAGATTGAGAACCACACCTTTTTTTGACCCACATGATAAAATTCCCCAGTGTCCAGAATCTACGTATCTCTGTACCCTGCTGACTCATAGACTGCTAGTGCCAGATCTTCTTCAGAGTTGGTGTCTTGTTCTGCTGAAGCAGAAGTGCCCTGCTGCTTCTTTCTCAATGCAGTAATTACATACATCCTTTGCCTTAGGACCCTTGGAACCCTTATTGGATTTTTTGTTTCAAGGATTTCTTGATCCTCTGCTGACTCCACTAGCCACCAACCCAGCCGATTGACTGTCTGTACCAGAACCAGATGCCTTATGGTGAAGCTCTCGAGCTTGGAGAGATGATCTCACATCCTTCAATGACACTGAGTCCTTCACAACAATAAAGAACTGCACAAAGCTCTCATATGATGCATGCAATGACACTAATAGGTCCAGCAATATTTTGTTTAGCTAATGAAGATGATCCCTCAGTTGAGTACCCACATGCCTCTCTAAACTGAACATACATTGCTTTACATAACAACTTGTTGGTTAAAGACTTTGTCACATACGGACTCTTAAGTTTGGACAACTCCTTCTCTGTTATGTCCTCTTCAGAAACTTCTGTAAAAATATCATCTGACAAGAACAACATAATTGTTGAATGTGCTTTCTCCTCAAAATTGGCTCTCTAAGCAGCACTTCATTTGTTGATTTTGACAAAGGACCCCATAGTCCCTATTATTTCAACATAGCACGCATCTTGATCTGCCACAGAGTTAAACTTTTTCTTGTTGTAAACTCAGCAATTTTAACATTTAAAGAAGACATCTTTCTCACCAGAAAAGCTTGTGTTGATCCCAAATCCTTCCGTCAAATATGACCGTGGTGTCAATAAACCTTTCTTCAAATAGATAAACAGATCTCACAATAGAACCTGGACGCTCTGAAACCTTTTTGTTATTACAAATCGACTAGGAAGTGATGGTGATTGTGAGTAAAGAGCAAACAATTAACATGTAAATAATACATAAACAAGAAGAACACATATTTAACGTGGTTTCCGACAATGTGCCGACTACTCCATAGACAAACGAGGATTATTTTATTATCACAAGAAAGTTACAATTTACATGTATTACAAATGGTAATTATAGATTTAGGAATCCAAACCTAACCGCCTTAACAGACAAACCGGATAATGACTGAAATACCAATAAATTAAGCTTCACCAAAACGGAAAACCATGCAAACTCACAAATCTTCTGATCTAAATCTCCAAACGTGATAAAAAAAAATTCATCAATTTTATTATTTTTTCATGCTCTTCCTTTTGAGACTTGGTTCAATAACATATTACATCGTTTTTCGTGAAATTCACTATCAAAATTGACTTAGTGAATCCCGAATACCAGTGAATTTCAATTAATAGTGAATTTTGATAGTGGATTTTCGGAAATTACGTCAGAATATGGTGAATGTGGTCTCTAAATAAAGAGCATGAAAAAATAAAAAAATTGGTGAAATAATTTTCGAGTTTGGAGTTGTAGGTAGATTGAGAGAAATAAATATTTAAAAATGTTGGATGAAAGAGAAAGTGTGTTGTAATTTTTTTTTGGAGAAAAACGTGCCTATTTTTTTTATAAATAGATTAGTCATTTATGCAAAAAAAAATTGAAAAATTGTCCTATTAATTAATATAGAAAATATTTTTGTCCTTCTCCCTAATTCCCCTTTAATAAAAAAAGGGTATTGTTGGAATTTTATAATATTTTTGTCCTGCTTAATCATCAGTTTCCTTCTAGCCTGATTTAATATTAAATTCGTCCTTCATGCCGAAAATCTGTCACTTTTATTCCGTTGTAATTTGGGTATAGTCTTTCTAATCTTTGTAATGCCAGAAACTAGTGGTTTCTGTTTGTGGTTATCAATAAATAATGGATGATTTGTATATGCAAGTTGTAATGAAGTCTTTTAATGATGTTTTAGATACAGCTTGTGTTGCTTCTCTATCTTTTGAAGTAGTCGTTTTAGTTCACCGAGTCTATCTTTTCTTTCTGCTTTAAGCTCTAATGGTTGACTATGTAAGGCTTACGTATATAATTAGATTAAATTTTAATTATATGCATTCCGGGCGTTATTTTCCAAATAGGGACTCGGTATTCCGGACAGAGGAATCACAACCCTTAACGACGGTAACACAAAATAATTGACGGATGAAAAACACAAAACACCAAATTTAATGTTTTCGGTCAATAGGGGCAAAAAAGAAAATATTATTACGGTGAAAAAAATACAAAAGCCAACACTCTTCTGAATCCTAAAGACAAAAGTCTAAATTGGAAAAGGTAATTGAGAGTCTAACTAAATTAGTACATTTAAAAAATAATAGAGTAAAACCTATTAAATACTACTATGTAGGCAACAAATTAGTCCAAGTTGCGACGTGGGAACTTTTGTTCTACTACTTAACTTTTTTTTTTCCAGCCGAATGATTACATGGAATAAATGCCGCCGGAAATCGATCGTATCAGAACAACTTCACAAAAGACGTAGGTTTTTATTTCAACCGATTCATTCTAGGGAATAATCTCCGGCAACTGATTGATTCTTGAGAATAATCCCCGGCAGCCGATCATCTTGGTTTTTCCTTTTGTCCCGTTATCCATTGAAATTAATTTAGGTTCTAATTCTTTACTCAGCTCTTACTTAATTAGTAAAAGAAAGAATATTATTAACAAGATATTCCCTCGTGACTTCTCTCTCTCTCTATTAATAATACGTATGGCTTTTTATCCTCTAAAGATGAAGACCTTCACCGTCGTCTTCTTCTTCTTCTTCATCTTCGTACTGTTTGGGCAATATTATTGTAGAAGCCTGGCAGATGATATTGTAGGAGAATGCAGTCCAGATTCTTTCGAACCATACAGTCCCTTTCAGACGAACCTTGAAAACTTGATCGATCTTGCAACGGAATCGATACGAGACATGGGAGCTACTGAATTTCACTCAGATACATGTACATGGTTTGAACAAGAACGAAACTGTGACGTCGTAGATCCTGTTTACATTCAAGTAAAATGCGCCAAGGATGTACCGATCTTCTTTAATTGTTTATCCTGCTATGAGAAAATAAGAGATAATCTTGCATCTGAATGTCCTTATAACCGTGGTGCCAACCTTAGTAATGATAAGGGTCATTGTTCCCTCAGGTACGAGAACTATTACTTCGACGTCTAATCATTGATCTGATCGAGGCCGCCGCCTCCGATTACTATGGAGTACTTCTGATTCTTCATGATGAAGAAGAAGCACTTGAGCCTCAGGTTTCCATGTTTCCTAGCTAGCTACCATCATTAATAAAATAGTACAACTATCTTTTGACCTTTTTTTTTTCTGGTTTCTGTTTTGACGTGTGATGTGATGTTCGTGCTTTTTACTTCCGGTTTAGACAACTTGTATTTGTGTATGGTTTTGGTTAAATTCCGCAACAAGCTTTGTTGAATCAATGTTTTTCAGCTTCTATTATTAAATATATTACGAAATTGCCTGATTTCTTTTTTTTTTAGTTATCCATGAAGTTGTTGTGATGCAAAGATAATGTTAATTAGCCGGGAAACGACGTAAAGTCGAGCTACTTTATTTTGGTAGGTATTTCAAAAAAATAAAATTTAAAAATATTGGTACGAATGATAAATTCCATCATCCGACTAAACTGTGAGGATCTTTTGTATGTGAAGAATTATTTCTTGCTACTTATCAGTGCAGAAAAAACTCAAGATATAACAGATAAAGAGTGGAATTTGTTGTATAGGCAAGTTTGTTGTAATATTATACCATGGGTTGATGATAATGTTTTAAATCACATTAGTGAGGAGAAAAACATGCTAGGTATTTGTGGAAAAATCTTGAAGACTTGTATGCCTGAAAAACTAGAAACAAGATGCTTTTGATGTATCAATTGATGAATTTGAGACATTATGATGGAACATCTATGGATGATCATTTGAATATTTATTGGGTATTATGAACCAACCTAATGCTATGGTTATTAAGTTTGATGATGAAGTGCAGGGATGGACGCTTCTAGGCTCTTAACCGGAATCATAGGAAAATTTTAGAAGTTCTCTATCTAATTCTACCTCGGATGTTTCTATGACCATTGATCTTGCAAAGACTAGTGTGTTGGAAGAAGAGACAAGGAGGAAGGCACACGATGTTTCCTCACAATGGATGTCTTGAGTTACTGAGTCACGAGAAAGAAGTCAAAGCAGAGCTACTAAAGATAAAGGTCAGAGTAGAAGCAAATCCAAGGGCGAGTAAAAAACTTTGAATGCAACCACTGTGGCATGAAGGGACACATCATGAAATTTTTCTTTAAATTGAAACGGGAGATAAAGAAAATTGAGACAAGAAAGATGACGAGAAGAAGAAAGATAATAGTTACTACAACTTATTTTGATGATTTCCTTGTGCTTCAAGAGGTTGATGATGTTATTCTAGATAATTATATGCCTAGTTGGTTTGTTGACAGTGGTGCTTCAGTGACTGCTACTTCATTAGGAGAGATTTACACATCTTACACTCCAGGCGACTATGGTGATGTGAGAATGGATTAGGATTCTATCTTAATGTGTGCATGTGTTGGAGATATTAGTTTGGAGACGTCTAATGGTTCCATGGAGATATTAGTTTGGAGACGTCTAATGGTACCAAACTGATTCTTAAATGGGTTAAGCATGTTCCAGGGATCCGTTGAATTTGATTTCTGTTGACAGACTATGTGATGAAAGTTATAATAGCTCATTTCCTTATGATAAGTGGAAGATTACAAAGGGGTATTTAGTTGTGGCTAGAGGTAAAAAGACATCTGCAATTTTCTTGACTCAAGCTAAAGTTATTATTGATTAGGCTCATGCAGTGGTGTCATGTGATGAGACCGAGTTGAAGCATAAAAGGTTATGTCATATGAGTTCTAAAAGGATAATTGTCTTATCTAACAAAAATTTATTGTCTTGTTCTAACTTTATGCATTCGGAGAAGCGTGCTCATTGTCTTGCAAGGAAATAAAATAGAGTTTCTTTTAAATCTCATCCACCTTCAAGAAACTCATAAGTACTTGAGCTTGTTCATTCTAATGTTCGTGGTCTTATGAAGACAAGGATGCTTGGTGGTTCCTTCTATTTTGTGACTTTTATTGATGAACACTCCACAAAATAAATTCTACACCTTGAAGACAAAAGATCAAGTGTTAGAGACATGTTCATGCATTTTCAAGGTTTAGTTGAAAGGGAAACTAGAAAGAAGTTCAAGTCTATTTTGACTGACAATGGTGGTGAATACAAAGTTTCATTTCATTAATTGTAAGCAGCAGGGTATCAGACATGAGAGAACTCCGAAAAAGACACCGCAGTTGACTGGCTTGGCAGTGCGGATGAACAGAACATTAGTGGAGAGAGTTAGGTGTTTGCTTTCGTAAGCAGGATTGCCTAAATGATTTTGGGGTAAAGCTTTGAGTACAGTGGCTCATTTACTTAATTTGTCTCCATGTGTTCCTTTGCTGAATGATGTTCCTCAGAACGTATGTTCAGGTAAAGATGTATCATACCATTATTTGCGAGTTTTTGGTTGTAAAACTTATGTTCATGTTCCTACAGATTAGAGGTCTAAGCTTGATGCAAAGACCAAACATTGTATTGTTCTGGGTTACGGTCAAGATTAGATTGGGTACAAATTTTATGATCCTTTTGACAAGAAAGTGTGGGAAATTTTATAATTGTTTGTTTATTTTTTTAACCCCATTAATAAAGTGGAATAACTAGCTGTTATTGTGTGAATAAAAAAGATGTCTAATAACTGAATGTATTGGTTTTATTAGAGTATGATTATTGTATAGGTTATATCAGAAAAACATTGTAATAGATAGGTTTTAGTAAAGTCTAGGACTCAACTGAATGAAGAATGGTTCGCTGAGGGGTCAAACTCATTTGGCCATATACTAAACTGAAGATTCAAGGCTGAGTGAACAAACTCAGTTATGAAGGCTGATGGACCAGACTCAGTTTTGATGACTAATGAACCGAGAATATAAGGTTAGACTTTAGGAAAGTCTGTGATGGCCTGAACTGACTTTATAGATCTTGTATTGAAGGTCTGAGTTACATATGGATAATGTAACTTAGTTATTCTAATGAGATGATTATGGTGTACTCAGATCTCACTAATAAAAGATCAGATGATAAACTAGAAGTATTAAGTTATTGAAGAAAAGTAAAAACTGAGTTAATGCTCCAAGTCAGTTTGAAAACTGAAAACTCACAAGAATCGGTTCTTAATAAGTTATAAGGCAACAAGTTATCCAGAACATAGAAGATCAAGCAATATGATTGGATAAGAATCTGACATTGTCATAAAAGACACTGACATCTAACATATTCTAAGAAGGACCACCAACAGCCATAAGGATTCAAATTTAAAGGTTGGAAAATCCCCCATAAATAGAGGACTCCGCTTTGAAGAATTGTTTGCAAGTTTTGAGTGCAAAATTAAGTATAAAATTGTGGAGTTCAGAATTGATATTAAGCAAGAATTCTATAAAGATCAAGAATTAAAGGGGAAATATATTTCTTTAAAGAACTTCTGCTAAGTCCATAATTGCAAGAACAAGATCAAGAAATCTTCTAGGTGTTTTTGAAGCATTCATGAAATCATCAAGAGAAGATAATACTTGAAGAAGCAGAGCTTATGGTGCTAATCATTTACATAAGAAGAGGCTCACACACAAGTTGAATCACTTACTTGATTTAAGCCTCAACTTTGATTTTATCAAAGGTTAGACTGTGAAAAACCAAGGTTGTGTGAAGGACGGTTGAGATGCAGACATGAAGATTGTGTTTGTGGTGGAGCTGGTGAAGAGGCAATCATACCCTTCAAGGACAAGTGGAGCTGACTTAGGGACACAACAATTCAACTTGTTAGAGACAAAGGCTCGAAGATTGTTAAGCTAGGTAATAGTCAAGGACAATCGTTCTTTACTTTGTGTCGTGTAACGTTAACTCAAGATTTTAGTGAATTTCCTCCAACATCAGAGGAGAAGAGTGGACTGATAGGATTACACCACCTTGAACCACTATATACTTTGTGTTATTTACTTACACGTTTACATTTAGAATTTTATGTATGTGTTTGTGAATGTTTACTTTATTGCATTTTCGAGCATATACAACTCATTTTACACCAGTAAACTGAAGTTCACACAGCATATTTCAAGAGAACATAATAACTAAAAATATGAACAGAAATGGCTTTAAAATATATTCCGATGTATTTAACGAAGATGTTGATCTAGTCATCCGACTGAATCTCAGCTCAGTTATCTTAACTCAAAGATCTTTTGAATTGAGTTTACTTAAGAGTGTAAATTTTTTTAGAGGACAAGTTTATTCACCCCCCCCCCCCCTCTAAACTTGTCACAAGTCTTTCCAAGGGAACAATAGTTGGTATCAGAGCAGACCTTCATATCTGAAGATATCGATTGTTCGTTATTTGTTTTAAAAAGATTTTTGAAACTTGCATCATTGATTCCCAAAATCACATTAAAAGTTTACATGTTGTTCATTTTTAAGATTTGATGGATACAAGAGTAAATTACAGGTACTTGTTGCTGATACACATAAGAAACAGTTTGAAGCACTTGTTGAAGATCAAGTAAGTCCATCAAGAAGCAAAGCAATCATTCAAAGTGAAAGTCATCTTAATCCATACAATGTTGGTGAAACTCAGTTCTTGCCAATTAGCTTTTTCACTAGGAACTCACATGGAAAGTGGTGAAGAAACCATCCTGTTTGGGACTGATCAAACTGAAAATCACAATGATCCAAACGAAGGAAAACAAGCTATGAATGAAGGATGTGAAGAAGCCAGCATAGATACAAAATTCCCTGATTTCTTTTTTAGTTTTCCATGAAGTTGTTGTGATGCAATGGTAATGTTAACTAGCCAGGAAACATACACTTTATGTTGGGCTGGGATTATTGACACAAGAATTAAATAAAAGACTCTCTTGCAAATTAACCAAGCCTTTCAAGCCCAATAGCATAAATGGTGCATCTAATGGGCTCTTCATCTTTTGTCTTGGGCTGCTTTTGCTCCAAACATATATCCAAGACCACATTATTCAAGGCTTTAAGTTCCCGGGATGGATCACATTATTGGTTATGTCTTTACTTTGGGGAAGACAATTGTCAACTGGAAAGAAGCTTTGCAGGAAATAGTAGCTTTATCAGCTACTGAGGCAGAGTCTATGGCTCTTACTGAAGAAGCCAAATTAGCAATCTGGTTGAACGCTTAGTCAGTGATTTGGGGCGACATCAAGATCAAGATGAGATTTATTGTGCCAGTTTCAGTGCAATTTGTCTTTATAGGGATAAAGTTCATCATGAGAGAACCAATCATACTGATGTGAGGTATCATTTTCTGAGAGACGAGAGAAGGGTTGTAGTGAAAAAGATCAGAACCAAGGAGAATCTTGCTGATATACTTACTAAACCAGTTGAACAGAGCAAGTTTCACTTGTGTCTGGATTTGCTGAATATCAAGAGCATATAATCTGGAAATCTTGAGACTTGGCTGAGGACTAGTAAGCTGTGTGTATATTATGGAGGTGTTTGTTACAAGTACATCCTGGCATTGACGAATGCATTTGGTACAAGTACATATGTTTAAGAAATTTGATTGACAGTGAATGAGAGTTCAAGTCAAGGTGGAGATTCATCGGCAAGCTGCTGAGTTTGTGACTTAAACTCTACATCTGGTGGAACTAATCTAAGAAGTCGCCTGAGAATGACGGTCAGCTGAACAGGTGTATTTAGTTCTGTGAATGTCAGCTGTGTGAAGTGCAGCTGAGTTCTTCTGGAAGTCAGCAGTCTATTGAGTCTGCTGAGGGTTTGTTGAATACATCTGAGTTCTACATCTGTGCAGGTTGGTTACAAGTCTAGAAGGTCAGTTGATGTTAAGTTTTGTGTGGTGGAGTCAGCTAGAGCTAGGGTCTATATTTTGGGTATTTATAACAGTTCAGACAAAGATCCTATAGCAGCCAGTGTTTAGGGAATTGTGTCTATAAATAACAATTTTGTAATCAATGCAGTGTGTGTCTTTCGTAACTTTGTGCATACTAAAATATCTCCTTTTCTGTCTGTGGAATAGTCGGCACGACGCCGGAAACCACAAAAAATCTCTCTGTTCTCTTTGTTTCTGTGTTTTATCAACTCCGCCATTATTTACTGTTACATTGCTTCAGTATTATTTTTTGGAGTGTAAGTTTATCCTCCACGTTTCAACATATATATATATATATATATATATATATATATATATATATATATATATATAGGTTAAAGGTTGTAAATGACTGTTTTTGATCTAAAATGAGGAAAAAGGACAAGAAAAAAAGATAGTGGTCGAGAAGGACAAAAACGCTCATGTTACTACATGTGTTACTACATGTTGCTACAACCAAATGTAGTAACACATGTAGTAACATCGCTGCTGTTTGTCCTTCTCAACAATTATTATTTTTTTTTTTTTCTCATTTTGTATCTTTTTTCATTCTTCCTACTTCCTACTATATATATATATATATATATATATATATATATATATATATATATATATATATATTTTTTTTATATTTATGTACATAGATCTGTGTTCGGCGGCCACGCATTAAAATTTACTAGCAGCAGCAGCATGTACCAAATAATATCTACTATTGACCTTCTCCACCAATAATGTAAACAAAAAAACTGCCTGTACGGTGATGCTGTAAATTTAATCAGAAACAACATCAGGTGGAATTTATAGCACTAGGTGCACCTCCAACCATGGTCCAGATCCCCCAAAATCTATGAATTTAAGGACCCTGTAAAATTTTCACTCAGGAGTATATATATATATATATATTCTCATAGCAGGATAAACAATTAGAAAAGATGGTACATCCTCGGCGCATTTACCTTGGATGAAAACCGCATTTGAATCACTGTTTTGTCCTTGTCCAAATAGTGTACGTGCATCTGTGTGAAATTCAGCTTGAGTTCTTAATACTTTATAGATTCTCAGCTCGATATCGAGTTTTAAATACTCGGATTCAAGAATATTTTAAATTACTCGACTCGTTAAGAGAAATACTCTATTCGACTCGGTTCGTATACTATCCTTTCAAGGTAGAATTATGGCCTCAAATGAAGGTAACTCTAAATAATTAACGGGAAAAAAAAAAGGCAAATCACAAAATTTAACGTGGTTCGGTCAATGTGATCTACGTCCATGGGTCAAAGGGAAAATATCACTATAGTAGAGCAATACAAAAGTTAACACTCTCTTGAAATCTAAAGGCAAAAATCAAATTTGGTTAAGGCAATTGAGAGTTTAACTAAATTGATACATCTTATAAAAATATAAGCTAAAGCCAATTAAATAATATGGTTTTTTTGTCCATAAGTACCATATCAGAATTTAATTAGGCGTTTATTACACATTAAAATGATCATCGTAATTAAGGACACAACATTCCTAAATTACATTTTTTATCCTCGCTTCAGCTTTTTCTTTCTTTTCCTTTTGAAAGGAACCCTCACGTCATTTTCCGATATGTTGGGAGGCTATCATTCTAATCTGAATCAAATCGCATAGCTGTTCTGTTGTGTTTTTTTTCTTCTGAATCTTTGATTGAGGTTAAGTTTGTCCAAGTACTTATTTTTTGTCCTTATAAACTATGGAAAATTTATGCTGTCCTATTCACCTAATTAAGTTGAATTTGTGTCTTTTAGTCACTAACCTCATACTATGGAGAAAAAAAATAAATTCAAATATGCCAAAGAAACCATTTAATGCGAAATAACAGCACCTTTATTCACCAAATACCTTGAAAAATGAACCCATTATATATTGTTGGGTGGATCACTATTTTGCGGAGACCACCAAATAATAGAAATAAAATAAATGAAATTTTTTTTGTCAAGTATTATTTAAGGCAATAAACTAGGTTAATTAACCACAATCTTCACAACAAGAAGAGAGGCAAAATTCGCAGCTTTTTGGGTGTTGGAACGGGAAATATTTGGTGATATCGGGCTTCCAAACGGACTCCGATCGTGATAAAATTTTGAGTGGTTGTTCATCTCTCCTTTTCTTCAATCTGAACGGTGTAATTTTTGTTTCAACGGTTAAATTTTCAGAAATGAGCCGCCGATCTGACTGCTGCATGCGTTTTTGGTGATATTTTTCAACAACTATTGTATTTTGCATTCTTAGTTGATGCTTCGGTATAGTAGAGTTGGTTGATGTGTTTGGAAAACATTTATATCATCTTTGGCTGATTTGTGGAGGTTTTTGTGGGCATCGGCCTCGTGGTTTTCTCTCTCTCACATCAAGAGGGGATTTCCAAAATAAAAGTTGTGGTGTTATTCTTGTTTTGTTTCGTTTCTTTTAACTTGTGATTTAGCTTCTTTGTGGCTGCATCGTTTAATTCCGATGTGTGTCATTGGGAAGACTTTATTGGTATTTTTGATACGTGTGGTATTGCGGTTGTTTGTTTTCAAAACAACGGGTATCAGAGGCAGGTTAGCTTATTTGGTTTCGAAGTACTTTTTTATGAATCATTTTTTTGATTAGTGAAATGGAAGCCAACTTGAATAGAATAATAAATCTGAATGGATCTCATTATGCCATATGGAAAAATAAATTTGAGGATCTTTTGTATGTGAAGAATTAATTCTTGCTACTTATCAGTGCAGAAAAAACTAAAGTTATAACCGATAAAGGGTGGAATTTGTTGCATAGGCAAGTTTGTGGTTCTATTATACCATGGGTTGTTGATAATGTTTTAAATCACATTAGTGAGGAGAAACATGCTAGGTATTTGTGGTAAAAGCTTGATGACTTGTATGCCCGAAAAACTAGAAAAAATATGCTTTTGAAGTATAAATTGGTGAATTTGAGACATTATGATGGAACATCTATGGATGCTCATTTGAATATTTCTTGGGTATTATGAACCAACCTAATGCTACGGTTATTAAGTTTGATGATGAAGTGCAGGGATGGATGCTTCTAGGCTCTTTACCGGAATCATGGAAAAAATTTAGAAGTTCTCTATCTTATTCTACCTCAGATGTTGCTATGATGATTGATCTTGCGAAGACTAGTGTGTTGGAAGAAGAGACAAGGAGGAAGGCACACGATGTTTCCTCACAGTCGGAAGTCTTGGTTACTGAGTCACAGGGAAGAAGTCAAAGCAGAGCTACTAAAGATAAAGGTCGGAGTAGAAGCAAATCCAAGGGCGAGTAAAAAAATTTGAATGCAACCATTGTGGCATGAAGGACACATCAGGAAAATTTTCTTTTAATTGAAACGGGAGAAAAAGAAAATCGTGACAAGAAAGATGACGAGAAGAAGGAAGATAATAGTTACTACAACTTCTTCTAATGATTTCCTTGTGCTTCATGAGGTTGATGATGTTATTCTGGATAATGATATGACTAGTTGGTTTGTTGCCAGTGCTGCTTCAGTCAATGCTACTTCATGAGGAGAGTTTTACACATCTTACACTCTAGGCGACTTTGGTGACGTGAGAATGGCTTAGGATTCTATCTTAAAGTGTGCATGTGTTGGAGATATTAGTTTGGAGACGTCTGATGGTATCATGGAGATATTAGTTTGGAGTCGTCTAATGGTACCAAACTGATTCTTAAATAGGTTAACATGTTCCAGGGATCCGGTTGAATATGATTTCTATTGACAGACTGTGTGATGAATGTTATAATAGCTCATTTTCTTGTGATAAGTGGAAGCTCACAAAGGGGTCTTTAGTTGTGGCTAGAGGTAAAAAGACATCTGCAATTTTCTTGACTCAATCCAAAGTTATTATTGATTAGGATCATGTTGTGGTGTCATGTGATGAGACCAAGTTGTAGCATAAGAGGTTATGTTGTATGAGTTCTAAAAGGATAATTGTCTTATCTAAGAAAAATTATTTTCGTGTTCTAACTCTATGCATTCGGAGAAGCGTGCTCATTGTCTAGCAAGGAAATAAAATAGAGTTTCTTTTAAATCTCATCCACCTTCAAGAAACTCATAAGTACTTGAGCTTGTTCATTCTAATGTTTGTGGTCTTATGAAGACAAGGATGCTTGTTGGTTCCCGCTATTTTGTGACTTTTATTGATGATCACTCCACGAAAAAAAAAATTCCACACCTTGAAGACAAAAGATCAAGTGTTAGAAACATGTTCTTGCATTTTCTAGGTTTAGTTGAGAGGGAAACTAGAAAGAAGTTGAAGTCTATTCGGGCGGACAATGGTGGTGAATACAAAGTTTCATTTCATTATCTCATGAAGCAAAGATCAGATCGTATATGATAGTTTTCCGACAAAGACACCGCAGTTGACTGGCTTGGCAGTGCGGATGAACAGAACATTAGTGGAGAGAGTCAGATGTTTGCTTTCATAAGCAGGATTGCCTAAATGATTTTAGGGTAAAGCTTTGAGTACAGTGGCTTATTTACTTAATTTGTCTCCATGTGTTCCTTTGTAGAATGATGTTCCTCAGAAGGTATGTTCACGTAAAGATGTATCTTACCATTATTTGAGCGTGTTTGGTTGTAAAGCTTATGTTCATGCTCCTACAGATTAGAGGTCTAAGCTTGATGCAAAGACCAAACAATGTATTTTTCTGGGTTATGGTCAAGATTAGATTGGGTACAATTATAATCCTGTTCACAACAAGTGTGGGAAATAAAATTTAGTTGTGATGATGGTTCATCTATAATTGTTTGTTTTTTTTAAACCCATTGATGAAATGGAATAACTAGCTGTCATTTTGCGAATAAAAAAGATGTCTAGTAACTGAATGTATAGGTTTAATTAGAGTCTGATTATTGTATAGGTTATATCAGACAATCACTGTAATAGATAGGTTTTAGTGGAGTCTAGGACTCAAGCTGAAACTGAATCAAGAATGGTTCGTTGAGGGATCAAACTCATTTGGCCATATACTAAACTGAAGATTCAAGGCTGATGGAACAAACTCAATTAAGAAGGATGAAGGATCAGACTCACTTTTGATAACTGATGAACTGAGGGTTCAAACTCAGTTTATGAAGATTAAATGCCGAGAATATAAGGTTAGACTTTAGGAAAGTCTGTGATGGCCTGAACTAACTTTATAGATCTTGTATTGAAGGTCTTAGTTAAATATGGATAATGTAACTTAGTTATTCTAATGAGATGATTATGGTGTACTCAGATCTCACTAATAAAAGTTCAGATGATAAACAAGAAGTATTAAGTTATTGAAGAAAAGTAAAAACTGAGTTAATGCTCCAAGTCAGTTTGAAAACTGAAAACACACAAGAATCGGTTCTTACTAAGTTATAAGGCAACAATTTATCCAGAACATTGAAGATCAAGAATTATGATTGGATAAGAATCAGTCATTGTCATAAAGGACACAGAAATCTGACATATTCTAAGAAGGACCACCAACAGCCATAAGGATTCCAATTTAAAGGTTGGAAAATCCCCTACAAATAAAGGACTTCGCATTCAAGAAACGTATGCTAGTTTTGAGTGCAAAGTTAAGTATAAAATTGTGGAGTTCAGAATTGATATTAAGCAAGTTTTCTATAAAGATCAAGAATTAAAGGGGAAATATATTTGTTTAAAGAACTCCTGCTAAGTCCATAATTGCAAGAACAAGATCATGAAATCTTCTAATTGTTTTTGAAGCATTCAAGAAATCATCAATAGAAGATAACACTTGAAGAAGCAGAGCTTATGGTGCTAATCATGTACATCAATAATAAGAGGCTCACACACAAGTTGAATCACTTACTTGATTTAAATCTCAACTTTGATTTTATCAAAGGTTAGACTGTGAAAAACCAAGGTTGTGCGAAAGACGGTTGAGATGCAGTCATGAAGATTGTGTTTGTGGTGGAGCTGGTGAAGAGGCAATCATACCCTTCAAAGACAAGTGAAGCTGACTTAGGGACACAAAAATTCAACCTGTTAGAGACTATGGCTTGAAGATTGTGAAGCTATGTAATAGTCAAGGACAATCGTTGTTTACTTTGTGTCTTGTAACGTTAACTCAAGAACTTAGTGAATTTCCTCCAACATCACAAGAGAAGAGTGGAGTGATAGGATTACACCACCTTGAACCACTATATACTTTGTGTTATTTACTTACGCGTTTACATTTAGAATTTTATGTATGTGTTTGTGATTGTTTACTTTATTGCATTATCTAGCATATACCCAAACTCAGTTTACACCAGTAAACTGAAGTTCACACAGCATATTTCAAGAGAACATAATAACTGATAATATGAACAAAAATGGCTTTAAAGTATTCTCCATTATATTTAACGAAGATGTTGATCTATTCATCCAACTGAATCTCAGCTCAGTTATCTTAACTCAAAGATCTTTTGAATTGAGTTTACTTAAGAGTGTAAAATTTTTTAGAGGTCAAGTTTATTCACCCCCTCTAAACTTGTCACAAGCCTTTCCAAGGGAACAACAATGGGTATCAGAGCAGACCTTCATATCTGAAAAGATCGATTGTTCGTTATTTGTTTTAAAAATATTTTTGAAACTTGCTTCATTGATTCACAAAGTCACATTAAAAGTTTACTTTGTTGTTCAATTTTAAGATTTGATGGATACAAGAGTAAATTACAGGTACTTGTTGCTGATACACATAAGAAACAGTTTGAAGCACTTGCTGAAGATCAAGTAAGTGCATCAAGAAGCAATGCAATCATTCAAAGTGAAAGTCATCTTAATCCATACAATGTTGGTGAAACTCAGTTCTTGCCAATTAGCTTTTGCACTAGGAACTCACATGGAAAGTGTTGAAGAAACCATCATGTTTGGGACTGATCAAACAGAAAATCACAATGATCCAAACAAAGGAAAACAAGCTATGATTGAAGGATGTGAAGAAGCCAGCATAGATACGAAATTGTCTAATTTCTTTTTTAGCTTTCCATGAAGTTGTTGTGATGCAAAAGTATTGTTAATTAGCCGGGAAACATACACTTTATGTTGTGCTGGCATTATTGACACAAAAATTAAATAAAAGACTCTCTTGCAAATGAACCAAGCCTTTCAAGCCCAATAGCATAAATGGTGCATCTAATGGGCTCTTCATCTTTTGTCTTGGGCTGTTTTTGCTCTAAACAAATATCCAAGACCACATTATTCTACGCTTTAAGTCCCCGGGATGGATCACATTATTGGTTATGTCTTAACTTTGGGGAAGTCAGTTGTCAACTGGAAAGAAACTTTGTAGGAAATAGTAGCTTTATCAGCTACCGAGGCAGAGTCTATGGCTCTTACTGAAGAAGCCAAATTAGCAATCCGGTTGAAGGGCTTAGTCAGTGATTTGGGGCTACATCAGGATCAAGCTGAGATTTATTGTGACAGTTTGGGTGCAATTTGTCTTGATAAGGATCAAGTTCACCATGAGAGAACCAAGCATACTGATGTGAGGTATCATTTTCTAAGAGACGAGAGAAGGGTTGTAGTGAAAAAGATCAGAACCAAAGAGAATCCTGCTGATATGCTTACTGAACCAGTTGAACAGAGCAGGTTTCACTTGTGTCTGGATTTGCTGAATGTCAAGAGCTTATAATCTGGAAATCTTGAAACTCGGCCGAGGACAAGTAAGCTGAGTGGATTTTATGGAGAAGTTTGGTACAAGTACATCCTGGCATTGACGAATGCATTTGGTACAAGTACACATGTTTATGCAATCTGATTCAATGTAAATGAGAGTTCAAGTGAAGGTGGAAAATCATGGGCAAGCTACTGAGGTTGTGACTTAAACTCTACATCTGGTGGAACTAATCTAAAAATTCGCCTGAGAATGACGGTCCGCTGAACAGGTGTATTTAGTTCTGTGAATGTCAGCTCAGTGAAGTGCAACTGAGTTCTTCCGGAAGTCAGCAGTCTATTGAGTCTGCTGAGGGTTTGTTGAATACAGCTGAATTCTACATATGTGCAAGTTGGTTACAAGTCTGAAAGGTCAGTTGATGTTGAGTTTCGTCTGGTGGAGTCACCTGGAGCTAGGGTGCACATTTGGGGTATTTATGACAGTTCAGACAAAGATCCTAGAGCAGCTAGTGTTTAGGGAATTGTGTCTATAAATAACAATGTTGTAATCAATGCAGTGTGTGTCTTTCGTAACTTTGTGCATACTAAAATATCTCCTTTTTGTCCATGGAGTAGTCGGCACAACGCCCGAAACAACAAAAAATCTCCGTGTTATCTTTTTTTTCTGTGTTTTTATCAACTCCACCATTATTTACTGTTAGATTGCTTCTGTTTTATATTTTTGGAGTGTATGTTTATCCTCCACGTTTCAAGATAAATAAATATATATATATATATATATATATATATATATATATATATATATATATATATATATATATATATACAAAGATCTGGATTCGGCGGCCACGAATAAAAATTTACTAGTAGCAGCAGTATGCACCCAATAATATCTACTAGCTATATAACAAATTAACATTGACCTTTTCCACCAATAATGTCAACAAAAAAACTGATTGTACGGTGATGCTGTAAATTTAATCAGAAACAACATCAGACGGAATTTATAGCACTATGGGCGCCTCCGGCCATGGTCCAGAGCCCCCCAAAATCTATGAATTTAAGGACCCTGTAAAATTTTCACTCAAGAGTATATATATATATATATATATATATATATATATATATATATATATTCTCATAGTTTTGTCCTAGTCCAAACAGTGTACATGCATCTGAGTGAAATTCAGTAGCTCCGTTGCAGCATTAATCATGTCTTCAAGGTTCCCCAAAAAATCAACGTATGGTTCGAAAGTGCTATAACGGATCGATCAGGAAGTGATAGTGATTGTCAGTAAAGAGCAAACAATTAACAACTAAACACGGAAAATGAAGAACACAGATTTAACGTGGTTTCCGGCAATGTGCCGACTACTCCACAGACAAACGAGGATGATTTTATAATCACAAGAAAGTTATAATGTACATGTATTACAGATGGTATTTATAGATTTGGGAATCCAACCTAACCGCCTTTACAACCAATCAAATAATGACTGAAATACCCTAGAAGTAACCTTCACCAATACGGAAATCATGCAAACGTGTTCCCCAAGTAATGTTGATATCCAACTCAAAGAACCTTAGTCGATCGATCAACATCGTTGATTTTCTCAAATTGAACACCAGATCGAAAGCAAAGAGCTTTCATGCTCTGCTAACCAAGCCAGGTTTGAAATTCAAACTCAGCAGACCTAACTCAACATGCATAGTTTAAGTCACCATTAAAAATCTCCACCTTCACTTCAACCTCATGAAGACTTACCAGATGCACGACCTAGTGCCAGACTTCCTCTTTGTCTTCAGATTTGAATACCTTAGTAGACCCACCCTCCCCCCCCCCAGTTCGACTGAGTATTCCCATATTCAGATTAATAGTTTTGGATGTTCAACAAGACTAGACAAACCTGAAACATGCCTCTTGGTTCTCTCATGATGAATCTCATCTTTGGCCAGACATATTTTATTGAGAATTTCATAATACACCATGGTTTGAAATTGTTGCAGACTCAGATCATTGACTAGCCTTTTTAACCAGGTTGCCTCCTTTGTTGCTTATGTCAATGCCATATACTCTGCTTCAGTAGTAGATAGTGTCATTGTTGCCTATAAAGTTGCCTTCCAACTTACCATAAAACCAACCAAACTAAACACATACCCAGTCACATATCTCATGTTGTCCACATCATCAGCATAATCAAAATCAAATTAATATGTGAATAAACATTAAGTGTCGCCACCATAAATGAGTCCAATGTAAGATGTACCACTAAGGAACCTAAACATCCTCTTAACTGCTTTCCAGTGTTCCTTCCATGGTTGAGCCATAAACATGCTGACAACACTAACTGCCCAAGCTATGTCAGGCCTAGTACAGACCATGGCATACGTTAAACTTCCCACTGCACTAGCATACGGAACATTTGACATGTGTTCTTCCGCTTCAACTGACTGTGGGGTAAACACAGCAGACAAACGTATATTTGGTGCCATTGGAGTATCTATGGGTTTGGCTGCTGACATGCCAAACTTGGATAGTATCTTTTCAATAAACCTCTGTTGAGATATGAACAACTTCCCTTGATTCCTATCTCTATAGATTTCCATCCTAATAATTTTCTTTGCATTATCCAAATCCTTCATCTCAAATTCAGCAGATTCTTTAGATCTTGAATATCTGACTTGTTCACAGCAGCTATCAGCATATATCCACATACATAACCAAATAGATGACTGAACCATCCTTCAACTTGTTGTGATAAACACAACATACATATGGACTCCTGCTATAGCCCAACTGAATCATATAGCTGGCAAACTTCTTGTACCACTGCCATGGGGCCTGCTTAAGTCCATACAAGAGCTTCTTCAACTTGCAAACAAACCCTTCCATAATAGGAACTTGGAAACCCTCTGGCTGAGTCATACATATTTCCTTATCTACATCCCCATATAAAAAAGTTGTCTTCACATCCAATTTTTTAAGTTCAAAATTCTTAAGTGCCACTACAGCTAGTAACACCTCGATGGAAGTGTGTCTGACAACTGGTGAGAATATATCTTCATAGTCCACCCCACCATCTAACTAAACACTCTTGCAACCAAACGTGCCTTATATCTGATGCCCTCAGCAAGGGATCATGCTTCTTCTTTCTTGAAGATCCATTCGCAGCTCACCACCCTTTTATCCTATGGTTGTTTGACAAGATCTCAAGTCTCATTTTTCTAAAGTGACTACATTTCTTCTCCTATCCTAGCAAGCCATTGGGATACCTATGAGAATGTCATAGCTTCCCTATAAGTGGATGGCTTAAATCTATCCACCTCTGACCCATGTTCAGCAGACTGGTTTGGATCCAGTTATAGATCCGCTGAGTGCTGACTATCCTCTACTGAGTCTTTTAATTCAGTAGACTCTACTTGAAGCTCCACATGTTTGTCTACCTTCTTAGTTCCAGACCCAATTTCAGATTCATACGTGGCCTACAAAGATGAGTTAAGCATAAATTTTTCATCCTGCTATGTATATCCATGTTTTCAGTGGATGGCAAGATTATATACCCCTTAACTCCATCACCATATCTCACAAATACTCCCTTCTTGGCTCTGGGTTCCAGTTTACCTTCACTAACATGATAGTACACTGTGCTATTAAATACCCTCAGCCTTTGAGTAATCTGCAGGCTTTCCTAACCGAACCTCAAGTGGTGTTTGGAATTTGATCCTAATGTGAGGCCCTCTACTGATTAAGTAGTATGTTGTGCTGACAGCCTCTACCCAAAATCTTATTACCCGACCTATAATTAGAGAGCATGCACCTTGCCCTCTCCAGAAAAGTTTGATTCATCCTTTCTATAACACCATTCTGTTTCAGAGTGTTTTTGACAGTATGGTGCCTATCAATGCCTTCATTCTTGAAGAATTCATCTAAGTCTCTTGATCTTCTTCCCTGTCTGATTCTCCACCAATGTCTTCCACTTCTTGAAGTGTTTGAATGTATCACTCTTGTACTTAATCATAACTACCCAAAGCATCCTTGAATTGTCATCTATAAAAAAACAAAATACTGTGACTGACCAACGACTCCACCCTTGAAGGTCCCCAATAATCAAGATGAACATAGTCAACTGTCCATTTTGTGATATGAATGGCTTTTGGGAACTTGATCCTATTTATCATCCCAAATACACAATGTTCACAGAAAATCCAACTCATTGACTTTAAGTCCCCCAAGTACATCATACTTGTAAAGAATTTGCCTCCCTCTTCAACCATATAACCCAATCTAATATGCCACAACTTGGTTGGATGTGACTGGTGAAGTTCTAAAGATGCAACAACAGTAGAACCTAATACAGTAGACCCTTGTAGATATATAATGTCCCATGTTTTATACCCTTTAAAATCACATATTAATCATTATTGACATTCACCACTCCACATTCACTCCCGAACCTTAACCCTTTGCTGTCTAGAAGACTAAGTGATATCAGATTCTTAGTCATCTGTGAACATGCCTAACCTCATTAAGTGTGTAAAATTTATAATCACATGGCCTTAGTTGAACTGTGTCAATCCTAACAATTTTCCAGACCTTGCTATTATCCATAGCAATATGCCCTCCCTCCACTTGATCATAGATTGAGAACCACTCATTTTTTGGACCCACATGATAAAATTCCCCAGTGTCCAGAATCTACGTCTCTCTGTGCCTCATTGTCTCTTAGATCATGAGTGCGATCTTTTAGAGTTGGTGTCTTTTTCTGCTGAAGTAGAAGTGCCCCGCTGCTTCTTCCTCATTGCAGTAATTACATACATCTTTTGCCTTAGGACCCTTGGAACCTTTATAGGATTTTTTCATTCCAGGATTTCCTAATCCTCTGCTAACTCAACTAGCCACCAACTCAGCATATTGACTGTCTGTACCAGAACCAGATGCCTTATGTTGTAGCTCTCGAGCTTGGAGAGATGATCTCAAATCCTCCAATGACACTGAGTCCTTCACAACAATAAAGAACTGCAAAAAGCTCTCATATGACGCAGGAAATGACACTAACAGGTCTAGCAATATTTTGTTCAGCTCGACTGATAGGAGTCAACTCGACTCTGTTTTCTACTTATTTTGTGCCCTGTTACGACTGGTTTTGTGCTATTCCAGGAATTTTTGGCTAAGTTTTGGTGCATTTTACACCATTGTGCTCATTCCGGGGCTCGGGTACATAATCCGTGAATCTCGGCCTTTTTCTGTGTTTTTCACTCATTCTCGGTCACCGTAGTGTCCCGTAGGGGTTACATTTGGCATGTACTTTGATGTTTTTCAGGAACTAGGTGCTCGAGAGTGCCCGGAAAACATGATACGTAGCTTCGGGATGCAAAAAGGCTCACTTTGGGGAAATTACATGCTAGGCGTGCACCTAGCATTCCTTAGGCGCACGCCTATGACCCTGAAAACATGCCAATGTTTCAGTACGTGAATTCCAGAATCATCAAAATCTAGGCGCACGCCTAAGAAAGGCTAGGCGCACGCCTAGCAAGGGATCTGCATCTGGGATATTTTGTAAATGTAGTCAGGCGTGCGCCTGACTTTCCCTAGGCGCACGCCTAGCAGGCTTTTTTGACAAACACTATAAAAGCTCGATTTTGAGCTTTGGATAAGGAGAGATTACTTTTTATAGCATTTTTAGGCGATTTTCTTCTTCAAGAACACCATAGATTAGTTTTTTAAGCTTTCTTAACATAATCTTTTGTAACAAACATTTGGATCATCTTGGGTTGCAAAGTTATAAATTCAGTTTGCTCGTTTTCATATTTCGATCGGTTTTCAATTCGTGTAGGTATTTCTAATCTTTATCTTTAGTTTGATTGTTCTTCTTTTATGATGAAATCTTGTGTTTCGATAGTTAATATGAGTAGCTAATTGCCTTATAGCCGAGTTATGCGATAATCATCGAAACTAGAACCTATCTTGTTCATAAGTTATTCTTGATGGTTGATTTTATCATTCTTGATGTGTTTGTAGTCCTAGAACTTATTCGTAAATGACTTTTATTGAACTCGCGACTCGATAATCGTGTATCACGCGTCTTCTTTACATATGTATTTTGCGAGAGGATGAAAAGGGGTTCTAGGATCACCGTGTAAAATCGACTGAGTTGTTCAGATTCGGTTTCGTTGTGAGGTTTTATATCGACTTGTCGAGCGTTTCATTGACCATAGACCGTGTTAGGTCAGTTAAATCCGGTCAGCGGACTGTTGAACCTGACATATGAGGGTAGATTATTGAAATAATGTCTATTCTCGGAAATAGGAAGCGACACCCTACGTTTGACATCAAAACGTTTAGGTAGATCAAGAATATCTTCGGACTTAGCTAGGGTTTGGTACGTAGTTGATTGGATTATAGCTCGGCTATTGCCTTTAATTGTTTGCAACTCCTGTTTTAATTAGTCATTATGAACGTATCAAAATTAGAATTCAGTAACCTTATCAAAAATCTTATTGACCTAAACTAGAGATGACACTAGCTTTGGTACTTAACTAAATTCCATGTGGGATTACGACCTAGCTCGCTAGTTTTATACTACAACCGATTCGGTACTCTGCCGGTCAAAGTTGGTATACTATAAAACGGCCATCAAGTTTTCTGGCGCCGTTGCCGGGGAATAGAGTTAATATCTTGTAAGTTGGAAAAATCTTCAGGATTAGGTCGTTGTTTCTTTTTAATTGTTTGTTGTTGTTTCATTGTTTGTGCAGTGTATGACCCATAGTAGTAACAAGGAATTGGTTGAATATAATCCGGAAATCGAGCTTTACTTCCGGCAACAATTAGCTTTGAGAAATAGGACGATTGATCGTCGAGCAGCTCAACAAGCCGAGTCATCTAACTCGGAAGTTGAATCCTCAATGGCTACGACTACACCTACAGGCAGCAGTCAAGGCTCTCCAACCGGGAGAGTAATGCCCGAGCATCAGGTTGAGGAAGTTGAGTATACAGAACAGCGTGGTGAATCGAGTCCTCCGGTTGAGGGAGGAGTCGGACTTCACCTTCAACCGCCTATTCAAAACCCGAGGCAAGAACAGAATCAAAGAGAGCCCCCACCTCAGATTCTTCAACAGCAGCCCCAGTTTCAAGGGGCGACATTGAATCCGAATGCTTTTGTCAAACAGCCCGCACCTCAGGTTGATCCGAACCAAGTTGTGCAACAGTATCAACAAATGATGTTGCAAATGGCTTAGATGAACCCAATAGTGAATCAATACAATCCGATGGCTGCTCAGTATAACCCTATTCCAATGAATCCAATGATGGGGCAGTATCAGAATCTTATCAACAACCTAATGTGCCAATCCCGCAACCAATGCCAGTTCCGGTACAACAAGCCGCTCAGAATGCGCATCCTTATCAGGCACCGATATTCCGACCCCTAGTTATTCAAGGTATGGTGAGGGCCCCTGGCAGAACATTGAGGGATTATGCTACACCCGCCGTCAGTGAAGGGCATGCCCATATCCGAATCCCACTGATCCAGGCCAACAACATGGAAATCAAAGGTCATGTTTGGAATTTGCTACAAGAGATCGCTCAGTTTAGAGGAAAACCCGAGGAGGATCCAAACAAGTTCTTAAATCACTTTATGCAAGTATGTAAGATGGTGAAGATTAACGGTGTTTCAGAAAAGGCGATTCGGTTGATACTATTTCCACATGTCTTAAAGGAACATGCTATTAAGTGGTATGAATCTTTACCTCCTGATTCCTTACACACTTGGGATGAGGTAACAAGAACTTTTCTATCAAAATACTTCCCTCCGAGACGGACTTTGGATATACTACAACATTTTTTGCTTTTTGTGGCACAAAATAAATGCCGGGACAACGAAAATAAGCGCCGTAAAAAGCTATCCCGGCGCATAAAATGGCGGTTATTTAAGTGTCGTCAATACTGGCGTCGGCAATGTTTTGTGGCACTTTTTTTATTGTGCCGGGAAACTTTTTCGGCGATTATATGGCACTTGGTAAAAGTGTTGTATGTTGTATTTGTGGCACTTTGTTGACACTTATCTACTATGTGGCTTTATCTTTACGGCGATTTTTCCGGCAATAGATTCGTGGAAATTCAACGGCACTTATTTCGTTTGCCACTTTATTGTCGCTAATTTGGACACTTCCCAATTTCAAATGACATTTTATAGTAGTTTACGGATGTAATAACTAATTTTCTTACGCACTTTCATAGATTATCTAAATTGTTGGTCATTTATGTCACAATTTACCAATATACGTGTAAAATAGTAGTATTCTTACATAATTTTCTAATTGATAATCCACATATCGACATATAAGAACATAAAATTAGTGAAAATATATTGAACATAAAGGTTAAAGTTGATGGAAGTGAAAATACTACATAACAATTCAGAATCAACATTCAACAATAAGTTGTAATCCTACCTACTAAAACAAAAATGACGTTCCTCCAAAAAAAAAGAATGCTTCCAATCTTAAAAGCTTCCGATGAATCAGTTTTCAATCTCAATAAATTCATTCAAATCCCATTGACATGGATATGTGTCCTGCATAAGGTAAATTGAATGGAACCAAAAGTTGCATAATTGATTATAAATATACAATGATATATATAATACGCATATGCATGTTACCTTCATTTGTCACCCTTTATGTTTCTTTTTCCTCCTGACTTCTTGTCTTGCATCTATGGAGAGGAAACAAACAATTGTCCAAGACAACATATATGTATATAAGCATTTCAACAAAAAGGATGGGCCGGGACATTTTTTCTTGAAAAAGTGATGAAAAACGATAACATAAAAAGCCAGGCTGATGGATCACTTTTCTCCATTATCATAACCATGCTTTCCCCACGACAGGACATACTAGTAACCATGAAAAACAACATGACGACATTTACAGGTGACATAACTTCAAGAAGATTAGATGAACGGGAAGTAATTGTGTGGTGAGGTAATTTATACTGAAATGACCTGTCGGTTGATTGGAACCACACAGTTTACTTCCAGGATGTAAACTGTGTGGTTGCGATCACCCCCCGGGTCACTTCGGTGTATGTTGAGACACCATCCAATAACTTCCCATCAATTCGAAAGCATAAGAGTATATATATAAGTAATTACATGATTATATAAAATTATACCTCCTCTTCCGCAGAATTGGGTTGAGATCTTTTGCCTCCAGAAAAAGCTGAAAGATCAACTTAAACCTAGATTACTAGTGAATCAGTCAATCACCCAATAATCTATCGAAGAAATAAAAAAAAATGCAAGTTACCACTCATAGCATATTCTGATGAAAAAAAATACATTAATGAACATACACTCTAGATGGATTGAGTACCAAAAGCTTTACTCTGAAGATCTCCGGTTGGTAGACAATCAACTCCTTCGTTTGTTTGTTTTTCCATGAGGGGATAACGATTTTTAGCCACCTTTCCAACTATGAAAAATGCAATAAGTACATAACATACATTGTTTAAAAACGTTAAACATAGCCTTATCGCAGCGGTGGAGGTTTGTTTATGAAATGGTAATATTAAACCAAAAAAAACAAAAAGGTGCATATACTGTATGTGAGCTAGTCAATCACTCAAAACAAGAAAATGAAGGGAAAAAAAGTTAAGTCAACACTTACAGCATATAATGAAAACATAAAATTAAAGCATTTACATGATTGACGTGTTGTGTACCAGAAGTTTTACTTAGAAGATCACCAGTTAGTAGACAATCAACTCCTTTCATTTTTATTTGCATGGAATGAAGTCATACCATTAAGGCATTAACCGTCTTTTAGACCATGACAATATTCAATAAGTATACAACATATATGATTGCTTGTCATTGTTGAAGATTATTTAAAAGATAATATTACAACCACTACATGATGTTAGCTTAAATTCTTGCAAAACCATATAATAATGGCATATATTAAGCTTTTCGTTTTATGTTTTATTCCACACCCTCACATAATCATCTCCTATGTACATTAGCTAATCATATGCCTCTCATTGTCTAAAATGATTTCTAGATTATCCCAATGCCGATGTATGAATTTTTCAATACACACAAACATGCTTGTATAGTATTAGTGCTCATTATCATATAATGTATGCCTATGATGACAGTAAATGTTTTAAGAAAATTCTGTCAACAACAGTCAAATACAAAAACGAGAGAAAACCACCAAACCAGTTCAAAAATGTAACTAAAGATAATTATGATACACTTTTAGTGTAATCATACAAGTTATATAAAACACAATGACCTGCCGCAATCACAACCATGGACAAAGTTTAGAAGAAGATAAACACATTACAAAATACCAATACAAGAAGACAAGCACATTACTAAACACAACGTCCAGCAAAATCAAATGATGTGTTCCGGTGCTTCCGTGCTTTCCCCGCAGAGGAGGTTGGCACGGTGAGGAACGAAAGTCACCAGAACCCATACACCCCACTTTACAACATTCCAATTAAGGGTTCGCACTAGCACTAGATCAAACAAGGACAATACAATTCAAATATATACGATCTAGCGCAATGTAAAACAAGTAAAGATCTCGTTGATCGCCCATTTACCTTATTTTCTTCATTTCCCAAGCATCAAATTCAATAGATGATCCTAATTAAGAATCAAGCCAATTCAAGGTTCCGTACGATGACCGAATCATTCCTATTTGTTTGTTCCTCTTTCCTGCTCACTGTGTCTCTGCTCGTTCTTCTTCACACGAGCACTTTCTATGAACCAATCAATCAACTTGTTTCTTATCTTTAACACATATAATATATATATACAATTTTTCCTTGCTTCATGTACCCGGTACATCACTTTGCACCTTTTTTCTGAATTCGACCGACTGCTAGTTGCTACCTAATATATAGTCATAACATAGACCATTGGTAGCCATCCACCCTCCCAGTTGGTCCACCAATTAACCAAAGTTGCACTTTACTCCTTCATTTTCTGTACGAAACAACATGTGCGTGGATTTATATATGTGCGTGCAAATCCAATGTACTTCTCGTTTCTAAGAGATTCTCAAGATCCCTTCGACATATACATATTATATATCCTGGTGATTTTTTTCCCCTACACGAATCACATAATTTCTTGATCGCTAAAAAATATAAAGAAACGCCATCAACGATCATACTACAATTTAGAGATAAACCCTAATTTCTCCTACAATGGCCGACTCATATGAAAATTAAAAGGGAAGAATTACCTCACGAATAGTTGTGAGAAAAAATTACGGTACGTTCTTCTCGTTTCGTTGATCGTGGTGCCGACTTCCTTCTGAACACAGCAAGGATGAATTTGTTATGATTTTTTTCCCATTCCTCCGGTATTTCTGATGAAACGGCTGATAAACATGGAAGGAGAAGATCCGCAAGCGTTGGAGAAAATTTGGGGGAATTTATACCTAGAGTTGATGATGTGGATAGGTTATAGGATTTAAAGAGAAATTTCCTTATTTCCTTATTAATTCAGCTTGAGCCTTGACCCAGCATTTATCGAAAAATTTTTGAAAACTTTGAATTTAATAAATAAATAAATAGGAAAGCAACCGAATGCTTAACAAATGGCGTTTATATTTTATTTTTTTTATTTTAAGAACATGTATACCGAATACTATATCAAAAAAAAATCCGCATTAGTTATTTATTGTAAAAATATGGGTACATTATTTATAAATGACACTAAGGAAAGTATATATTAATTTGTTTGAGAGTTCCGTATTTTATACTATGTATAAGATATATATATATATATATATATATATATATATATATATATATATATATATATATATATATATATATATATATATATATATATATATGTATTTTTGTTTGAATTTTTGATGAAATATCTTGACATGTTACGTATCTTGACAAAAATATTTTTGACATATATATAAAGTGTCGTAAGAGTGACGTATTCTATGTCACATAACATTAAACCGCCACAAAAAATGCCACAAATTTGTGACATAAAAAATGAGTGCCGGTTAAATGTCGGTAATTCGCGTCATAAAATAATATGTCGAAAAAACGCCATAATTTCATGGCAATTAGTAACTTACGCCGGCAAATTTACAACATTTATCAAATTGCCGCAAAGAAAGTGTCGCCAAAGGCCTATTATGTTGTAGTTATGAGGGCATACATCTCAACTTTTGAACAGTGGGCTTCTGAGGAATTACACGAGGCTTGGGACCGGTACAAGGCAATGTTGACGGTTTCGAAATTTGGAATCAAATGCACATATTTTACCGAGGGGCGGATAAAGAGTCCAGAAGAACATTGAATTCTGCGAGTGGAGGAGATCTTATGAGTTTAGAGCCGGATGTTGCGTTAGCTACGATTGAAAGGATAGCCGAGAATAACCGACAATGGAATTCTATTAAACCTAAAGAACGTCAAAAGGGGAACAATTCTGAGAAAGGGGTAAAAGTCGGTGGCTACGATAAGTCGATGCAAGACGAGAACAACAAGTTATCCAACAAAGTGACGATGTTGGAGAAACAGTTGCGTGAGGTGATTCTCGATCAACGAGCGGCAAATAAATGTTCATCTTGTGGCGGTATGCATAAAACTTCGGAGTGCACTAACACCGATGTGACTCCAAAGCAGTTATTACCTAGAGCTCAAATTAATCAAGTGAGTGTGGGGGAAGCACCTATTCAACCGATGTTGAGTCCGGAACAGTTAAGTCAGATGTTTTCGGATCAAATGAATCAAGCATATGTGAACCAAATGGCTATGAATCCATGGGCGATGCCACCGGTGGATCCAAATACGTTGCCGGTTAATCCCACCTATGATGTTAACTATGTTAAAAATCAGAGTTGGTGGGGCCAACCAAATCAATGGCAACCAAACCAATGGCAATCGAATCAGAATTGGAACCGGAATCAAGCCAGACCTTCGAATCAGAACTACTAACAAAATCAACAACAAGTTGGCCCTTCAAATCAAAGGCCGAATGTTAATCAACACCCGAATGCTCCGGGGCGAATAGATAATCAGAATCAACAACCACCGAAAACTCTTGAACAGATCGTAGAACAATTGAGCAAGATAGTTTCTGACAACTATAAAGAGTTTCGAGAGGTTAAAAATAGTCAAACAACGATGCAAGCATCTATACGGAACATAGAGCATCAAATTGGCCAAATGGCGGAAAAGTCAAACACTGTTCCAGTTGGAGGCCTACCGAGTAATACGGTTAGGAACCCGAGAGGGGTCAATGCCGTATCAATTGAAGAAACTATGATTGAGGACGATGATCTTGGTATCGGGAGAAGTCTTGGGCCAGCTAACCCAATTAATGCGATCTATACTCGGAGTGGTAAGAAAGTTGGAGTTGATGATGAGATAGCTCGAGATGAGAGAAAGAAAGCACCGGTGAATGATGATGAGAATGAGAACGGCGGGGTCAATTCTGAATTGGTGAAGGTAAAGATTGAACCGGTGGATAGTGATGACGATTGTGATGAGGTCGTGGAAATTCCAAATCCCATGAAGAAGAATGCCGAGTCAAGCAAGCAGGCACAACTAAGCAAAGCACACGACAAAGGTAAACAAGGTATGGATTTTACACCTACTTCTATTGATGTTAATTCGTTACCCTATCCCCCGAGAGGTCCTAGGAAGACCATTTTATCAAAGAGTCAAAATAGATTCCTCGACATTTTACGTAGAGTAGAGATTAATATCCCATTTGTTGACGCGATTGAAAACATGCCGTCGTATGTGAAATTTCTGAAAGGGATATTATCTAACAAAGCAAAAATAGAGGAAGTTGTGTGTTTAAACGAGAACTGTTCCGCCATATTCCAGAATAAGTTACCCCAGACACTTAAAGACCCTGTTAGTATTTCAATACATTGTACCATAGGCTCTAAAACGTACCCGAATGTCATGTATGACTTAGGTGCGAGTGTGAGTTTAATGCCCCGCCATATTTACGAGGAGTTAGGTTTAGGTAAGCTTACCACAACTCTATTTTCTACTTATTTTGTACCCTGTTACGACTCGTTTTGTGCTATTCCGAGAATTTTTTGCTATGTTTTGGTGCATTTTACACCATTTTGCTCATTCCGGGGCTCGGGTACATAATCCGTGAATCTCGGCCTTTTTCAGTGTTTTTCATTCATTCTCGGTCACCCTAGTGTCCCGTAGGGGTTACATTTGGCATGTACTTTGATGTTTTTCAGGAACTAGGTGCTCGAGAATGCCCGGAAAACATGATACGTAGCTTCGGGATGCAAAAAGGCTCACTTTGGGGAAATTACATGCTAGGTGTGCGCCTAGCATTCCTTAGGCGCACGCCTAAGACCCGGAAAACAGGCCAATGTTTCAGTACGTGAATTCCAGAATCATCAAAACCTAGGCGCACGCCTAAGAAAGGATAGGCGCACGCCTAGCAAGGGATTTGCATCTGGGATATTTTGTAAATGTAGTCGCGCGTATACCGACTTTCCTAGGCGCACGCCGCCAGCGTGCTTTTTTGACAAACACTATAAAAGCTCGATTTTGAGCTTTGGATAAGGAGAGACTACTTTTTACAGCATTTTTAGGCGATTTTCTTCTTCAAGAACACCATAGATTAGTTTTTAAGCTTTCTTAACATAATCTTTTGTAACAAACACTTGGATCATCTTGGGTTGCAAAATTATAAATTCAGTTTGCTCGTTTTCAGATTTCGATCGGTTTTCAATTCGTGTAGGTATTTCTAATCTTTATCTTTTGTTTGATTGTTCTTCTTTTATGATGAAATCTTGTGTTTCGATAGTTAATATGAGTAGCTAATTGCCTTATAGCCGAGTTATGCGATAATCATCGAAACTAGATCCTAGCTTGTTCATGAGTTATTCTTGATGGTTGATTTTATCATTCTTGATGTGTTTGTAGTCCTAGAACTTATTCGTAAATGACTTTTATTGAACTCGCAACTCGATAATCGTGTATCACGCGACTTCTTTACATATGTATTTTGTGAGAGGATACGGGAAAAAGGGTTCTAGGATCACCGTGTAAAACCGACTGAGTTGTTCAGATTCGGTTTCGTTGTGAGGTTTTATATCGACTTGTCGAGCATTTCATTGACCATAGACCGTATAAGGTTAGTTAAATCCGGTCAGCGGACTATTGAACCTGACATAGGAGGGTAGATTATTGAAATAATGTCCATTCTCGGAAATAGGAAGCGACACCCTACGTTTGACATCAAGACGTTTAGGTAGATCAAGAATATCTTCGGACTTAGCTAGGGTTTGGTACGTAGTTGATTGGATTATAGCTCGGCTATCGCCATTAATTGTTTGCAACTCCTGTTTTAATTAGTCATTACGAACGTAGCAAAATTAGAATTCAGTAACCTTATCAAAAATCTTATTGACCTAAACTAGAGATGACACTAGCTTTGGTACTTAACTAAATTCCCTGTGGGATTACGACCTTGCTCGCTAGTTTTATACTACAACCGATTCGGTACTCTGCCGGTCGAAGTTGGTATACTATAAAACGGCCATCACAGACTCTTAAGCTTGGACCACACCTTCTCTACTATGTCCTCTTCAGAAACTTCTGTGATAATATCATCTGACAAGAACATCATAATTGTTGAAAATGCTTTCTCCTCCAGATTGGCTCTCTCAGCAGCACTTCATTTGTTGATTTTGACAAAGGACCCCATAGTCCCTATTGTTTCAACGTAGCACGCATCTTGATCTGCCACAGACTAAAAGTTTTTCTTGTTGTGAACTCGTCAATTTTAACATTTAAAGAAGACATCTTTCTCACCAGAAAAGCTTGCGTTGATCCCAAATCCTTGCGTCAAATATGACCGTGGTGTCTATCAACCTTTCTTCAAATAGATAAACAGATTTCCCAACAGAACCTGGACGCACTGAAACCTTTTTGTTATAACAGATCGACCAGGAAGTGATGGTGATTGTGAGTAAAGAGCAAACAATTAACATGTAAATAATACATAAACAAGAAGAACACATATTTAACGTGGTTTCCGACAATGTGCCGACTACTCCATAGACAAACGAGGATTATTTTATTATCACAAGAAAGATACAATTTACATGTATTACAAATGGTAATTATAGATTTAGGAATCCAAACCTAACCGCCTTAACAGACAAACCAGATGATGACTGAAATACCCCAAATTAAGCTTCACCAAAACAGAAAACCATGCAAACTAACAAATCTTTTGATCTAAATCTCCAAACGTGATAAAAAAAAATTTCAATTTTTTTTTATTTTTTTCATGCTCTTCCTTTTGAGACTTGGTTCAATAACATTATAGTTTTTCGTGAAATTCACTATCAAAATTCACTTAGTGAATCCCAAATACCAGTGAATTTCGATTAATAGTGAATTTCGAAAGTGGATTTTCGGAAATTACGTCGGAATATGGTGAATGCGGTCTCAAAATAAAAAGCATGAAAAAATAAAAAAATTGGTGAAAGAATTTTCAAGTTTGGAGTTGTAGATTGAGAGAAATAAAAAATAAAAATGTGGGATGAAAGAGAAAGTGTGTTGTAATTTTTTTTTTGGAGAAAAACGTGCCTATTTTTTATTTATAAATAGATTAGTCATTTAAGCAACAAATTTGAAAAAATGTCCTATTCATTAATTTAGAAAATATTTTTGTCCTTCTCCCTAATTCTCCCTTAATAAAAAAGGGTATTGTTGGAATTTTATAATACTTTTGTCCTGCTTAATCATCAGCTTCCTTCCAGCCTGATTTAATATTAAATTCGTCCTTCATGGCGAAAATCTGTCTCTTTTATTCCGTTGTAACTTGGGTATAGTCTTTCTAATCTTTGTAATGGCAGAAACTAGTGGTCTCTGTTTGTGGTTATCAATAAATAATGGATGATTTGTATATGCAAGTTGTAATGAAGACTTTTAATGATGTTTTAGATACAGCTTGTGTTGCTTCTCTATCTTTTGAATTAGTCGTTTTAGTTCCCCGAGTCTATCTTTTCTTTCCGCTTTAATCTCTAATGGTTGACTGTGTAAGGCTTACATATATAATTAGATTAAATTTTAATTATATGCATTCCGGGCGTTATTTTCTGAATAGGGACTCGGTATCCCGGACAGTGGAATCACAACCCTTATCGACGGTAGCACAAAATAATTGACGGATAAAAAACACAAAACACCAAATTTAATGTTTTTCAGTCAATAGGGGCAAAAAAGAAAATATTGTTACGGTGAAAAAAATACAAAAGCTAACACTCTTCTGAATCCTAAAGACAAAAGTCTAAATTGGAAAAGGTATTTAGAGTCTAACTAAATTAGTACATTTAAAAAATAAAAGAGTAAAACCTATTAAATACTAGTACTATGTAGGCAACAAATTAGTCCAAGTGGCGACGTGGGAACTTTTGTTCTACTACTTAACTTTTTTTTTCCAGCCGAATGATTACATGGAATAAATGCCGCCGGAAATCGATCGTATCAAAACAACTTAACAAAAGACGTAGGTTTTTATTTCAACCGATTCATTCTAGGGAATAATCTCCGGCAACTGATTGATTCTTGGGAATAATCCCGGGCAGCCGATCGATCTTGGTTTTCCTTTTGTCCCGTTATCCATTGAAATTAATTTAGGTTCTAATTCTTTACTCAGCTCTTACTTAATTTGTAAAAGAAAGAATATTATTAACTATGGCTCTAGCTACTCCAAACATGGAATATGTCATTTTGAGTCCTTGAGACATTGCTTCTATTTAATGGGCATATATATGATATCTATTCATCATAAGCAAAACAAGATATTCCCTCGTGACTTCTCTCTCTCTCTAATAATAAATCGTATGGCTTTTTATCCTCTAAAGATGAAGACCTTCACCGTCGTCTTCTTCTTCTTCTTCATCTTCGTACTGTTTGGGCAATATTATTGTAGAAGCCTGGCAGATGATATTGTAGGAGAATGCAGTCCAGATTCTTTCGAACCATACAGTCCCTTTCAGACGAACCTTGAAAACTTGATCAATCTTGCAACGGAATCGATACGAGACAAGGGAGCTACTGAATTTCACTCAGATACATGTACATGGTTTGAACAAGAACGAAACTGTGACATCGTAGATCCTGTTTACATCCATGTTAAATGCGCCAAGGATGTACCGGTCTTCTTTAATTGTTTATCCTGCTATGAGAAAATAAGAGATAATCTTGCATCTGAATGTCCTTATAACCGTGGTGCCAACCTTAGTAATGATTCGGGTCATTTTTCCCTCAGGTACGAGAACTATTACTTCGACGTCTGATCATTGATCTGAACGAGGCCGCCGCCTCCGATTACTATGGAGTACTACTGATTCTTCATGATGAAGAAGAAGCACTTGAGCCTCAGGCTTCCATGTTTCCTAGCTAGCAACCGTCATTAATAAAAGAGTACAACTATCTTTTGACCATTTTTTTTTTCTAGTTTTTGTTTTAACTATTTTTTTTTTTCGATTGAGGCACTCCCGGACGTGTGATGTGATGTTCGTGCTTTTTACTTCCGGTTTAGACAACACTACAAAAAACATGCTTTTTAGCGGAGGATGTTTTTCCACTGCTTAAGCTGAAAATCCGCCACCAAATCTCTTTAGCAGCGGTTTTAGCCACCACTAAAATCCACCGTATTTGCTTTCGCCGCTAAAAGTTTTAGGCCCTTTCCTGGCGGATTTTTGGGTCCACCGCTAAGAACTTTTTGTGGCGGTTATTGTCCTCCAGCAATTATCCAATGTTCCGCCGAGATACTTGCTCCATCAGAATGGGAAAATAAAGGTTTTGGCGGCAGATTTTTAATCAGCCGCAAATCCATAAAAATTAAAAATAAAATATAATTGCAAAAAATAAAAATAAAAATAAAAAAGGTAAATTTAAAAACATTGATTCAAACAAGAATCTCAACACAAAAACACCCCATTTTATTTCTAAAACACAAATAATTACATGGTCTAGGACTGTTCATCTACTAAAGAAAATTTGGCTACCGAAACCCTTACCAAACAAGCAGAGTAGGAAGCCAGCCAATTTGGCAACCGGAAAACTCCACCTAATAGCCGAGTGCCATGAAAAAGCAAGCAGAAAATGAGGATGGTTCATAAATTGGTCACTACACACTTTGAAGATCATTGAGTGGAACCTGTGTACGTTGATAAATTAGTCCTACCATGATAAATGGCCTATAAATGTGTAGTGATGCAAATCATTTTGAGAAGCATGAGTCATACCGCATCTACAGCAGGTAATGGTCCAAACTCCTTCGACAAGGTGACAAAGATTTATATGCACCAAAAACGGTAACCACACGGACAAGGGGCAAAAACTCAATAATCAATCTTAGACTGAGATAGGTTGCTGATTTCAGAACAGAGAAAATGGGAATGACACCACACAATTTCAGAACTAGAACTCAAAAAGAGCTAGAACTGAAAATTCTGGTATTCAGAAAGAGGGCAAACATGAACCTCATCATGACTATAACAAACCAGACCCAAGATGAACAAAAGACAGAACCTGAGCACTAAAACAGAGGATTTAGACCTTAAAGCATAGACACATAAGCTCTATTTAGTTCAATAATTTGTTTTGGGACTGCAAAAGGAACAAAATTAATGCAAAGGCAAGAATGATAATAACCCCACATGATTACAAAGATGTCTACATGCTAAAATAACTAAACATACTAAAAAATCTTTCGTATTTGCATCTCATATTTCGTATAAAGAAGAACCTGTTTTTGTCGAAGCATGAATGCTCCATAGCCAGTCACATTTGCTAGGCTCAGGATCCTTAGTGATCATCATCAAGAGATGTAGTGATACATCTGTAGCAAAATATAGCCTTAGATTTGCAAACAACATCAACAGACTTTGAAAAACATATATGCAGACAGAAACGAAACCTTGTCCGGATCCGAAAGTATCCCTTATGACCTCACCAATCCTTTTAAATTACTTATCAATATTGTCATGCACTTTTTTCCAATGCCCTTCCACAATCTCCCGTCATCCCCATTCTCATTCTGTGCCATGAATGAACCAGCCAATGGAAGGAAAATGTACATGCAATTAGTAATAACAATGACAATCGAATTAGGCTGCAAAAGACAGAATTAAACTGGAAATACATTGTCCAACTAAAGGCTGGCCATAAGTGTGAGGAAATGAGCGACTTATGGTGTGGGCTCTCAACGGGTCAGCTGCAGTAGTTGAATCACCAAGCTCCACACAAAGAGTAGTTCCCTGAGATGATTCATGAAATTCTCAACATCACAATCCATACCTGCTCACCATATATATTGAAATGGACAATGCCAATGTACAAGCATGAACCAAAAACTAAAGAATTGATACGAGAAATGGCTTGCAGTATGAAAAAGGGAAAAAATATAAAGGAATCGAGATATGCTTGGCTTCTTGAGGTGTACCCTGAAATCAGAATCAATGTTGTACGAATGAATAGTTTTCTTAGTACATTCACTAACTAGTTAGTCTCAGAGGCCATATTTAAGTAGTACCTAGCAATATTTGATGACGAACTTGCTTCCCATGCATCCAAATTCCTATGGATCAATGGATTAGACCAACTTGTACAAACAAGAAAGGCGAAGCACTCTGTAATTCTGTAGTACAAAAGAGTGTATGATAAGACTTCATCCTTACAGTATGTGGGGATTAATAAAAGCATAAGTACATCAATAATTCTTTTTTTTTTGGTAAACATCTACATTTATGCATAATTGCTCTGCTCCTTCTCGGCCTCAATGAGTTCTATCTCCTCTGTAGTGGAAGGTACTAATGTTGGCTATGTCTTCAAATTGTCTGGTTCCTGCTTATTATGCCTCCTAAATCATCCATTCGATTTACGGGCTGTCTAGAAACGGAAATTTCACAAGAATACTTTCAATCTCCCAAGAAAAGCATTAGTTTTTCTTACTCTTTGCTTGATGTTATAAAATGCATTACCTTTTCGTTGTCTTTTTCTCTAGATTCAGGGATCAGGACTTTCTTCACTGCTGAAAACCAACTCCCTTTCTTCCCCATTTTTGATCAGTCTATCTTCAAATCAGTGAATACATGGTCATTATACAACACTGGTTATTTCTCAAAATTTTTTGTTTAGATAAACCTTAACACCATAATAAATTGATTACTGTATTACTGAACCACTGCTTGTTAAGTGACATCAAATTTCATAAGCATCTCACTAAGCCTATTATTATAGACATTGAAAGTTTGATGACGTAGATCAAGTGATAATAAAATACTTGACCACCATAAACCAATACTAGCAAGAGGACTAGGTCCATCGTAGTATAGCTATAGCGAATCAAGGTCGATCCCATAGGGAACCAATTGTGGGTCATTTATATACAAACAATTAATTATTCATATCAAGGACATTAAGCGGTCTACGACCAACAAGAGACAAGAAAGATAAAGGACACGACACAAACAATGTAATTAACCTCCCCAATTATTATGTTATCGTTTGGATCTATAGATTCTATATAATTAAGCTAGACTCGACAACTATTAATCCGATTCGTATTTCTTTTATATTGGCTACGGGAGTCATCCCCTAAACTAGATCTAGCTCCGGGTAGGCCATCTAGATCACTATGCTACATTACGTGACTTCGCTTTTTAGGCCTACATCTCATATAACTTGCACGCTTACAAAACTAGGGATGCCGATATTAACCGTATTCCTCACCTAGGCAACATTCCTATGGTTAGGCGTACTTCCTAAGCGATCGCATCAGTCTCCGTCCCATTAACACTAACTTTTTAGGTATCATGTTAATCTACGATTTACGTATAACTAGATGTGCATAATTCCCTAATACAGAACAGATCTAGATATCGTTGAAAGTCCCGGAAGATCAATTCATGAGCCGACCTAGGAGCCCTATATTGGTATTTTCTAATCATACGCTAACTAAAACAGACGAGCAACGTAGCCATAGCCATACCTAATAAGATAAGAAATTATAGGTGGACAATCACACCAAAAAGACGTGGCTAGACTGACTCGGCGAAAAACTAAATATTAGCGTTTCTCTATACGTAACGGGTAAAATAAAAGTTCATAAAGCAATCATATAGATCTACTAGAAACATGATTGTTGATCAAAATAAAATCATACATAGATCATGAGACATCGGCGTGGGCGTGTGGATCCTTATAGACGAGGAATCCCCACTGCCTCACGTCTTAATCCTAGATCTACATCATTTAACTAAGAAACTAACAATCTCAAACGATAAATAATTATTGGGGACTTAATTATAAAGAACTAAGAAGAAATAAATATAAGAACTTACATTATTGTAGAACTTGTATAAAAAACACTCTGAGAAAAACTGAGAACTTTATTATGAATTGAGAAAAGTGTCTAAGGTGTGTTTTTGCTAATGAAATAGCAGAAGCATATATAGGGGTAAAAAATAGAGTTAGGATAAGCATTATCCGATCTAAAATAGGTTTCTTAAATCCCAATGAAGTCTAAAACGCGTCGAGATAACTCCAAGTCGATCCGGTCGATTTGGCCGAACTCGCCCCCAGCGAGCCTTGGCTTCGCTACCCGCGAGTCCTTGATCTTCGGATTGGCTCGCTGGCTCTTGTTATGCCTTACTCCTCTTTTCGCGCTGATCCGATATTTATCTTCAATGCACTCCAAATTTTCTTCGATTTATCTTGAGATTTAATTCATCCATTTGTAATTATCCTCCAATTTATTTCAATCTACAAAATAAATATTTATTGCACAGTAAATCGTATTTAAATGATAAAAACGGATAAATACCAAATTATATTCTATTAATCACATAACATTAAATAATCATTATACACAGGTGATTTAACATAAAATATATATTATTAGGCTCTATTTAAGGATAATGTTGATGACTTTTACCGGTATATTTTGACCGTCATCAAAGTTCCAACAGCATATCCAAATATTCAAGTAATCAAGTAACATCATTTTCAGCGGACTAGTACTTGACTTTTTTTTTTGAGTGGAGACTAGAACTTGACTTAGATACAAAAACAGTAAATGCTCCTTTGCTTTAGAACATGGGCATTTAAAAGATTAACACTTGCCATAGAAACAGTACCCCACAACAAAATAGAGCTGGATAAGGGTGTGTAGAGAGGGAAGGGCTTACTTTAGCTCACATGACCACAGCAGGCCTTATCCCACCCCTAGTGCAAAACCCTTGCTCTTTAAAAGTGTCATCCACTGTAAGAAATAGCTTCAAGATGCTTCAGTCAATTTAATACAAAGGAAAATATACTAAATAGAAAGAAAAATAAGCAAGGAACTAAAGATGGTAGTCTTCATCTATAACCTCCACCGCTGAGGTATTCTTAAAACCGGGTGGAGAAGACAAAGATCAAAAAGCATTACCCCACGTGGGAAAACACGAGGTTGACTGGATCAACCATGTATTCAATCCAGTGTAAAAGAGACACTTGGTAAGGTATAACAGATTCAATGTGACCTATTGGTAAAAGATAGGATCAGAAACTCGGCGCAGACGCTTCACGTTTTGAATGGATATCAACAACTTAGGGAGATGTAGCTTCTCCTCGAAATTACTAATCACCCAATTTATCACGTAGAAGGTCTCAACGTCATCAACAAGGTCGGATAGGTGTGATAGTATAGAACAAAGCTCATCATCTAAAAATGCTGGAATAGGCAGAAAAGTGTGAAATTCAAAACTTCCGGTAGAAAGATAAGTTGTATTTTGATCGAACCAAAATTTTTTAAAATCTAGCTAGGGTCAGAGCTACACGTACCCCAGTTAAGATCATGAAAACCAAAATGATAAATGATGATCATTAAAACTTAGCAATATTTCTAATTCCGCAACACAAGGGTATTATGTAAACAAAATGGAGGTTAAGAGAGTATGATGGGTTTAGAAAAAGAAAGTGAAGGATGGCCAGAAAAGATAAAGGGTGGGTAAGAAAATGTGTTTAAGGGATTGGGATTGGGTGGTAGAGTGAAACAGATGGAAAGAAAGAGAGGCGATGAAAGAATGGTTAGAAATGTGAACTGTTAGGGCAGATTGGTGAGAGAATAGAAATGATTGAAGGGTTAAATTCTTAAGTTCTCTCAATGCTTCCATTTTAAGGTTGATTGCTAAATTTCCTTTTCTTTTGCAATTTCTCGACTCTCCTACGGAACTCTACTTCACGTGGCCTATATTGAGTAAAAAAGTTTTGCACATCCTTAGCCTAATGGCCATCGGAACACGGCAAATAAAAAACCTCAACACATGTCACGTTACTCTTATTTGACTGAAAGAAAACAAAACCTAAAAAAACTAAAAGGAAATCCAAGGGTTTTAAAGAAGTAGTTCTGAGTTTAAAGTCCTCAGCTCGACTTTCCAAAAAGCATCCTTGTTAGTCATCCTTCATAGCTCGCCAGACTTTGACCCTCTAAGCACTATAAGAGGTGGGCTCGTCGCTTTTGCGGATTAATACCTTTCCCTTGGTTGTGAGACCTAGGAAACGACATTTATCCATACCATTTATACAAAGCTCTTACCTCGGCTCTCGTTTTAGGAACTAGTGAATTCTAAGAAGATTTAGTCCTAGGGACCCATTTTAATCATATCCTCTATAATGCTGCTACATTATGCTCTCTCAAAACTCAACGTCTTCTTTTGATTGAGAATTCTTAAAACTACACAAAGTGTTGCTCCTGTGGCCAGTAGAAGCAATCTCATGCATAGGACAATGAGATTTTGACAGAACTACGAGGAACTCATTATTCACTGCTTCCTTCAACTACTACATGTTTCCTTACACCCTCTAGATGAGACAGATTTGGGGCAGAACCTTCCACACTAAAAAAATTAATCTTACAAACCAACTCTGGGCTAAGATTCATACTCAGGTTCTTGTATAGGCTAACTTATGTTCAAAAAACCAAAAGGTAGTAAAACATAAGCAAAAAAAGTAGTACATTGCCTTCAACATTATACCTTGAAGAATTTAAGCCGTTTATTTTAATTTTTTTTTTGGAGCCCTCTTGGTGCTTTAAAGGTATTGCTTCCATCGCTTTTCCCATCGTAGATTCGTTGCTCCAGATGTTGCTGGGTTATTTTCTCAACGCCCGTAAAAAATTATTGACTCGGATTATTGTTTCCCTGGTTTCTGCAAACAGAAAGAAAAACAAAAAAAACAGACCGTAGACTGACTTTAACATGGTTTCTCATGCTGCTATCAGACCTACGGATTAAACATACGGAGATAAAGAGACACACGAAATCCCAGAGAAAGTGACTGGCTCACTGGCAGCGAGTGATACCCTTGCTGGGAGCGAAATAGGCTCTCCAGAATCTGGAATTTTCACAACTTACAGACAACCAGAGGGACTCAAAAACGTAAAAACAAACTTTAAAACAGAAAACTTAACATGAATAAAAAATTATTTATATATAAAATTGACCGTTGGTTCCCTGGCAACGGCGCCAAAAACTTGATGACACAGATCAAGTGATAATAAAATACTTGACCACCATAAACCAATACTAGCAAGAGGACTAGGTCCATCGTAGTACAGCTATAGCGAATCAAGGTCGATCCTACAGGGAACCAATTGTGGGTCATTTATATACAAACAATTAATTATTCATATCAAGGACATAAAGCGGTCTACGACCAACAAGAGACAAGAAAAATAAAGGACATGACACAAACAATGTAATTAACCTCACCAATTATTATGTTATCGTTTGGATCTAGAGATTCTATATAATTAAGCTAGACTCGACAACTATTAATCCAATTCGTATTTCTTTTATATTGGCTCCGGGAGTCATCCCCTAAACTAGATCTAGCTCCGGATAGGCCATCTAGATCACTATGCTACATTACGTGACTTCGCTTTTTAGGCCTCCATCTCATATAACTTGCACGCTTACAAAACTAGGGATGCCGATATTAACCGTATTCCTCACCTAGGCAACATTCACGTGGTTAGGCCTACTTCCTAAGCGATCACATCAGTCTCCGTCCCATTAACACTAACTTTTTAGGTATCATGTTAATATACGATTTACGTATAACTAGATGTGCACAATTCCCTAATACAGAACAGATCTAGATCTCGCTGAAAGTCCCGGAAGATCAATTCATGAGCCGACCTAGGAGCCCTATATTGGTATTTTCTAATCATAAGCTAATTAAAACAGACGAGCAACGTAGCTGTAGCCATACCTACTAAGATAAGAAAGTCTAGGTGGACAATCACACCATAAAGACGTGGCTAGACTGACTCGGCGAAAAACTAAATCTTAGCGTTTCTCTATACGTAACGGGTAAAATAGAAGTTCATAAAGCAATCATATAGATCTACTAGAAACACGATTGTTGATCAAAATAAAGTCATACATATATCACGAGACATCGGCGTGGGCGTGTGGATCCTTATAGACGAGGAATTAATCCCCACTGCCTCACGTCTTAATCCTAGATCTACATCATTTAACTAAGAAACTAACAATCTCAAACGATAAATAATAATTGGGGACTTAATTATAAAGAACTAAGAAGAAATAAATACAAGAACTTACATTATTGCAGAACTTGTATAAAAAACAATCTGAGAAAAACTGAGAACTTTATTATGAATTGAGAAAAGTGTCTAAGGTATGTTTTTGCTAATGAAATAGCACAAGTATATATAGGGGAAAAAATAGAGTTAGGATAAGCATTAACCGATCTAAAATAGGTTTCCTAAATCCAAATGATGTCTAAAACGCGTCGAGATAACTCCAAGTCGATCAGATCGATTTGGCCGAACTCGCCCCCAGCGAGCCTTGACTTCGCTGCCAGTGAGTCCCTGATCTTCGGATTGGCTTGCTGGCTCTTGTTATGCCTTACTCCTCTTTTCACGCTGATCCGATATTTATCTTCAATGCACTCCGAATTTTCTTCGATTTATCTTGAGATTTAATTCATCCATTTGTAATTATCCTCCAATTTATTTCAATCTACAAAATAAAAATTTATTGCACAGTAAATCGTATTTAAATGATAAAAACAGATAAATACCAAATTATATTCTATTAATCACATAACATTAAATAATCATTATACACATGTGATTTAACATAAAATATATATTATTAGACTCGATTTAAGGATAATGTTGATGACTTTTACTGGTATATTTTAACCGTCATCAAAGTTCCAACAGCATATCCAAATATTCAAGTAATCAAGTAACATCATTTTCAGCGGACTAGTACTTGACTTTTTTTTTGAGTGGAGACTAGAACTTGACTTAGATACAAAAACAATAAATGCTCCTTTGCTTTAGAACATGGGAATTTAAAAGATTTACCCTTGCCATAGAAACAGTACCCCACAACAAAATAGAGCTGGATAAGGGTGTGTAGAGAGGGAAGGGCTTACTTTAGCTCACATGACCACAGCAGGCCTCATCCCACCCCTAGTGCAAAACCCTTGCTCTTTAAAAGTGTCATCCACTATAAGAAATAGCTTCAAGATGCTTCAATCAATTTAATACATAAGAGAAGATCATGCGTACCTTTATTTTAGCATCAAAACGCTTGAACATTGGGGCATGCTTAAGCATGTCTGGAATCACCCTAAACCTGGTGGATACTACAATTAACTAAAAACAGCACAAAGATAACCAATCTTACAATTACACAAACCAAAATGAGAACTACCTGACTTTGCTGCCTCGAATAAAAACATGTTCAAGCTGTGAAACTTTGCCATCCCGTAACAAAGTAGTGGAAGTTGATATTCAGGATCATCAAATTACACATGACAGAAGATTCCTAAATAAAGTTACATATATGAAGGAGAAGAATGATGTATGCATATGCTTTGACAAGTTATGGGAATTACTTAACACCTTCTCAAACACAAGAAAACCTGCAAACTCAATCCAAGAGACTTAACCCTATAATCAAGAATCTTCTCATATCCAGATTCCAGACACTAAGGATCCACTTACTTGGGATTTGACAGATGCCCTTGAACCCTTGCCATCTCATTCACCACAGAACTCATCTGCATAAAGCAAAGAAATAATCTTCATTTACCAAGATAAATCAATCAAACAGAAAATCAAATCAAAGCACAAAACTTTAAAATACATAACCGACCAAGCACAATAGAAAGATCTAAAAGGACCACAAATATAAAGGATACAGAAGATATCAGCAACTTCTTTGCCTCCTTGCAAATTCAGCTGTCATTCAATCAAGCTACAAATTCACCGCACTTTATTAAAAAAAAGCCTTACATTAAGATAGGCTGATAGCTAACAAATTGAACAAAGTGGAAAAAATGCTATAGAACCCTAGAACCCTTTTCATTCTAACATCAAGCTGCCTATGAATCACTTGGGCTTCTGCTTAAGAACGCCATCTGATCAACAAGTTGGTTCCAATCTTCTACTGAATTGGATGTAGAAGGAGACTGGGAATCACGCATAAGGATTTCTGGCATATATTAACTCAACACTTGGAATAAAATGAGCTCAATTCTGTGTGTAAGGTAAAACACGAGCAACTTATCAAACAGGTGATCAAAAGACATAGAGTGAACATACACTATGTAATTACTCGGCTCTAGGACCAGTCACGAAACAAAAATTAACAAAGCCAACTAAAATCCAGATTAAAAAATGCCAAGAAAAGCCCACCAACAATCGACCAATCATGTAAACACATACTCAACTATTTTGTGAAAATTCAATTAATGAAAATACACATGAGAAAAGAACCGAACATCTTTCAGCCATTTCATCGAAATTGAATATAATCCATTATGAAACTGGAACCGAATCGCTCGTGATTGAATCAAAACTGCAAGCTGATGAATTTTGTGTTCTCTTAACACGCGAGTGCAGCCGATGGCGAAGTTGAGAGCGACATCGAGATAGGTTGACTTCCATTTACGAGTGAATTGGAATGGAAATCTTAAATCAAATCATAAGTATATTTCCTAATTTTAATAGTATCTATTTATCGGCGGATATAGTAAATGAAATCATAAGTATATTTTCTAATTTTTATAATTACATTTTTAACGGTGGATGATGTTAATCGGCCGGCAAAAAAACAATTTCTGTGGTGGGTTTTTTTAATCCACCGCTAAATGAATGCTACAACGAACTCCTATTTGTTTTGCCGGCGGAGTCACAAAAACCGCTGATAAATCATACCACTAACGGCGGTATGTAAAATCTACCGTCGAAATCCACCACTAAAAGATAAGTTTTTTGTAGTGCAACTTGTATTTTTGTTTGGTTTTGGTTAAATTCCGCAACAAGCTTTGCTGAATCCATGTTTTTAAGCTTCTATTATTAAATATAATACGAAATTGCCTGATTTCTTTTTTTTTTAGTTATCCGTGAAGTTGTTGTGATGCAAAGATAATGTTAATTAGCCCGGAAACGACGTAAAGTCTAGCTGCTTTAATTTGGTAGATATTTCAATAAAATAAAATTCAAAAAAAATGGGAAGGAAGGATGAATTCCATCATCCGACTAAACTGAATAATTCCGGCGATGTTTCTTTGGTGTTTAAGGATTTTCTTTTTTTTGAGTGTGCCGTAAATTTTTCGAGATTTGGCAGTTCGATGAACAATTTTGCTTTTGTTGTAGTTGTTTTTTTTTTTTTTTTTTTTTTTGTTGTTGTAGTTGATTTTGGTTTAATCCTTAGTATAGTAGCATAAAAAGAATTAACCGACACAATACTTATATGTCCTTCTATATGTTGCCAATGAGGTTTTGCTCAAGTACAGTAATTTATTTTTTTTGTTACATTTACAATAAAAAAAATCATAAAATAATGTTATAATTTAATTTATTTGGAATTATATTCAAAATCTATTCGACTCGATGTAAAACTCGAGCTCAGTTTGAGTTCTTAATACTTTATAGATTCTCAGCTCGATCTCGAGTTTGAGATACTCGGATTCAAGAATATTTTAAATTACTCGACTCGTTAAGAGAAATACTCTTTTCTTCTCGGTTCGTATACTGTCCTTTCAAGGTGGAATTATGGCCTCAAATTAAGGTAACGCTAAATAATTAACGGAAAGAAAAAAGACAAATCACAAAATTTAACGTAGTTCGGTCAATGTGATCTACATCCACGGGTGAAAGGGAAAATATCACTATAGTAGAGCAATACAAAAGTTAACACTCTCCTGAAATCTAAAGACAAAAATCAAATTTGGTTAAGGCAATTGAGAGTTTAACTAAATTGACACATCTTATAAATATATAAGCTAAAGCCTATTAAATAATATAGTATTTTTTGTCCATAAGTACCATTTCAAAATTTAATTAGGCGTTTAGTACCCATTAAAATGTTCATAGTAATTAAGGACAAAATTTTATTAACATTCCTAAATTACATTTTTTATCCTCGCGTCAGCTTGTTCTTTCTTTTCCTTTTGAAAGGAACACTCACGTCATTTTCCGATATGTTGGAAGGCTATCATTTTCTAATCTGAATCAAATCGCATGGCTATTCTGTTGTGTTTTTCTCTTCTAAATCTTTGATTGAGGTTAAGTTTGTCCATGTAATTATTTTTTGTCCTTAAAAACTATGGAAAATTTATGTTGTCCTATTCACCTAATTAAGTTGAATTTGTGTCTTTTAGCCACTTACCACATACTATGGAGAAAAAAAAAATCAAATATGCCGAAGAAAGATTATCCTTTAGTCTCCATTTAATGCGAAATAACATCTCCTTCCTTGAAAAATGAACCCATTATACATTGTTGGGTGGATCACTATTTTGCGGAGCACACTAAATAATAGAAAAAAATTAAATCAAATTTTTTTTGGTCAAGTATTATTTAAGGGAATAAACTAGGTTAATTAACCATAATCTTCACAACAAGAACAGAGGCAAAATTCGCACCTTTTTGGGTGTTGGAGCGGGAAATGTTTGGTGATATCGGGCTTCCAAACGGACTCCGATCGTGACAAAATTTTGAGTGGTTATTCATCTCTCCTTTTTCTTCAATCTCAACAGTGTAATTTTTGTTTCAACGGTTAAATTTTCAGAAATGAGCCGCCGATCTGACTACTGCGTTTTTTGTGATAGTTTTCAACAACTATTCTATTTTCAATTCTTAGTTGATGCTTTGTTATAGTTGAGTTGGTTGATGTGTTTGGAACACTTTTATATCATCTTTTGCTGATTTGTGGAGGTTTTTGTGGGCATCGGCCTCGTGGATTTTCTCTCTCACATCAAAAGGGTTTTCCACGTTAAAAGTTGTCGTGTTATTCTTGTTTTGTTTCGTTACGCTTAACTTGTGATTTAGCTTCTTTGTGGCTGCATCGTTTAATTCCGTTGTGTGTCATTGGGAAGACTTTATTTGTATTTGTGATACGTGTGGTATTGCGGTTGTTTGTTTTCACAACAAGTGGTATCAGATGCAGGTTAGCTGATTTGGTTTCGAAGTATTTTTTTGTGAATCATTTTTTTGATTAGTGAAATGGAAGCCCTTGAATAGAATAATCACTTTGAATGGATCTCATTATTCCATATGGAAAAATTAATTTGAGGATCTTTTGTATGTGAAGAATTATTTCTTGCTACTTATCAGTGCAGTAAAAAACTCAAGATATAACAGTTAAAGAGTGGAATTTGTTGCATAGGCAAGTTTGTGGTTATATTATACAATGGGTTGATGATAATGTTTTAAATCATATTAGTGAGGAGAAACATGCTAGGTATTTGTGGAAAAAGCTTGAAGACTTGTATGCCCGAAAAACTAGAAAAAAGATGCTTTTGATGTATAATTTTTTAATGAATTTGTGACATTATGATGGAACATCTATGGATGATCATTTGAATATTTCTTGGGTATTATGAACCAACTTAATGCTATGGTTATTAAGTTTGATGATGAAGTGCAGGGATGGACGCTTCTAGGCTCTTTACCGGAATCATGGGAAAATTTTAGAAGTTCTCTATCTAATTCTACCTCAGATGTTGCTATGACCATTGATTTTGCAAAGACTAGTGTGTTGGAAGAAGAGACAAGGAGGAAGGCACGCGATGTTTCCTCACAGTCGGATGTCTTGGTTACTGAGTCACAGGGAAGAAGTCAAAGCAGAGCTACTAAAGATAAAGGTCGGAGTAGAAGCAAATCCACGGGCGAGTAAAAAAATTTGAAAGCAACCAATGTGGCATGAATTGAAGGGACACATCATGAAATTTTTCTTTAAATTGAAACGGGAGAAAAAGAAAATTGTGACAAGAAAGATGACGAGAAGAAGGAAGATAATAGTTACTACAACTTCTTTTGATGATTTCCTTGTGCTTCAAGAGGTTGATGATGTTATTCTGGATAATGATATGTTTAGTTGGTTTGTTGATAGTGGTGCTTCAGTCAATGCTACTTCATGAGGAGAGTTTTACACATCTTACACTCCAGGCGACTTTGTTGATGTGAGAATGACTTAGGATTCTATCTTAAAGTGTGCATGTGTTAGATATATTAGTTTGGAGATGTCTAATGGTACCATGGATATATTATTTTGGAGACGTCTAATGGTACCAAACTGATTCTTAAATGGGTTAAGCATGTTCCAGGGATCCGGTTGAATTTGATTTCTGTTGACAGACTGTGTGATGAATGTTATAATAGCTCATTTTCTTGTGATAAGTGGAAGCTCAGAAAGGGGTCTTTAGTTGTGGCTAGAGGTAAAAAGACATCTGTAATTTTCTTGACTCAAGACAAAGTTATTCATTAGGCTAATGCAGTGGTGTCACGTGATGAGACCGAGTTGTAGCATAAGAGGTTATGTCGTATAAGTTCTAAAAGGATAATAGTCTTATCTAAGAAAAATTTATTGTCTTGTTCTAATTGTATGCATTTGGAGAAGCGTGCTCATTGTCTAGCAAGGAAATAAAATAGAGTTTCTTTTAAATCTCATCCACCTTCAAGAAACTCATAAGTACTTGAGATCGTTCATTCTAATGTTCGTGGTCTTATGAACACAAGGATGCTTGGTGGTTCCCGCTTATTTTGTGACTTTTATTGATGATCACTCACAAAAATTTTGTTCTACACATTGAAGACAAAAGATCAAGTGTTAGAGACATGTTCATGCATTTCCAAGGTTTAGTTAAGAGGGAAACTAGAAAGAAGTTGAAGTCTATTCGGACTGACAATGGTGGTGAATACAAAGTTTCATTTCATTATTTGTAAGCAGTAAGGTATCAGACACGAGAGAATTGCGACAAAGACACCGCAGTTGTTAAGGCCATATTTATATGATTATTAAGGGTTATATTTCATTATTATTTCCCCACATTTGCATAATTTACATGAGAATTAAGGGTTTAAGTGTAATTATTTAGTAAGGATGATTTTAATATGGTTATTTGCAAAATTGATTATTTTATGTGTTAAATTAATGGAATTATTATTATTTGAGTTTTATTACATTTTGCAATGTTTATTTATCCTTTAGGAGGCTGAATTTCGAGTGCTAAAGAGGATAAATGAAGCTCAAGTCGAATTATTCAAGATAGAGTTGGAATTGGCTTGAAGAGAATGGATAAAGATGAAGAAATCCGATCCCAAGCAATCCAGCCGAGCGTTCAGTCTCCGTCCAGGATGGACGAGCGTCCATAAATTCGAACGGGCGTTCAAAGGCATAAAATCAATACAGAGAGTTCAGCCGCAGTGCGAACGAGCGTTTAATCAGCGTCTGGGAATTCCAGACGAGCGTCCAATTTGACAGACGAGCGTCCGGGGCCGACTTACCTCCAGCCGACTTAAAACTCTATAAAAGCACCGCATTATGAAGCCTAAAACCCTAATCTTTTACACAACTCTTTCACGCATACTTTTACATAGAAGCTGCGGCCAGAGAACCCTAATTCCATAGAGATGAATTTCTCCAATCCAACAATCTTGTCCAACATGATTGTTGGCTAAAAGCCTTGCAGTGAGTCGACGGAGGAAGCTCATCAACAACACAACCAACTAGAGGAGTTTGATACTAGATGAGTAGTGAGTTAATTCATAGTTTTTCATTACTTTGGATCTGTTTTTCATTGTTATGTTTTATTGGATTATGAATTTGATGAAACGATCTATTTATATTTGACGCTTGAATGATTATATGAAAGTATATTATTTAAGTTCTATTCTGTTCAAAGTAATGCAATTATTCATGTTATAAGAGATTAGGCATGATTAGTTGAGTAAAAGCTTGGAAACAATCTCGTGATTTCGTTTTGATTGCATGTTTAGTTTGTTTGAAAAAATAAACGAAACCTTAGAAATTTGATTGAAGATATTTGATCGAATTCGTGAAAAATCACTACTAAAAACTATGTCTTTAGATCACCATCTAGTTGGGATTGTTGGTTGATGGGTGGAATCTAGTTGCCTCGCTGTGTTTTCCTTTATTGTTTATTAATCGAATCGTTAGTTTAATCTTTAGTTAAGTTCTAGTGTTTAAACCTTAAGTTTTTCCTCGATTTTTCCTCGCACTTTTCCTTCTCGTTCAGTAGTTGAACGTTCGTCCGCACAGCGCACGCCGCCCAAAGATTTTCGCTTTCAGACGTTCGTTCATTAAATTGAACGCTCGTCCAACTTGTCTGTTTTCTGTTCGTTTTTGTTTTCAGTTTTAGGTTAGTTCATAGTTGTGACATAATCGATATAGGTTTATACTTTGAATTCGATAAACATTCCATTCCCTTAGGACGACCCGATAACATCCTTTACTACAGATCCTTATACTTGGGGTGTTTCGGTTATAAATTGTAAAACTAGTTTTTACCGAACAAGTTTTTGGCGCCGTTGCCGGGGATTCGGTAACGGTTGTCGGATTCTTTTAGGTATAAAATTTTATATCGATTCTAATTTTAATTTGTAGGTCTAAATTTTAGAATTACGTTTATTTTTGTTTTCGTTTTACCTTGTTTTACTTAATTTTATTTTCCTTCAATTATTTTATTTTTATTTTCGATAGTTATATTAGTTTCTATAATTTTAGATTAGCCTTTATTTATTTCCGTACGTTCTTTTTAGTTTCCTTAATTATTTCTATTTCGTTTTTAAGTTTTAAGCCTTAGTTTTAGATTTTCGAAGTCCGACGAGCGCTTAATAACTTGAACGCCCGTCCACTTCAATCCTGTTCCCCGAACGACCGTTCATTTATTTGAACGAAGCGTTCATCTCTCGAACGAACGCCCACTAACACCGACGCCGCCCAATCTGCTCAATCATCACTTCTTTTCTATCTTCTCTTCTCTTCTCTTTTCTTTCCTCCTCTAAACCATCAAACCTTTTCCAAACTGTTTCTAATCAACCCTAAGGTTGATTTTTCCTTTTCTTTTCTTCCTCGGTTTATGCAAACGAAAGTAAGAAGGACTTCGATCTTCGATCCTAAACTCGAACGATCTATCCTAAGAAGGAGACTTCTTCCGATCTTGACGCCATGGCGATCAAGATCCAATTCCAAATCCCGATCCCCAAGCTCGCTTAAATTTAATCCTTCAAAGGATGCAAGCTCTGCAGCAACAACAAAATCAACAAGCTGGCATAAATCAACAACTTCAACAATTTAGACAAAACCAGCTTAATCAATTGAACCAGGACCCTTACACCCCATATCTAAATAAAGATTTTCTTGAGGGGCATAGACCTATTCGTCCTCCTTACATGGGAGGAGTGAATTTCGATCTAAAGAACGGAGTAGTTGCTCTAGTTCAGAATAGCTCTTTCCATGGTACTGCTCAGGAAGATCCACACGACTTCTTATCCACATTCGTACAAATCTGTGAAGCAGGCCATTATCCTGGTGTTGATTTAGAGATCGTAAAGTTGAAGCTATTTCCTTTTGCTTTGAAGGGTGAAGCAAGTCGATGGTTTAAGTCGTTAGCACATCATTCCCTCCATACATGGAATGATGTCAAAAGAGCCTTCGCTCTTAAGTGGGTTTCACCAGGCAAGATTATGGAGATGAAACGGGAAATAGCTACGTTTGAGCAGTTGGAGGATGAGATTGTTGGCAAAGCTTGGGAGAGATTGAATCTCTTGATGAGGAAATGCCCCAATCACGGATATGACAGACATGAGTTGCTGGAACTGTTCTATAGAGGTGTCTCTCAACCTAATAGAGACTATCTTGACTCCACAGCTCATGGATCCTTCTTAGGGGGAGGTGATGAGATCGCCACTTGAGTGGTCGAGACCATCGCCAAGAACAATATGTGGTCGACTCCCAAGAAGACCAATGTTGTTAAGAAAGAAGAAGGTACTGCAAGCGATCCCGATACAAAGTCGTTGGTTGCTCGGATGGAATTGATAAGCAAGCGGTGGCCAATCTTCGAGACGCAGACCTTCCGATCCGGGAATGCGGTAGGAACGGAGATGACGGAAGAAGTAAATCTAATGGATAATCAAAACCAACCCTTCCGAAACTTTAACCAGAATCAGAACTACTCGGGATTTCCACGACAAAACTTCAATCAAGCCAAGTTACCACCTGGCCCTTCAAATTCGAATTCTTTCAACTCAAACTATCAAAGCACGCTCCTAACTCCCAAAGGCATGGGGTGGATGGAACCAAACTCAAAATCATACCACCTCATGTGTCCTCAACACAAATTCGATGAGTGGTAGACATGGTGAAGACCTTGTCTACCAAATAAAAAGCTATTGAGAGACAAGTTGGTCAGATGGCAGACCAGCAAGCAAGCAGACCTCACGGTAAACTTCCGAGTTATACCGAGAGAAATCCGAAAGCTGATGTGAATGTTTGCACTGCCATTACACCTCAGTGGGAGTATGGACAGGAAGAAGAACTCAATGAAGTAACGTTGAGAAGTGGTAAAAAGGCTGGACCCGGGAAGATGACGGGAAACGAGTAGCCCCTCCTGACGCCATGAGTTCAGGAGGGGGAAATCAGAAACCACATAGCGAAGAAAGCAACGATGAGGAGCTTAGTGACAATTCTTCGGAAGACGAAAATAATTCTGATGATGAGGAAAGAAAGGAAAGTCAAGGGCGGTACCACACTTCGACTAAAAAAAAGAAGAAATGTTCGTAAGATGGAAGGATAAGGAGGATGAGGCGATAAAGAATCAAGCTACAGGGAATGATAAAGCCCTTCCTTATCCACCAAAAAGGAAAGAGAAAGCCCTCACTAATGACAAGCAAGATATCTTTGGAGTGAGGATGATGCTTAGAGACACTCAAGTTAGTATGCCCTTAGTCGAGGTATTAATCAAATGCCTAAATGCTCTAAGTATCTTAAAGAATTCTGTGGGAGTAAGAGAAAGCTTCAGGGGATGGCTGAAGAAGTGCTACGCGAAGATTGCGCGATGGTTTCACAGAAAGTCGCTGTTAAGCGAGGTGACCCTGGCAGACCTTCAATCTCCTGTGAGATCGAAGGCCATTTATTCGAAAATGTCTTATGCGACTCAGGGGCCTCTATTAATGTGATGCCATTAAACGTATGCAAGAAGCTCGGGTTAGATAAAAGGATGCGGGAACGCCCTATTTCTCTTCAGATGGTAGATAAATCTAGCCGGACTGCAGCCGGTTGTGTAGCTAATGTTCTCCTTCAAGTTGAACATTTAGTCTTCCCTACCGACTGGGTTATTCTAGACTATCCACCTGATAAGGAGATGCCTCTAATTCTAGGCCGAACCTTTCTAGACACTTCTAACGCTCTCATCGACTTCTGCAAAGGACAGATTACTCTTAGAGTCGATGACACATCCGTCACCTTCACACGAGGGACAAGTCCTGAAAGAACCATAACTGATGAAATATCGTTTGTCGAAGCAATTTACGAGGATGAAAAAGATGCCTACTCTGAAGAAGCAGAGGAGTTGACAGAGATAGGTGTTTTTGAAGTCATGGACATTAAGGATCCGGCTGACTGCGGACCATCTTCTGATTCATTACAGTGCGTAGTCATTGACGAGTCATCTTCACTCACTCACACTGAGCCTGTTATTGAGTTAGAAGCATGGAGATGCCCAGCAACAAACGATGATTTCAAAGAATCGAGTCGAGAAGACTTCATCCCCAGGTTAGAAGAAGCTCTCGATGGGTAGTTGGGACGAGGTAGACTTTTGGAGAGAAGCTACTCATTGGGAAGTAGATGATTGGGAAGAGCCGGGAAGAAGAGCTTAAAGATGAAGAGTTAAGACAAATGATCGATCACAAGAAAAAGGAAGCAAGTGTTGACCGGAGGATTCCGATGGATGATTTGATCCAAGATCTTTCTCGGGTTGAGCCTCGGAAAGATGAGTTATTCTTTAGTCAACCACTCCAAGCTCATAAAGAGAAAGGTGGCCCGTTAAAGTCTAGTATTGAGCAACCACCTACCGATTTAGAGCTCAAACCGCTCAAAACACCTTAAGTATATCTTTTTAAGGATGGAGATAAATTGCCTTTGATCATTTCTTCAAACTCGACTGAGCAAGAAGCACAAATGATAGAAGTGCTTAAAAAAGAATATCCTCGCGTTCGGATGGCAAGTGGGTGATATCCGAGGAATCACCCGATGTATGCATGCATAAAATCCGAACGGAGGAGGAGCTAAAAGGTTAGACAACCTCGAGAGAAGGCTGAATCCGCATATGCAGGAGGTTGTCAAGAAAGAAGTGATAAAGTGGCTTGACATGGGCATCATCTATGCAATCGCCGATAGCGAGTGGGTCACCTACTACTCAAGTTGTGCCAAGAAGAAGCGCGTAATCACAGTTGAAAAGAATGAAAAAGGGAGGAAGTTTCCTTACGACTCGTGACGAAGCTACTGAGTCTCAGATTGACTATCGTAGACTTAATGAGGTTACTTGCCAATGACCACTTTCCCTACCCTTCATTGACCAAACTTATTGAACGACCGAGTGGTCATAAGTATTATTGTTTCCTTGATGGCTATTCTGGTTACTTCCGGATAGCCATTGATCCTAATGACCAAGAGAAGACAACTTTTACGTGTCCATCTGGTACTTTTGCTTTTCACAGAATTCCATTCGGCCTATGCAATGCACCCGCGACTTTTCAACGGTGCATGTTAGCCATTTTTGATGGACTTGTGGAGCAATGCATGGAGGTCTTCATGGATGACTTCTCAGTCTACGGCGATAGCTTTGATGAAATCTTAAAGAATCTAGATATGGTACTCCAACGGTGTGTTGAGAAAAATCTGGTGCTTAACTGGGACATAAGGTGTCCAATGCTGGTATTCAAGTTGATAAGGCTAAGGTCGAAGCCATTGAAAGGATGACGTACCTTAAGACAGTGAAAGAGGTACGAGGTTTTCTAGGTCATGTTGGCTTCTACAGGCATTTCATTAAAGATTTTTCTACCATCGCCAAGCCTTTATCAAATCTTTTGAAAGATGATGTAGATTTCTTGTTCGATCACGAAGTGCAAAGAAGCTTTCAATTGTCTAAAAGACAAGCTTATCGCTGACCCTATTTTAGTTGCACCTGATCGACCAAGCCTTTCGAGTTGATGTGCGATGCCTCTAATTACGCCAGAAAGCGCAGCTTTTAGGTCAAAGAGTTGATAAAATGTTCAGGCCCATTTATTATGCGAGCCGCACCTTGAACCCGGCTCAATGCAATTATACCACAACTGAGAAGGAATTCTTAGCCGTTGTTTTTGCCATTGACAAGTTTAGGAGTTATCTTCTAGGGTCTCAAGTTGTTGTATGGACCGATCATGCAGCCCTACGCTACCTTATGGACAAATCAGATGCAAAACCAAGGTTACTTCGATGGATTCTGATTTTACAAGAGTTTGACCTTGTGATTAAAGATAAGAAAGGTAGTGAGAATATTGTGGCTGATCATTTATCTCGCTTAGTAAATGAGGGTTCAGAGAATCACAATGATATAGGCATTGATTTTCCGGCTGAGCAATTGATGAAGCTTGAAACGGTTAGGCCGTGGTATGTCGACTACGCCAACTATTTAGCGAGTGGTCATTTAGAGGACATGACGTATCGAGAGAGAAAAAAAGTTCTTTCTCGATCTTAAATATCTCGTATGGGAAGATCCTTATTTGTTCGTGAGTCCAGAAGACGGATTGCTTCAAGGTGTGTTCCGGAGCATGATCAGTGGGATATCCTAGAACAATGCCATAGCGGTCCTACCGGAGGTCATTATGGAACACCAAAGACGGTTGCAAAGATCCTTCAAGCTGGATTCTACCGCCGACTCTGTTTAAAGATGATAAGCCTTTTGTAAAGGTTGTGATAGGTGCCGAGAACCGACGGCGCAGAGTAGTAGGATGGAAATGCCACTTAAGCCCATTCTTGAATGCGAAGTTTTCGACGTTTGGGGCATAGATTTTATGGGACCTTTTCCATCTTCATGCGGTAATAAATATATCCTCGTCTGTGTCGACTATGTTTCCAAGTGGGTTGAAGCCATAGCTACCCAAACTAATGATCATAAAGTCGTGAAGAAATTCTTGCAAAAGAATATCTTCACCAGATTCGTCGTCCGAGAGCACTCTTTAGTGATGAGGTACCCACTTTTGCAATGCGCCGCTCGATAAAATCCTTGAAAAATATGGTGTCAAACACAAAGTTGGTTCACCATATCATCCCCAAACCAGTGGCCAAGTCGAGGTAAGCAACCAGAGCTTGAAAAGAATTTTAGAGAAGACCGTGAACAATAATCGATCTAACTGAGTCTTAAGTTGGATGACGATTGTGGGCTTATCATATCTGCATTTAAAACCCCGATGGGCACGTCACCCTTCCAAATGGTCTATGGCAAAGCTTGTCATTTACACCGTCGAACTTGAACACAGAGCTTTCGGGCAATTAAATTCTTAAATTTCGATAGCCAACTCGTGGGGAGAAGCGGTTGTTACAATTGAACGAGCTCGACGAATTCGGACTCAGAGCGCATCACGAGAATGCTAAGCTTAGCAAGGAAAGAACGAAGATACTCCATGACGCTAAGATCAAGGACCGAGAATTCAAAGTTGGTGAAATGGCTTTACTTCTATAATACTAGACTTCACCTGCTTCGGGTAAACTCAAGTCTAGATGGTTTGGTCCCTTTGAGATTCTCGAGGTTCATCCAAGTGGAGTAATTACTTTGAACGGGTATGGTAATCAAGCTTTTAAAGTGAATGGTCATCGGCTTAAGAAATATTTTGGGCAACCAAAGGAAAAGCTGAGACTCTTTATTTCCAAAGAAGAGATGAGAGTACAGATGTCCCGATTTGTGAAGAGATTCCGTCTTATTTCTTTGAGAAACATGATGACATTCCTACCTCTACCTGTGAGGAACCTTCTCCGAGACTCCCTGAGCATGTTAGCACACCTACGCCTATCATCCGCAAGAACACGAAGAAGAGAGTCAGTGTAGTTTGGAGAGAAAAATTTAATGATCTTATAGCACACTTGACTTGTTGTTGTGGTGAAAATCATTTCCGCCCCAATGCTCCTGATTCTGATACTGAGGTGGCGGTAGTCAAACCAAAGTGGCCCGATCCGGGTTGATCTTTTGAAATCTGTGTCAAGCTATTGACATTAAAAGAGCGCTCCTAGGAGGCAACCTAGTTATTTGTTTTTTTAGGTTGTTTTATTGTTTTAGAAGTAATACTTTAGTTGATTATGTGTTGATGGTTATTCCTCCTACATTCATTGTAAGTGTTTTGTGTTATGTGTTGCTCATGTACCCGTGTACCCGAGATTCTATGGTATGTCGAGTGTGGCGTATACTTTTGAGCGGGTTTCATAAAGCTTTTATGTCCAGTGTTGTCTATTCAAGTTGTCACGGTACATTCATGCTCCGGCTGACCTCTCCGCTAACTTTCATCCGACAACCACCGTTGAAACCAAATAAGTTTTCTTTTTCTTTTATTCTCGCATATCTCTGAGGACATAATGTGATTTAAGTGTGGGGGGTAAATTGGGTATGTTTTTATGCTATATCCTTTGAAATATGAGTGAATGTTAAATTTCCACGAAATTTAAATTTTTGTTAGTCTCGAGCATGTGGTTGAAACTAAATGCTTGCAAGTTGTAGTTTTCTAACGATGATAGTATGTGACTTAGTGAGATAATTATAGCATGTCTTTACTTTCATGGAGCTAGTATTCATTTTTCACGTTCACGAGAGCCTTTGATATTGAAGCAAGATTTTTGAACTATATCCTTTCATTGTTTTAGTGATTTATCTTAGGAAGGTCAGTATAGTAACACCTTAGTTAGCCCGTGTGCTGTGAATATCATAAAGTTTGAATGTGATAAGTGAGATGTAACTTATGTCTTGAAAAAAAAGAATGAATAAGCAATCATAATAAATACGTTTGTCGGAAGCTGGTTTATGATTGGAGTGCGGTAGGGCATTATCTCGAAATGTCCTATACCACTATGATGACCGTAAGCTCACGACGATCGTGAGAAGCTACCTTATGATTTGAGTAAGGTAGGGTGTTATCACGAAACATCCTATTCTACTATGATGGGTAAGAGCTCATTCTGATATGCGTCAAATTTGAAAATTTTTGAAAATGATGAGTAAAAATAAAGTGAAGTCTTTGTTATCATGGATCTTATACCCAGTAGAACCGCATGATATGCTATAGGGATTATCCTACTGAGTGCGTGGGAAGGCTTTGAGTGGAGCTATTACTGCCTATATCTAGGATAGTCATTGGATTTTTGAGAGGATATTTCTTTGGAAGGCTTGTTAAATTTGAAAAGGGCTTGTCACACATACACTGAATCTATCTCTGTGATGGTATTGTTTTCTATAGTTGTTGTATCTTTTGTTACGTGAGTTAGAGATCTATGTGGATTACATGAAAGTTGAGTTATAGTTTTGATTGTTTTGTCCGAGGACGTACAAAAAGCTAAGTGTGGGGGTGTTGTTAAGGCCATATTTATATGATTATTAAGGGTTATATTTCATTATTATTTCCCCACATTTGCATAATTTACATGAGAATTAAGGGTTTAAGTGTAATTATTTAGTAAGGATGATTTTAATATGGTTATTTGCAAAATTGATTATTTTATGTGTTAAATTAATGGAATTATTATTATTTGAGTTTTATTACATTTTGCAATGTTTATTTATCCTTTAGGAGGCTGAATTTCGAGTGCTAAAGAGGATAAATGAAGCTCAAGTCGAATTATTCAAGATAGAGTTGGAATTGGCTTGAAGAGAATGGATAAAGATGAAGAAATCCGATCCCAAGCAATCCAGCCGAGCGTTCAGTCTCCGTCCAGGATGGACGAGCATCCATAAATTCGAACAGGCGTTCAAAGGCATAAAATCAATACAGAAAGTTCAGCCAAGCGGTCGCGACGAGCGTTAATCGCGTCTGGGGGAATTCCAGACGAGCGTCCAATTTGACAGACGAGCGTCCGGGGCCGACTTACCTCCAGCCGACTTAAAACTCTATAAAAGCACCGCATTATGAAGCCTAAAACCCTAATCTTTTACACAACTCTTTCACGCATACTTTTACGTAGAAGCTGCGGCCAGAGAACCCTAATTCCATAGAGATGAATTTCTCCAATCCAACAATCTTGTCCAACATGATTGTTGGCTAAAAGCCTTGCAGTGAGTCGACGGAGGAAGCTCATCAACAACACAACCAACTAGAGGAGTTTGATACTAGATGAGTAGTGAGTTAATTCATAGTTTTTCATTACTTTGGATCTGTTTTGCATTGTTATGTTTTATTGGATTATGAATTTGATGAAACGATCTATTTATATTTGACGCTTGAATGATTATATGAAAGTATATTATTTAAGTTCTATTCTGTTCAAAGTAATGCAATTATTCATGTTATAAGAGATTAGGCATGATTAGTTGAGTAAAAGCTTGGAAACAATCTCGTGATTTCGTTTTGATTGCATGTTTAGTTTGTTTGAAAAGATAAACGAAACCTTAGAAATTTGATTGAAGATATTTGATCGAATTCATGAAAAATCACTACTAAAAACTATGTCTTTAGATCACCATCTAGTTGGGATTGTTGGTTGATGGGTGGAATCTAGTTGCCTCGCTGTGTTTTCCTTTATTGTTTATTAATCGAATCGTTAGTTTAATCTTTAGTTAAGTTCTAGTGTTTAAACCTTAAGTTTTTCCTGCTGATTTCCTGCACTTTTCCTTTCTGTTCGTAGTTGAACGTTCGTCCGCAATAGCAGACGCTCGTCCAGTAGATTCCGTTTCCAGACGTTCGTTCATTAAATTGAACGCTCGTCCAACTTGTCTGTTTTCTGTTCGTTTTTGTTTTCAGTTTTAGGTTAGTTAATAGTTGTGACATAATCGATATAGGTTTATACTTGAATTCGATAAACATTCCATTCCCTTAGGACGACCCGATAACATCCTTTACTACAGATCCTTATACTTGGGGTGTTTCGGTTATAAATTGTAAAACTAGTTTTTACCGAACAGCAGTTGACTAGCTTGGCAGTGCGGATGAACAGAACATTAGTGGAGAGAGTCAGATCTTTGCTCTTATAAGCAGGATTGCCTAAATGATTTTGGGGTAAAGCTTTGAGTACACTGGCTCATTTACTTAATTTATCTCCATGTGTTCCGTTGTAGAATGATGTTGCTAAGAAGGTATGTTCCGGTAAAGATGTATCTGTACCATTATTTGCGAGTTTTGGGTTGTAAAGCTTATGTTCATGTTCGTACAGATTAGAGGTCTAAGCTTGATGCAAAGACAAAACATTGTATTGTTCTGGGTTACGGTCAAGATTAGATTGGGTACAAATTTTATGATCCTGTTGACAAGAAAGTATGGGAAATAAAATTTAGTTGTGATGATGATTCATCTATAATTGTTTGTTTATTTTTTTAACCCCATTGATGAAGTGGAATAACTAGCTATTATTGTGTGAATAAAAAAGATGTCTAGAAACTGAATGTATAGGTTTTATTAGAGTCTGATTATTATATAGGTTATATCAGACAATCACTGTAATAGATAGGATTTAGTATAGTCTAGGACTCAAGCTGAAACTGAATCAAGAATGGTTCGTTGAGGAATCAAACTCATTTGGCCATATACTAAACTGAAGATTCAAGGCTGAGGGACCAGACTCAGTTTTGATGACTAAAGAACTGAGGGTTCAAACTCAGTTTATGAAGATTAAACGCCGAGAATATAAGGTTAGACTTTAGGAAAGTCTGTGATGGCCTGAACTAACTTTATAGATCTTGTATTGAAGGTCTGAGTTACATATGGATAATGTAACATAGTTATTCTAATGAGATGATTATGGTGTACTCTGATCTCACTAATAAAAGATCAGATGACAAACTAGAAGTATTAAGTTTTTGAAGAAAAGTAAAAACTGAGTTATTGCTTCAAGTCAGTTTGAAAACTGAAAACTCACAAGAATCGGTTCTTACTAAGTTATAAGGCAACAAGTTATCCAGAACATTGAAGATCAAGCAATATGATTGGATAAGAATCTGTGATTGTCATAAAGGACACTGACATCTGACATATTCTAAGAAGGACCATCAACAGCCATAAGGATTCAAATTTAAATGTTGGAAAATCCCCCACAAATTGAGGACTTCACATTCAAGAAACGTATGCAAGTTTTGAGTGCAAAATTAAGTATGAAATTGTGGAGTTCAAAATTGATATTAAGCAAGCATTCTATAAAGATCAAGAATTAAGGGGGAAATATATTTGTTTAAAAAACTCCTGCTAAGTCCATAATTGCAAGAACAAGATCAAGAAATCTTCTAAGTGTTTTTGAAGCATTCAAGAAATCATCAAGAGAAGATAACACTTGAAGAAGCAAAGGTTATGGTGCTAATCATATACATCAATAAGAAGAGGCTCACACACAAGTTGAATCACTTACTTGATTTAAGTCTCAACTTTGATTTTATCCAAGGTTGGACTGTGAAAAACCAAGGTTGTGCGAAGGACGGTTGAGCTGCAGTCATGAAGATTGTGTTTGCGGTGGAGCTGGTGAAGAGGCAATCATACCCTTCAAGGACAAGTGGAGCTGACTTAGGGACACAACAATTCAACATGTTAAAGACTAAGGCTCGAAGATTGTGAAGCTAGGTAATAGTCAAGCACAATCGTTCTTTACTTTGTGTCTTGTAACGTTAACTCAAGAACTTAGTGAATTTCCTCCAACATCACAGAAGAAGAGTGGACTGATAGGATTACACAACCTTGAACCACTATATACTTTGTGTTATATACATACGCGTTTACATTTAGAATTTTATGTATGTTTTTGTGATTGTTTACTTTATTGCATTTTCTAGCATATACAACTCATTTTACACCAGTAAACTGAAGTTCATACAACATATTTCAAGAGAACATAATAACTAATAATATGAACAAAAATGGCTTTAAAATATATTCCGCTGTATTTAACGAATATGTTGATCTAGTCATCCGACTGAATCTCAACACAGTTATCTTAACTCAAAGATCTTTTGAATTGAGTTTACTTAAGAGAGTAAAATTTTTTAGAGGACAAGTTTATTCACCCCCCCCTCTAATCTTGTCACAAACATTTCCAAGGGATCAACAGTTGGTATCAGAGCAGACCTTCATATCTGAAGAGATTGATTGTTCGTTATTTGGCTTAAAAAGATTTTTGAAACTTGCATCATTGATTCACAAAGTCGCATTAAAAGTTTAATTTGTTGTTCATTTTTAAGATTTGATGGATACAAGAGTAAATTACAGGTACTTGTTGCAGATACACATAAGAAACAGTTTGAAGCACTTGCTGAAGATCAAGTAAGTGCATCAAGAAGCAAAGCAATCATTCAAAGTGAAAGTCATCTTAATCCATACAATGTTGGTGAAACTCAGTTCTTGCTAATTAGCTTTTGCACTAGGAACTCACATGGAAAGTGGTGAAGAAACCATCATGTTTGGGACTGAACAAACAGAAAATCAAAATGATCCAAACGAAGGAAAACAAGCTATGATTGAAGGATGTGAAGAAGCCAGCATAGATACAAAATTGCCTGATTTCCTTTTTAGTTTTCCATGAAGTTGTTGTGATGCAAAGGTAATGTTAATTAGCCAGGAAACTTACACTTTATGTTGGGCTGGCATTATTGACACAAGAATTAAATAAAAAAACTCTCTTGCAAATTAACCAAGCCTTCCAAGCCCAATAGCATAAATGGTGCATCTAATGGGCTCTTCATCTTTTGTCTTGGGCTGCTTTTGCTCCAAACATATATCCAAGACCACATTATTCAAGGCTTTAAGTCCCCGGGATGGATCGCATTATTGGTTATGTCTTTACATTGGGGAAGACAGTTGTCAACTGGAAAGAAACTTTGCAAGAAATAGTAGCTTTATCAGCTACTTGGATCAAGCTAAGATTTATTGTGACAGTTTGAGTGCAGTTTGTCTTGATAAGGATCAAGTTCATCATGAGAGAACCAAGCATACTGATGTGAGGTATCATTTTCTAAGAGACGAGAGAAGGGTTGTAGTGAAAAAGATCAGAACCAAGGAGAATCCTACTGATATGCTTACTAAACCAGTTGAACAGAGCAAGTTTCACTTGTGTTTGGATTTGCTGAATGTCAAGAGCTTATAATCTGGAAATATTGAAACTCGGCTGAGGACAAGTAAGCTGAGTGGAATTTATGGAGAAATTTGGTACAAGTACATCCTGGCATTGACGAATGCGTTTGGTACAAGTACATATTTTATGCAATCTGATTGACTGTGAATGCGAGTTCAAGTCAAGGTGGACATTCATCGGCAAGCTGTTGAGTTTGTGACATAAAATCTACATGTGGTGGAACTAATCTAAGAAGTCTCCTGAGAATGACGGTCAGCTGAACAATGTATTTGGTTCTGTGAATGTCAGCTGAGTGAAGTTCAACTGAGTTCTTCTGGAAGTCAGCAGTGTGTTGAGTCTGCTGAGGGTATGTTGAATAAAGCTGAGTTTTACATCGTGCAGGTTGGTTACATGTCTGGAAGGTCAGTTGATGTTGAGTTTCGTCTGGTGGAGTCAGCTGGAGCTGGGGTCCATATTTGGGGTATTTATGACAGTTCAGACAAAGGTCCTATAGCAGTTAGTGTTTAGGGAATTGTGTCTATAAATAACAATGTTGTAATCAATGCAGTGTGTGTCTTTCGTAACTTTGTGCATACTAAAATATCTCCTTTTCTGTCTGTGGAGTAGTCGGCACGATGCTGGAAACCACAAAAAAATCTCTCTATTCTCTTTGTTTCTGTGTTTTATCAACTCCGCCATTATTTACTGTTACATTGCTTCAGTTTTATATTTTTGGAGTGTAAGTTTATCCTCCACGTTTCAACATATATATATATATATATTGTTTTTTATATGTATGTACATAGATCTGTACTCGGCGGCCACACATAAAAATTTACTAGCAGCAGCAGCATGTACCAAATAATATCTACTATTGACCTTTCCCACCAATAATGTAAACAAAAAAACTGACAGTACGGTGATGCTGTAAATTTCATCAGAAACAACATCAGGGGGAATTTATAGCACTAGGGGCGCCTCCGGCCATGGTCCAGATCCCCCAAAATGTATGAATTTAAGGACCCTGTAAAATTTTCACTCAAGAGTATATATATATATATATATATATATATATATATATATATATATATATATATATATAAACAATTAGAAAAGATGGATACATCCTCGGCGTATTTACCTTGTATGAAAACCGCATTTGAATCACAGTTTTGTCCTAGTCCAAACAGTGTGCATGTATCTGAGTGAAATTCAGTATCTCCGTTGCAGTATTGATCATGTCTTGAAGGTTCCCCAAAAAATCAACGTATGGTCCGAAAGTTTTATAACGGATCGATCACGAAGTGATAGTGATTGTGAGTAAAGAGCAAACAATTAACAAGTAAATAACACATAAACATGAAGAACACAAATTTAACGTGGTTTCCGGCAATGTGCCGACTAGTCCACGGACAAACGATGATGATTTTATAATCACAAGAAAGTTATAATTTACATGTATTACAGATGGTATTTATAGATTTTGGAGTCCAACCCTAACCGCCTTTACAACCAATCAAATAATGACTGAAATACCCTAGAAGTAACCTTCACCAATACGAAAATCATGCAAACGTGTTCCCCAAGTAATGTTGATATCCAACTCGGCAACCTTAGCAGACTGTTCAACACTGTTGATTTTCTCAGCTGAGCACCAGACTGAGCAGCAGATTCATGCTCTGCTAACCAAGCCAGGTTTGAAATTCAAACTCAGCTGACCTGACTCAACATGCATACTTTAAGTCACCATTACAAATCTCCACCTTGACTTCAACCTCATGAATACTGATCAGATGCACGATCTAGTGCCACACTTCCTCTTTGTCTTCAGATTTGAATACCTCAGTAGACCCCCCTCCCCAGTTCGACTGAGTATTCCCATATTCAGATTAACAGTTTTTGATGTTCAGCAAGACTAGACAAACCTGAGACTTGCCTCTTAGAACTGGTTTAGTGAATATATCAGCAGGATTAACATCTGTGTTGATCTTTTCCACTTTGACCCTCCTTTCATTCCTCAGAAAATTGTACCTAACATCAGTGTGCTTGGTTCTCTTATGATGAATCTCATCTTTGGCCAGACATATTTTACTGAGAATTTCGTAATACACCATGGTTTGAAATTGTTGCAGACTCAGATCATTGACTAGCCTTTTTAACTAGGTTGCCTCCTTTGTTGCTTCTGTCAATGCCATATACTCTGCTTTAGTAGTATATAGTGTCATTGTTGCCTATAAAGTTACCTTCCAACTTACCATAAAACCAACCAAATTAAACACATACACAGTCACATATCTCATGTTGTCCACATCATCAGCATAATCAAAATCAAATTACCATGTGAATAAACATTAAGTGTCACCACCATAAATGAGTCCAATATAAGATGTACCCCTAAAGGACCTAAACATCCTCTTAACTGCTATCCATTGTTCCTTCCTTGGTTGAGCCATTAACATGCTGACAACACTAACTGCCCGAGCCAAGTCAGGCCTAGTACAAACCATGGCATACATTAAACTTCCCACTGTACTAGCATAAGGAACCTTTGACATGTGTTCTTCCGCTTCAGCTGACTGTGGGGCAAACACAGCAGACAAACGTATATTTGGTGCCATTGGAGTATCTATGGTTTTGGCTGATGACATGCCAAACTTGGATAGTATATTTTCAATAAACCTCTGCTGAGATATGAAAAAATTCCCTTGCTTCCTATCTCTATAGATCTCCATCACTATAATTTTCTTTGCATTATCCAAATCCTTCATCTCAAATTCAGCAGATTCTTTAGATCTTGAATATATGACTTGTTCACATCAACTATCAGCATGTATCCACATACAGAACCAAATAGATGATTGAACCTTCCTTCAACTTTTTGTGATAAACACAACATACATATTGACTCCTGCTATAGCCCAACTGTATCATATAGCTTGCAAACTTCTTGTACCACTGCCTTGGGGCCTGCTTAAGTCCATACAAGAACTTCTTCAACTTACAAACAAAACCTTCCATAATAGGAACTTGGAAACCCTCTGGCTGAGTCATATATATTTCTTTATCTACATCCTCATGTAAAAAAGTTGTCTCCATATCGAATTTCTAATGTTTGAAATTCTTATGTGCCACTACAACCAGTAGTGTGTCTGACAACTGGTGAGAATATCTCTTCATAGTCCACCCCACCTTCTAACTAAACACTCTTGCAACCAAACGTGCCTTATATCTGATGCCCTCAGCAAGGGATCTTGCTTCCTTTTTCTTGAAGATCCATTTGCAGCTCACCACCCTTTTATCCTGTGGTTGTTTGACAAGATCTCAAGTCTCATTCTTCTGAAGTGACTACATTTCTTCTCATATCGTAGCAAGCCATTGGGATACCTATGAACATGACATAGCTTCCCAATAAGTGGATGGCTTAAATCTATCCACCTCTAACCCATGTTCAGCAGACTGGTTTGGATCCAGTTCTAGATCCGCTGAGTGCTGACTATCCTCTACTGAGTCTTTTAATCAGTAGCCTCTACTTCAAGCTCCACATGTTTGTCAACCTTCTTAGTTCTAGACCCAATTTCACATTCATACGGGCCTTCACAGATGTGTTAAGCATAAATTTTTCATCAAAAACTACACTCCTGCTAAGTATAACCCTGTTTTCTGCTGATGGCCAGATTCTATAACCCTTAACTCCATCACCATATCTCACAAATACTCCCTTCTTGGCTCTGGGTTCTAGTTTACCTTCACTAATATGATAGTACAATATGCTATTAAATACCCTCAGCCCATGAGTAATCTGCAGGCTTACCTAACCAAACCTCAAGTGGTGTTTGGAATTTGATCCCAATGTGAGGCCCTTTATTGATTCAGTAGTATGTTGTGCTGATAGCCTCTACCCAAAATCTTCTTGCCAGTACTAGAATTAGAGAGCATGCACCTTTCCCTCTCTAAAAGAGTTTGATTCATCCTTTCTGCAACACCATTCTGTTTCAGAGTGTTTCTGACAGTATGGTGCTTATAAATACCTTCATTCTTGCAGAATTCATCAAACTCGGACCAACAAAATTCTAGTCCATTATCAATTCTAAGTCTCTTGATCTTCTTCCCTATCTGATTCTCCACCAATGCCTTCCACTTCTTGAAGTGTTTGAATGCATCACTCTTATACTTCATCATAACTACCCAAACCATCCTTGAATTGTCATCTATAAAAGACACGAAATACTGTGACTGCCCAACGACTCCACCCTTAAAGGTCCCCAACAATCAAAATGAACATAGTCAAGTGTCCATTTTGTGATGTGAATGGATTTTGGGAACTTGCTCCTATTTATCTTCCCAAATACACAATGTTCACAGAAAATCCAACTCCTTGACTTTAAGTCCCCCAAGTACATCATACTTATAAAGAATTTGCATCCCTCTTTAACCCATATAACCCAATCTAATATGCCACAACTTGGTTGGCTGTGACAGGTAAAGTTCTGATGATGCAACAACAGCAGAACCTAATACAGTAGACCCTTGTAGATGTATAATGCCCCATGTTTTATACCCTTTAGAATCACAGATGAATCATTATAGACATTCACCACTCCACCTTCACTCCCGAACTTGAAACCTTTGTTGTCTAGAAGACTAAGTGATATCAGATTCTTAGTCATCTGTGAACATGCCTAACCTCATTCAGTGTGTAAAATTTACAATCATATGTCCTTAGTTGAACTATGCCAATCCTAACAATTTTCCAGACCTTGCTATTAGCCATAGCAATATGGCATCCCTTCACTTGATCATAGATTGAGAACCACTCCTTTTTTTGATCCACGTGATAAAATTCCCCAGTGTCCAGAATCTACGTATCCTTGTGCCCTACTGACTCTTAGACTGCTAGTGTCAGATCTTCTTTAGAGTTGGTGTCTTGTTCTACTGAAGCAGAAGTGCCCTGCTGCTTCTTCCTCATTGCAGTAATTACATAAATCCTTTGCCTTAGGACCCTTGGAACCCTTATTGGATTTCTTCTTCCTAGGATTTCCCGATCTTCTGCTGAATCCACTAGCCACCAACCTAGCAGAATGACTGTCTGTACCAGAACCAGATGCCTTATGGTGTAGCTCTCGAGCTTGGAGAGATGATCTCACATCCTCCAATGGCACTAAGTCCTTCACAACAATAAAGAACAGCAGAAAGCTCTCATAAGATGCAGGCAATGACACTAATAGGTCCAGCAAAATTTTGTTCAGCTGATCAAGATGATCCCTCAGCTGAGTGGTACACTACAAGAAAAATGTCATTTTGTGACGAAATAAAATATGACACTTCAAAATTCATCACCGTACAATAAATTTTGAGATGAATATTTTTGAATCCTCACAAATAAGTATTTCATAAACTTTTACAATCTTTCCATGGCAAATAACTTTCTCCTCCGTCCCAATGAAAAATTGATATTTTTTTGCAAATTATATATAAATCATATGGGTGAGCAATTTATAAATTCGTAACCAAATGTTTAATGTGAGGAAATATTTTCATCACGTAATAAATTCCAGCAAAAACTGGCTATAGGCGTGAACATTTTCCATTTTCTTTTTTATCTGCCCGCCTATTTTTTCCTATTTCGCTCGTTTTTTTCGTCACAAATCACAATTCACAGAAAAGAGGTTAGTGTTTGTAGCTTTGAATTTCACTGATTGCTCATCGTTTGGTTCTCCAGTCCCGTGTTTTTTTCGCTTTCAAGTTTCAAGTTCTAAGTGATTTGAGATCGTGTTATCTCTCTCTAGTGTCTACTTTAATGTTTTGTTGGTATTTGTTATTGAGGATTCTTTTATTTGTTTATTCTTAATTGCACAGCATTATCAAAAGATAAGCATATGTAATCCTTTTTTTTTAAATGCGTATTATCCTTATACTTAATTAAAGGTTTCATGTTTCAGTCTCTTTATTTTCTTCATTTGTATTTGTACTAACATTGTTCATGTGGAGGTTCCTGGCATGGTTGTGAATGAAATTTGTGTTAAAATAAATAAATAAATAAATAATCAATCCGTGTCGTATGCGATATATCATGATGGTAAACTAGTTTTAACTCAATTTATTACCATTAAAAATAAGTAAATTTTTGGCTGTTTTATTGTTTTCTATTGTCCATGTTTGTAGCACATTGCTTGGCTCATTCAAACACTAATGGATAGAAGATGGATTTTAAATCAGAATTGCCTCAATTCAATTCCTTTATTTTGTTCTAAGAGTTATATTTTCTTCTTTGTTTACATGAAATAGATGAATTTATTTGTATGCTGTTTATTCTTCATTTTGGCAGGATCCTAAAGGCCTCAAAATGCAAAAAACATGCTTTTCATTTATACAAGTAAGTTAGTGTTATATTATATATGCAAATCTGTTATGTAGTTGTTTTTGTTTCGGCAAGTTTTTTACACTGCAGTTTCGTTGCACAGCACGGTCTAGAGCTAAAAATCGACTTTTCGATCGATCAAATTTTTGTTGGTTGATTGTTCAATGCCTTTTGTGTAGTCGTTGTTCAATATATTTTTCACAGTCGATTGTAGAGCTGAGAATCGATTTTATGCTGGTCGATTGGCAAGATCAATTGGAAATCGCCAGTGTGAAAGTCGATTCTCAGCTATGAAATCGACTTTCTGCGGTTTGATTGTTTTAGGTGGTAGTGTCAGGCTAAAAATACTCTGGTAGGCACCCAGTTACATGACTACGCAAAAAGATTTTATATTCATACATGTTGTAGTGTGGACTTGATTTTGGAAAACAGGATAATGAGGGAAAAGAAAGTTCCTTTTGATCAATGGATTATGTAAGAGAGATAAACGATGTGTTAAACAATGCATCATTTGTGAGTTAGCATGGATCAGATGGTAGGATCTTAGGGGAGATAAGTAGTAGATTGATTTCAAGAAACAGTTCTTAGACGGGGTTCAATCATTTGAATCTTAATAATTTGAATCAACTTAGCTTTGAATCTTGCAATATGATAATACATGGACTTTGAATGCGGATAAGATAAGTTGATTATTTGTTCGCAGGATAAGATGAAATGAATGCGGGATGAACACAAGGAGAAATTGATTGCTGAAGCACCAATGGAGGTTGAGTAAGAAATCATGAGTAAAACTCTTGGGCACAAAGGGCGATCTATTTATGGTGTAGGTTCTTTTCCACGATTGGAAACCACCAAATCATTTGTTACATCTTCTATGGCTTCAAAATCTGAGTTGGCTGAAATTCAAAATCAAGTAAAGTTACTAGCAATCAGTTATAAGATTATGCAAGAGGAAAATGAGAAACTAAAAGCACAAGTGACAGCCCTCTTGACATCACAGTGAAAGAGTAGCTGCCATTCTGATGAGCCTAACAACTATCCAGATGATGATCCCAATAAAGATGAGCTAGCAGACTATGCATCGTCAAATTTATGATTGATTTTCAATTGTCTAATTCTCTAGCATTATTAGAATTTTGCAAATATTAGTTTATCAAACTTGTGAATTTTTGAATCTCTAGCAGACAGCGTAATACTTTTTTAAGTTTTGATTTTGAAACTTCTGCACTATTTTGGAACTACTTTATTACCAAGCTATTATTTGCCATTGTATTGATTTGGTGATGCAAAAATCAAATTCATCATGTATAATACGATTATTTGACGAAATTGGGGGCTTGCAATAACATATAAAGTGATGTAGAATTCGTCACAAAATTTTCTATTATATCAAACATAATTTCTCACGTTTGAAATCAATATGTGACGAACTAGTGGTTAGGATAGGAACATTATGTGAGAAATGCTCACTTTTTGTGATGAAGATTTTATCACATATCATAAGAATTTGTGATGAATTAAAGGTCACAAATTGCATTTTATTTTGTATATTCTCCTATTTTAGGTGACAAATTGGTCATCACTTTAACATACAATACGTAAAAAATTTATGGCGTCACATATTTAAGCCAAAAGTGACGACTTTGTCGTCACTAATTTATCTAAAATGACAGAGTGGAAAATGAAATATGTGATGAATTGTTCGTCACATATTTAACAAAAACGTGAGGAATAATAAATTCGTCACAGAATACTTTTTGTGATTTATGAGAGGTGACGACCTGTGTGATGCACGAATTTCATCACAAATAACCAAATATGACGAAATTTACTTATTATGTGATGAACCCTGGGCGTCACAAAATGTCAATTTTCTTGTAGTGACCCTCATGCCTCTCTAAATTGAACAGACATTGCTTTAAATAACAACTTGTTGGTTAAAGAATTTGTCACATACAGACTCTTAAACTTGGACCACACCTTCTCTGCTATGTCCCCTATAGAAACTTCTGTGATAATATCATCTGACAAGAACAACATAATTGTTGATTATGCTTTCTCCTCCAAATTGGCTCTCTCAGCAGCACTTCATTTGTTGATTTTGACAAAGGACCCCATAGTCCCTATTGTTTCAACATAGCACGCATCTTGATCTGCGACAGACTAAAAATTTTGCTTGTTGTAAACTCGTCAATTTTAACATTTAAAGAAGACATCTTTCTCACCAGAAAAGCTTGCGTTGATCCCAAATCCTTGCGTCAAATATGACCGTGGTGTCAATCAACCTCCTTTCTTCAAATAGATAAACAGATTTCCCAACAGAACCTGGACGCTCTGAAACCTTTTTGTTATAACAGATCGACCAGGAAGTGATGGTGATTGTGAGTAAAGAGCAAACAATTAACATGTAAATAATACATAAACAAGAAGAACACGTATTTAACGTGGTTTACGGCAATATGCCGACTACTCCATAGACAAACGCGGATTATTTTATTATCACAAGAAAGTTACAATTTACATGTATTACAAATGGTAATTATAGATTTAGGAATCCAAACCCAGCCGTCTTAACAGGCAAACCAGATAATGACTGAAATACCCCAAAATTAAGCTTCACCAAAACGGAAAACCATGCAAACTCATGAATCTTTTGATCTAAATCTCCAAAAGTGATAAAAACAATTCTTCAATTTTACTATTTTTTCATGCTCTTCCTTTTGAGACTTGGTTCAATAACATTACATCGGTTTTCGTGAAATTCACTATCAAAATTCACTTAGTGAATCCTAAATACCAGTGAATTTCGATTAATAGTGAATTTCGAAAGTGGATTTTCAGAAATTACATCGGAATATGGTGAATGTGGTCACAAGATAAAGAGCATGAAAAAATAAAAAAATTGGTGAAAGAATTTTCAAGTTTGGAGTTGTAGATTGAGAAATATAAATATTTAAAAATGTTGAATGAAAGAGAAAGTGTGTTGTAATTTTTTGGAGAAAAACGAGCCTATCCTACTATCTAATACAAAGACAAAGGGGATCATTGTGGGCTTGCCACGTGTCACCCCCTGATTGGTCCGGCCATTAAATTTTTTTAATCACATATTTTTTTAATATATCACATAAATATATATATATATATATATATATATATATATATATATATATATATATATATATATATATATTTATTCTATCTTATTTCCTCTACGATATGTATGTGTGTCCGAACGACGTCCTTCGATATTTTAGTGTGTCCGAACGACGTCCTCCGAATTAGGTCCTCCGAACGAAGACGTCCTCCGTGTGTCCGAACGATGTCCTCCGATCTGAACGAGGACGTCCTCCGTGTGCCCGAACGACGTCCAGCGTGTGCCCGGACGATGTCCTCCGATCCGAAAGACATCCTCCGACTCAATATGAACCCGATGAATTGGAACCCCATTGACGATGACAAATTATGTCACCTTAATGATTTGAGCCCTAATTTAATCTAGTGATGAACACACAAGAACCCTAACGCCAAAAAGAGGAATGAGGGGGTGGATTTTATTTATGCGGCTGAGTCCAAGATCAGTATCTTGGATTGCCTACGTATCTCGCTACATTCCCGAATCAAGCCTTACGTAGTTCCTGGAATGGGGTATTTATAATGACAATACTTGCCTAAACCCTAAGGTTAAGTCGGCTTATGTTATTGTCATCTTTACCCTTAAATGGGCCTTGACCCTTGCCCAAGCTATCGCTGTGGGTGGGCTCGATACGGTGGCGCGACTCGCCCTCGGTGTCGATACTGCCGACTTGCGGTGATCGACCCTAGACTCATTGTCCTACACTGCTGGCTGGTGTGGACTCTATCCTTATGGACTTGTCATCTCACACTGCTCGGTAGTCGATAGTCGTAACCTGGAGCCGGTTAGATGGCCCTAGCCTCGGTCCTGGGTCTCGACATGAGTGTGTTGTAGCTTGTTCATAACGTGATGACCAACCGATAGACGACACGTGGAGGGAGTGAAACCCTGTATCGTCATAAGCCCCAGGACTTGAGAGAGGTGACTCCCGTTATCCGAGGTCGAGTCTGTCACACTAATCCGTCATCGAGTTGGGTTTTCCTTTGGGCGGGAGAAAGCCCGCCTTTTCACAACCTCAACTGCCTTGTAGCCACGTGGCACGATATCTGGCATACGAAACGTTTCGAATCCCGTAAAAGACGCGTCATTGCCTTGATTGTCGTGATTTCCAGGGGTTATAACCCCCAATACCCACGTCTTTTCAGTTCATTTGCAAATCTTTTGCTTCATATATAAAAGAGGAGAGGATAGAAGCTGCTGCAAAACCCGGTTTGTTATTTTCTTCATCTCATTCCCCAAACTCCAAAACACCAAGTAAGATCATGTCTTTTATCTTAGTGTTCTTCATCTTTTTGTTTGATTTTATCTATGTCAAGTAGTAGTAGTGCTACAGAATCCGATAGGGGTAGCGGAACGCCTTCCCAATCCCAAATTCCGGTACCTGCCGTCTCCGATCTTCTTCTCCGGCAAGATTCCGGCGAACCCTCCGCTTCTTCTCCTCCTGTCCCTCACCAACCTAAGAAATTAGTGACTAGGATGGACGGGAAAGGTGCTAAGGGATGCCTCAGCGTACTCTCTTCTGAGGAGGTTGTCGAAATCTGCAGGAAGTATAACATTGTTAATCCTCCCTTCGAGTCTCGACTTCCTTCTGGTAATCACATGTTTGCCGATGAGCCCCCAGAGGGGTTTTGCGCCGTTTACGAGAATCAACTTGCGAGTGGACTAAGGTTCCCACTCTGCCCCGCCATCCTCGCGATTCTACATCATTATGAGATTAGTGTTTCTCAGATCGCCCCAAACGGTGTCAGAACTCTGATGGGGTTTATAATAGCCTGTCGAGTGGCTCAGGTCTGCTTCTCGGTGCCCTTGTTTCGATACTACTACAAGATAGCCGCTACACCCGACAAAGTCAGGGTATTCATTCCAGAGAAGAACCAACCGACATGAGTTCATAACCAGGGGACCTTCTTCACACGGGGAGTGGAAGCCTCATTTTTTCTTTCTCCGTCATGGCCTGGATAACCCCTACATAGGGCAGTGAAGGTCGAGAGACGGAAAACAGGACAAGCTTGGGAAAGATCCGGTTCTACACGAGGCTCGTCTCCTGGGTGGACACAACTTCGAGGTGTGTACTCGAGACCTGAGTCTCCTGTATCACCTGGCCTATTTGGAGGAAGCTGGGCCGATGCCATACGTGGGTTTTAACGTCCCAGATCACGAGAACCGTAGGATGTTCCCTATTCGCCTGCTTTTACATACTTGTCATTTGTCGTGTTTGATGGCTTGTTGCTTGTTTTATTTATCGATCACACTAACTTGTCTTTTTTACTTTTTTGCAGTGGGGAGGTTTTCCAAGGTCACTGACCCCACCCGTATCCCCGAGTCGACGGTCATTGCTGCTCCACCCCTCGGAGGTCGTGCTACCCCTGACTTGCCGGTGGCTGAGACCAGGGCGCCTTCTACTTCCCGAGATGGGGGTGCCACCCAGTCTGAACCTACCCCTGCTGCTATAGAATCGACTGCCGCGACTGGATCGACTGACCCACCTCCGATCACCGGTAATTTGACAGTCCGATTTGGTTCTCTTCGAGATGAAGACGAGGAGGAGATTGTCGATTTAACCTCGAATGTCGAGGCTAATGTCGAGGAGCCGGCGGCGCGAACAAAGAAAAGGCCAACTGTCGCCGAGGTGGTGAGGGAGCAACTTCGAGAGGCGAAGAGGAAGAAGGTTGCTGAGACCTCCACCGAGTCAGGGATCGGTGTGGACTGGGTTGCCGACGATTACGCTGGCGTGGACGACAAGAACCTGTCCTTCGTGCTGCGAAAGTTAAATCGTCTTGTAAGTCGATCCTTCTTTTCCTATTAGCTTCTCTCGAGGCCTATGCCTTGTCCCTTTTCTAATACATTCTTTACGTTTTGTAGAATACCCTTGTTGGTCGGAAGGCTGCCCGACGGCTGGCCAAGACAGGGGAGTCGGCGGATGAGATCAAGAGGGAGAATGGCAGACTGCTTCAAGACAATGTCGCCAAAAGTGCTGCCCTTTCTGCTGTGGAGAAACAGTATAATGAGTTGAAGCACGAGTCGGTCGCCGAGCTCGAGAAGCTGCAAGATAGGTTGGTGGCTGCTGAAGCAAAGCTGGCCACTACCGAGAAGGAGCTGGACCGACTGCGAGATGAAAGGCAAGATCAGGGTAGAGAGCTGCTCAAGCTGGCTCAAGACTATGAGAGGCTGCAGAAGTGTCAGAAGGCTGCGGATGAAGAAGCTAGGAAGGCTCGCCAAGATCGAGATGCGCTACAGGCTGAATTATATCGAGCGCAGGCGCAGGTCGAAGAGGCTAAGACCGAGGCCATCATGGAGTATCGCAAGTCATCCAATCTTGAAGATGATCTAGAAGTGATCATGCGGGCTTCGATGATGGGTGGATACACCCTGGCCGTGGATAAGATGAAGGAGGTCATTCCGAGCTTCGACATGTCAACTCTCCAGACGCCGATGTTCTACAATCCCGACTCGGAGAAGATATACGACCAGTATATCGAAGAGTTTCAAAAGGGAGAGTCCTTGGCCATAAAGTATGCTCCTTCCGCGTCTGCTCCTGCTGTCGATCCGACTGCCACTGATCCGACCTCTGCCAATACTGAGCCGACCCCTGAAAACAACCCCTGATCATTATCTTTTAAATCTTTTGTTGATTTGTTATCTTGAACTTGGATCTGTAATAACATTTATTTTAACTTTGGCTGGTCTTTTCGACCTGGCCTTGTTTTGTAATGACTTCGCGTTGATTTTGATTTGATTTTGCTATCTTTTTGATGTATTGTAGTCTTGACATGCTGTTGTAGCCTCTGGCTCTTTTCGCTACTCGCTGATATTGTATTGCGCTTGTTGATATTGTGTTGCCCCCCAAGTGTATTATGAACCTTTAGTTCTTATTGCACTTGAGATCGAGTTGCTTGCCTTAGTCTTTTGCCCCTTAGGCTTAGTTGACCTTTGGCTGAGCATTTTAATGTAAACTGTCCCTGATCTTTGGTCTTTTTTGCCACTTAAGCTCTTTCGACCATCGACTGGGACGGGTGGCCCGACTATGCGAACCGTCCTTTGTCTAGGCCTTTTTCGCCCTCTGGGCTCGTTTGGCTTTCGACTTGGACAGGTGGCCCGACTATGCGAACCGTCCTTTGCTTTGGCCTTGTTTGCCTCTTGGGCTCGTTTGGCTTTTAGCTCGGACCTTTGGCCCGACCCTGCGAACCGTCTCTATGCCTTTGCATTCGTCGCCCATTAGGCTAACTTTGCTTTGGCTTGTCTAGATTTCCGACTTGCGGATTTCTCAATTCGTTGTTGATTATTTTGCCTTTAACTTTGGTGTCACATTGGACTTGTATCGTTTTGGCTATAAATCCTAACAAACACAGAAAACATCTCGAAAAGATGCAAATTTATTAGGATACTCATAAAATTGTCTCATGGACTTATTACAAGATTCATAAGTGAAAAGTAAACAAGTTCGTCAAAGTAAAGCTTATCTCAAACATAATACTTCCTCAGATTCTTGGCGTGCCAATGTCGAGGAATAGTAGTTCCATCTGCCCGACCAAGTTGATAAGACCCTTTGGGGTGGACCTTCAGGACCTGATAAGGTCCTTCCCAATTCGGGGTTAATTTTCCGGCTGCCTCCTGTCGACTTGCTTCATTCTTCCTTAGAACCAAATCACCGACTTTGAAGTATCGATGCCTGACTCTCGAGTTGTAATACTGAGAGATCTTCTGTTTATACCTTGCCATTCTAGCTGAGGCTATCTCCCTTCGCTCTTCGATATTGTCCCTTTCTTGTCGGAGTTCGGGATCATTTGTCTCCACATTGTAGGCCAGAACTCGAGGGGAAGGGACCCCAATTTCTGCGGGTATCACCGCTTCACATCCATACACTAAAGAAAAAGGGGTTTCTCCTGTCGATGAATTAGGAGCTGTCCTGTATGACCACATGATGCTCGGAAGCTGAACTGCCCAATCTCGACCTTCTGCCTCTAGTCTCTTCTTTAACCCCAGCTTGATCTGTCGGTTAGTTTGTTCGACTTGACCGTTTGCCTGGGGGTGAGCCACTGAGGTGAATCGTTGGTCGATTTGGTACTCATTGCACCATTCTCTAACTAACTTTTCGATCTTCAAACCGGGTACCGTTATCCGAGATCAAAGCCTTTGGAATTCCATACCTACATAGAATGTCGACCCACAAGAACTTTTTAATGGTTGCAGCTCGGATGTCGGGCAAAGCCTTAGCTTCTACCCATTTTGTGAAGTAGTCCACCGCGACGACCACGAATCTGAGATTTCCCGGAGCTCGGGGTAGGGGTCCAACAATATCGACTCCCCACTGATCAAATGGCCAAGCTGACGAGATGACATTCATGTCCTGCGCTTGTTGATGGGAGATATTATCATGAATCTGACAAGTGTTGCATTTTTGGACAAGACTATTCGCATCTCGTTGCATCGACGGCCAAAAATACCCAGCTAACCTGCATTTTCGAGCTAAAATTCTAGCCCCGCAGTGGTTTCCACATGCTCCTCTCTGAATTTCTTCCAAGAGATATTCACCTTCGGTTTCAGATACACATCTTAACCATGGACTTACAAAAGATTTTCGATAAAGGATGTCGTCGAAGAACGCATATCGAGTGGACTGGAGTCGAACTTTTCTTGATTGCACCTTATCAGATGGTAATATTCCGTCCTTAGGGTATAGAGCGATCGAGTCCATCCACGTGGCCTGCTGAGTAATCGGCTGGGCCTCCGTCTCGATGTAACTCCTATCGGTCAGTAACTCGACCAGAACCTTCTTGCTTGACATGAAGTTTGATGCCAACTTGGAGAGCGCATCGGCTCTCTTGTTCTGACTTCGGGGGACTTGCTCAAACTGAACTGTCTTGAATTTTGGTATGAGGCTTTGGACAACTGCTAAGTAATTCTTCAGGGTTTCTTCCTTAGCCTCATACTCCCCTTTCACATGATTGACCACTAACTGTGAGTCACTGTAAACCGACAAATCTTCGACACCCAGCTTTAAGGCGAGCTTTAAACCAGTAATCATAGCCTCATACTCGGCTTCGTTGTTCGTTGCTTTAAAGTCGAATCGAAGGGCGTAGAAAATTCCTCGCCTTCGGGCTTACGGAAGAGCCTGCTCCTGCCCCTCCTTACTCGATGCTCCATCGACCAAGAGTCCATTTTTCCTCCGGGCTTTGCTTTTCCCGATCGAGTTGGACGGAGATCCTTTGACCAAAAAATCGCCAAGGCACAGTGCTTTTATCGCAGTTCGAGGGACGAACTCGATTTAAGATCTTGAGCCATTTCAATCACCCATTTTGCCAATCGACCTGAGGTGTCGGGTTTTGCCAATATTTGCTTTAGTGGTTGGTCAGTGACTACCACAATGGGATGAGCTTGAAAATAGGGCCTCAACTTTCTCGAGGCATGAACAAGACATAATGCTAACTTCTCGGCTGGCGAGTATCGGACCTCGGGGCCATGCAAAGCCTTGCTGACAAAGTAGATTGGCACCTGGCCATGTACCCCTTCTCGAACCAGGACCGCACTCACTGCCTCCTCGCATACTGCCAAATAAACTAACAATCTTTCCCCGTCTCGAGGTGAAGTTAAGGTAGGTAACTCTGATAAATAAGTCTTCAACTCTTCAAAGGCTGTCTGACATTCATCATCCCAATGAAAAGGACTGGCCTTCCGGAGTATCTTGAAAATTGGTAGTGCACGCTGTGCTGATCTCGATAGAAATCTGTTGAGAGCTGCCATTCGACCCGTGAGCCTTTGTACTTCCTTGATATTTCGTGGTGCGGGCATATTCTTCAGTGTATCAATTTTATCCGGGTTTGCTTGAATCCCGTCCTCCGAGATCATATAGCCCAAGAACTTACCCGACCTAACTCCAAAGGTACACTTCTTCGGGTTTAGCCTCATCTGTGTTTCCCTCAATACCTCAAAAACCTCTCGAGCATCGACTAGGTATTGTCTCATAGATCGACTCTTGATAAGCAAGTCGTCTACATAAACTTCCATACATCTACCAATTTGTCTTGCAAATATCTTATTGACTGCCCTCTGGTATGTTGCCCCAGCATTCTTTAATCCGAATGGCATGGTCACATAGCAGAAGGTGCCGAATTCTGTGATAAACGCTGGTTTTTCCGCATCTCGAGGATCCATTAAAATCTGATGGTATCCTTTATATGCATCTAAGAAACCAAAAACTTCAAAATCAATGGTTGAATCTACTAACCTGTCAATTTTGGGCAATGGATACGAGTCTTTTGGGCACGCTTTGTTCAAATCTGTAAAGTCCACACACATGCGCCAACTACCGTCAGGCTTCTTGACTAAAACCGGGTTAGCTAGCCATTCTGGGTATAATACCTCTTTTACTATCTTGGCTGCTAGTAGCTTGCCAACCTCTAACTCGATAGCCTTGAGTCGATCCAACGCAAAATTTCTCTTTTTCTGCTTGACTGGCTTTTTAGCCTGGTCAATCTCGAGCTTATGAACCGCGATGTCGGTGGACAGTCCCGGCATGTCGGTGGCTTTCCAGGCAAAGATGTCTCTGAACTCGATTGAAAGCTCGACCAGTAGCTGTTTTTCCTTCTTTGGGATCCAAATCCCGACTTGCAAACATTGACATTGATCGTCCCTCTCCTCCCAGAGTCGGACATTTTCAACTGCATCACTGGAGACCCAACTCTTCTCCTCTTCTTCCTCTGGAATCAGTTCCTCGATTAGGACTTGTTGAACCGCCATCTTCCCATTCATGACAACAGAGTTACAACTCCGAGCGACTTCAACGTCTCCTTTTACTTCGTGGGAACCGTTCCTAGTGGGAAACTTCATACTATTATGAAAAGTCGATATGATAGCACGCAAGTCGAAGAGCGCAGGTCGTCCTAGGATAACATTGTACGCAAAGGGAACCTTGACCACTACATAGCTTAATTCAAGTGTCCTTCCTCTCTCGCCATCCCCAACTGTCGTGAGTAACTTTATCGAGCCCATGGGATGGACTGCTTGCCCTGTAAATCCAAACAGGGGAGACGCTATGGGGGCTAGATCCTTCTCTTTCAACTTCATCGCTTGAAACGCCGAGTGATATATGATGTTCACTGCACTCCCGTTATCGATACAGACTCTCGATACACGGGCCCGGCTAATAACTGCCTCAATAACTAACCCTTCGCTATGACTCCTCGACTTGGGGATATCATCTCGAGGGCCATATCCGACTTCTGTCGTGAACCTGAGCTGTTTGCGCTCTCTCGAGCTACAAGCTTGCTCTTCGCTGGTATGGTCTTTATCACTCTCACCAGGACCAAAGATTGTGTTGACATAGTTAACTGGTCGATTATCTTCATATCTATCTCGACCAAAATTCTCTCTGTTGTTTCCTTCTCGACCCGGGGATCGATTCCTCGGAGGTGATCGGTCCCTTCGTCTCTGGGCATCTCGACCTTGGTTCCTGTCTTGATCGGAGTTTTTCCTCTTAAATTCCCCACGCCCTCTGGGCCCATCATACCGAGATCTGTCAACAACTTCGTCTAGCTTTCCTTCCTGAATGCAGACGTCGATATCTCTCTTCAGGTCGATACAATCCTCTGTTGTATGGCCTATGTCTTCGTGAAAATCACAGTATTTGCTTGCATTCCTCTTTTCTCGAGGCTTCTTCAACGGTGGCGGTTTCCTCGCCAAGTTTTTTGAAAGCATAATCGACAACACCTCGGATCGAGGTCGATTGAGTGGGATAAAGTCCTTATCACGTGAGGTCCTTTCTGCCCCCACGGTCCGAGGTGGGCGTGTCGATACGGTCCCAAATCGATGGCTTACTTTCGACATCCTCGCCTCTTGGACCGATTCTGTTCGGACCTCGGTGTCCTTCTTGGATTCCATCCATCCGGATTGGGTGTGCCGCCGCGCCTCTTCCCCCGCGATGAATCTATGCACCACATTGACACATTCGTCCATGGTATGGGAACGTCTCGCTCAACTTCATGTATAACTTAGTATTACGCAGCCCCTACGAACGATGTGATCGGGAAGTCGGTCGTCTGCGTCCTGACTGCATGGCCTCGAGATTAAACCTCTTCAAATATTCCATTATTGTCTCATCTTTTTGTCGCCTCACGTTCATGCGAGGTGCGTGGCACTCGAGATGAAACTTCTTATTCACTATAAACGCATCTCGAACTTTCGAGTGAGCATGGCAAAATCGAGATCGACCTGGTCGTAGCCGTGAACCATTCTCTTGCTCGACCTACGAGTAGCGTCTCTCGAATGCCCGACAACGCATTGCATCGGGTGCCCCATCCAAATTTCTCATTTGAGATAGATACTGTGGAGATGGTCCTCCGGTCGGTGGTGCCATCATAAGGTTCTATTTTCGTATCTTAAACCCTTGGGTTTAGGGAAGCTCTCGATCTCCTTTGTGAAGGAGACTCGAGCCACAACGAAACTCCGGTTCTTTCCCAAAATTGCATTCAACTCTTCCCTGGCGCTATCATCATCCCTCTCGGTGTTTTTGGTGGATCTCACGCTCTCTTCCTTTCCACTGAGCTAGATGATGCGCTTATTTCGCCCCTGTGAGTCTGTTTAGGCTTGTCCACTACGCTCTTTCTCGCCGCCTTCCGCCATAGCTTTTCTCTCGGCGGCGTCACCGCCATTCACCAGAATCGCCTCGGCTTATCTCTGGACATTACCTCCAAATTTGCCCTCGCTTAACCGATGCAAAGCGCTCGATATTCGGAGCAAGGGCTTGCTTTTCGGTTGGTGGGTCTCTGAACAAGATTCAAAGCCGGATCTTTTTCCCCTGCTTCGCGAGGATCGTCTTGAATAAGATCCAAGGCGGGATCTTCGCTCTTGCATATCGTGGATCGATCGGCTCGTTCATCCGGGAGCCTTGATCGATCGCTGGATGCGCTTTTGGATGCAGTTTTCTTGGGAGGCATCGTGTTTTTGCGTATTCAATCAATAGAGGCCCTCCTTCTAGCGCCAATGACGATGACAAATTATGTCACCTTAATGATTTGAGCCCTAATTTAATCTAGTGATGAACACATAAGAACCCTAATGCCAAAAAGAGGAATGAGGGGTGGATTTTATGTATCTTGGTGAGTCCAAGATCAGTATCTTGGATTGCCTACGTATCTCTTCGCTCCGTGAATCAAGCCTTACGTAGTTCCTGGAATGGGGTATTTATAATGAAAATACTTGCCTAAACCCTAAGGTTAAGTCGGCTTATGTTATTGTCATCTTTACCCTTAAATGGGCCTTGACCCTTGCCCAAGCTATCATCTGTGGGTGGGCTCGACACCGGGCGCGACTCGCCTCGGTGTCGATCTCTGCCGACTTGCGGTGATCGACCTAGACTCATTGTCCTACACTGGGCCGGTGTGGACTCATCCTTATGGACTTGTCATCTCACACCGCTCGGTAGTCGATAGTCGTAACCTGGAGCCGGTTAGATGGCCCTAGCCTCGGTCCTGGGTCTCGACATGAGTGTGTTGTAGCTTGTTCATAACGTGATGACCAACCGATAGACGACACGTGGAGGGAGTGAAACCCTGTATCGTCACCCATATAGGCTTGTGTCCGAACGACGTCCTTCGATATTTTAGTGTGTCCGAACGACGTCCTCCGAATTAGGTCCTCCGAACAAAGACGTACTATGTTTGTCCGAACGATGTCCGAACGATCTGAACGAGGACGTCCTCCGTGTGCCCGAACGACGTCCTCCGTGTGCCCGATCGACGTCCTCTGTGAGTCCGGACGATGTCCTCCGATCCGAAAGACGTCCCTCGACTCAATATGAACCCGATGAATTGGAACCCCATATAGGCTTATTGAGCGATAACCCAACTTGCAGTACTAGTCAAATGATTTTCTGAGGATTGGCTTTTTTTTTTCCCAGGGATTGATCGCTAACACGTGGCGCCCCCTATTGGCTGAAAGGTTTTTTTTTTGTTTTAATTTGTTTTTTTTTTGACTTTGAATTTTTTTTTTAATCACATATTTTTTTAATAGATCACATATTCTATCTTATATCCTCTACGATATGTTTGTGTGTCCGAACGACGTCCTCCGAACGAAGAAGTCCTCCGATATTTTAGTGTGCCCGAACGACGTCCTCCGAACGAAAACATCCTCCGTGTGTCCAAACGATGTCCTCCGATCCGAACGAGGACGTCCTCCGTGTGCCCGAACGATGTCCTCCGTGTGTCCGGACAATGTCCTCCGATTCGAATGACGTCCTCCGACTCAATATGAACCCGATGAATTGGAATCCCCCATATAGGCTTATTGAGCGATAACCCAACTTGCAGCACTAGACATAGGATTTCTGAGGATTGGCTTTTTTTACCTTGCTAGATCACACATATATATATCCTACCTTATTTCCTCTACTATATGTTTGTGTGTCCGGACGAGGACGTCCTCCGATATGTTGGTGTGTCCGAACGATGTCCTCCAAACGAGGACGTCCTCCGAATTAGGTCCTCCAAACGAGGACGTCCTAGGTGTGTCAGAACGATGTCCTCCGATCCGAAAGAGTACGTCCTCCGTGTGTCTGAACGATGTCCTCCGATCCAAAAGACATCCTCCGACTGAATATGAACCCGATGAATTGGAACCCCCCATATATGCTTATTGAGCGATAACCCAACTTGCAGCACTAGACATAGGATTTCTGAGGATAGGTTTCCTTTTTAATTTTTTTTTATCTAAATCACATATATATATATATATATCCTACCTTATTTACGATATGTTTGTGTGTCCGAACGAGGACGTCCTCCGATCCGAACGAGGACGTCCTCCGTGTGTCCGAACTATGTCCTCCAATCCGAGCGATGTGCTCCGATCCGAACGAGGACTTCCTCCGCCTGTCCCAACGACGTCCTCCTTGTGTCCGAACGTCCTCCGATCCGAACGAGGATGTCCACCGATCCGAACGAGGACTTCCTCCGTCTGTCCCAACGACGTCCTCCGATCCGAAGGAGGACGACCTCTGATCCGAAGGAGGACGTCCTCCATGTGTCCGAACTATGTCCTCCAATCTGAACGAGGTCCTCCGATCCGAAAGACGTCCTTCGATTCAATATGAACCCGAGGAATTGGAACCCCCCATTTATGCTTATTGAGCGATAACCCAACTTGCAGCACAGGACAAAGGATTTCAGAGAAGTGGTTTTTTTTCCCCTCTAGATCACATATATATATTCTACGATATCTCCTCTACGATATGTTGTGTGTCCAAACGACCTCATCAACCGCCTCTGAACGACCTTGTTTAGGGTAAATTTTACTATATTTTCGGGCTTAATCCCTAAACAATTTACCTTATTTTTAAGGGAAATAAATGAGAAAAGCGTGTTTTAACCGTTAAATTCCTATAATGGTTATTGAGGAATTATAATTTAATTATGAGGAAATTATGGGTTTAATTGTTATTTTTGTTACACATTTTTATTATTATTATTATTCGATGACTTGGTGTAACAACATTTTGCGTAAAATAAAGAAATGCAGGGGTGATATTATTTAATCAAGAGGATCAATTTCATTCAATCATTTGGATTTTATTTTGGGAAGATAAATATTATTCAATCAAAAGAATCTCAAGAAATAAAGAAGATATTCGAGCAATTAAAGAAGGATAAATCAAATCTGATCGAGAGAGTGGAGTGAGGAACACGTTATACGGCTACAAAGGTGAACACGGGCATTTGGTAGGCTCGGTCGACCGAGCCATGACACTCGGTCGACCGAACGTGTCGGCTCGGTAGTCGGTGGATTTTCGCATCGTTATCTTCTAGATCTTCCTATGTCGGCCACGATCCCTATAAAAGGAGCATCCATGCGAGAGAAAGAACACAGAATTTTACACACGTAAAAGCACCACATCAAATAAAAATATGAGTTTCTTTCTTTCAATCTTGCTTGAGAGTTCAAGATGATTGAAGGCTAAGCATCTTGCGGTAGGACAACGGAGGAAACCAATCAACAACCACACCAATTAGAGGATTTTTAGCTATATCTTTAGTGAGTTAAATTTATGATTTTTCATCAAGTGGATATTGTTATATTGTTTATGTTTTATTTGAATCGAGAGATCGATGAAACTATCTTTTGATTGAATTTATATGAGAGTATTGATTCAAGATTTGATCTTTTCAATTGATGCAATTAATTGTGATTCAAGAGATTGTTCATGATTAGTTGAGTAGAGTATTGAAACAATCTCATGATCGTGTTATGCATGCTAGTTTAGTTTTGCTTGGGAAAGAAAACGGAACCCTAGGAATTGATTAAAGAGATTTAATCGAATTCGTGATTTGATCATTACTAAAAATTGTATCTTTAGCGCGCAATCTAGTTGGGGTTGGGTTGGTTGATTGGTGGATTCCCGCTGCCTTGCCGTTGTTTTAATTACTTGATAAATCGAATAGTTCGTATCAATTTGATTCCAATTTACTATTCATCGAGTTACTGCTCATCGTCGCTTTTACTGCTCATAATTAGTTTAAACCCTAGTTTAGTTAATAATTGTGACATAATCGATAGAATAATTGTTCCTTGATCCGATAAACATTCCACTCCCTTAGGACGACCCGTTAACATCCTATACTACGATCCTTATACTTGGGGTGTTTCGGTTATAAATTGTAAAACTAGTTTTTACCGAACAAGTTTTTGGCGCCGTTGCCGGGGAGTCGGTAACGGTTGTCGGATTCTTCATAGGACAGTTTTCTGTGTCAAAAGGGATCATTTTTAGCACGCAGTAGTATTTTGGCCATAACTTTCGCTCGAGTGTCCGCTTGGAACGCAGACCCCACCCGAAAGCTTCGTTCCGACGCCGACGACGTGGTGAATGCCGTAGAGCTTCGTTCAGTGCTTTTTTTTTTCAAAATCCACTGTTTTCCCTCCATTTTGGCCCTAGAAGATTTCAACACGCTTTTTTTTTCCCGCCTTAGTGTTTTTCTAGTTTTTTAGGTTTTAACGAAGCCTTTAACTTGAACGAGCGTTCGATAACTTGAACGCCCGCCCACCTCACTTCTCGTTTTCTCAACGAACGCCCATTCATACCGACGCCAGCTCACTTCTCAAATCATCACTTCTTTCTATCTTCTTTTCTCCTCTAAACCATCAAACCTTTCTAAACTCGTTCTAATCAACCCTAAGGTTGATTTCTTCCTTCTCCTTTCTTCCGGTTTATGCAAACGAAGTAAGAAGGACTTCGATCTTTGATCCCGAGCCCGAACGATCTATCCTTAGAAGAAGGCTTCTCCCGATTTGACAAAATGGCGGATCAAGATCCACCAATTCCAAATCCCGATCCCCAAGCTCGCTTAAATTTACTCCTTCAACAAATGCAAGCTCAAGCAAAGAATAAAGCAGAATCAAAGAAGTCGGCATAAATCAACAACTTCAACAATTCCGCCAAAACCAAATTTTAATCAGCTTGAACCAGACCCCTACACTCCATATCTAAATCAAGATTTTCTCGAGGGCATAGACTCTATTCGTCCTCCCGACATGGGAGGAGTGAACTTTGATCTAAAGAACGGAGTAGTTGCTCTAGTTCAGAATAGCTCTTTCCATGGTACTGCTCAAGAAGATCCACACGACTTCTTGTCCACATTCGTACAAATCTGTGAAGCGTGCCATTATCCTGGTGTTGATTCCGAGATAGTTAAGTTGAAGCTATTTCCTTTTTCTTTAAAAGGTGAAGCAAGCGATGGTTTAAATCGTTAGCACATCATTCCCTCCATACATGGAATGATGTCAAAAGAGCCTTCGCTTTTAAGTGGGTTTCACCAGCAAGATTATGGAGATGAAACGGGAAATAGCTACGCTTGAGCAAATGGAGGATGAGACTGCTGGCAAGGCTTGGGAGAGATTAAATCTGCTGATGAGGAAGTGCCCCAATCACGGATATGATAGACATGAGTTGTTGGAACTATTTTACTGAGGAGTCTCTCAACCTAATAGAGACTATCTTGACTCCACACTTCATGGATCCTTCTGTGGGGGGTGATGAGATCGCTTACAGAGTGGCCGAGACCATCGCCAAGAACAATATGTGGTCGACTCCTAAGAAGACCAATATTGTTAAGAAAGAAGGTACTCGCAAGCAATCCCGATACACACCGTGCTGGTTGCTCGGATGGAATCGATAAGCAAGTACCGGCCAATCTTCGATGCACCTTCGAGGTGAATTATCTTGGAACACAAAAGGGACCGAGATAACGGAAGAGGTAAACTTAATGGATAATCAAAACCAACCTTCCGAAACTTCAACCGTAACTAACTATTCAGATTTCAAAGGCAAAATTCAATCAAGCCAAGTTACCACCTGGCCCTTCAAATTCGAATTCTTTCAACTCGAACTATCAAAGGCCGCCTGTAACTCCCAAAGGCCTCAAGGTGGCTGGAATCAAACTCGTAACAATAATCATACCACCTCATGTGTCCCTCAACACAAATTCGATGAGTCGGGTAGACATGGTGAAGACTCGCCTACTAGTGTTAAAGCAATTGAGAGACAAGTTGGTCAAATGGCGCACTGAAATAAGCAAGCGCAGACTCACGGTAAACTTCCGAGTTATACCGAGAGAAATCCAAAAGTCGATGTGAATGTTTGCACCGCCATTACACCTCAATGGGGAGTATGGGCAAGAAGAGGAGTTGAATGAAGTAACGCTGAGAAGTGGTAAGTAGGCCGGACCCGGCAAGGTGTCGGAACGAGTAGCCCCTCCCGACGCCATGAGTTCGGGAGGGGGAAATCGAAAACAACATGCCAAGAAAGCAACGATGAGGAGCTTAGTGCCAATTCTTCGGAGGACGAAAATAATTCTGATGATGAGGAAAGAAAGGAAAGTCAGAAGGCGGTACCCCTGACTAAGAAAAAGGAAGAAAAGTTTGTGAGATGGAAGGATAAGGAGGATGAGGCAATAAAGAATCAGGCCACGAAGAATGATAAAGCCCTTCCTTATCCACCGAAGAGCAAGGAGAGAGCCTCGCCAAAGACAAGCAAAGATGATGGGGTGAGGAGGATACTTAGGGACACTAAAGTGAGTATGCCCTTAGTCGAGGTATTGTCCAAATGCCTAAATGCTCTAAGTATCTTAAAGAATTCTCGTGGAGAGTAAGAGAAAGCTTCAGGGGATGGTCAAGAAGTGCTTCGCGAAGATTGCGCGATGGTTTCACGTAAAAATTGTCATGCAGCGAGGTGACTCGCGCACCTTCAATCTCCTCGTGAGATTGAAGGCCATTTGTTCAAAATGTATTATGCGACTCAGGGGCCTCTATTAATGTGATGCCATTAAACGTATGCAAAAAGCTCGGGTTAGATAAAAGGATGCGGGAACGCCCGATTTCTCTTCAGATGGTAGATAAATCTAGCCGGACTGCAGCCGGTTGTGTAGCTAATGTTCTCCTTCAAGTTGAACATTTGGTCTTCCCTACCGACTGGGTTATCCTAGATTATCCACCTGATAAGGAAATGCCTCTAATTCTAGGCCGAACCTTTTTGGACACTTCCAATGCTCTCATCGACTTCTGCAAAGGACAGATTACTCTTAGAATCGGTGACACATCCGTCACCTTCACACGAGGGACACATCCTGAAAGAGCCGTAATTGATGAAATATCGTTTGTCGAAGCTATCTATGAGGACGAAAAAGATGCCTACTTTGAAGAAGCAGAGGAGTTGACAGAGATAGGTGTTTTTGAAGTCATGGACATTGAGGATCCGGTGATCATGGACCATCTTCTAATTCATTTCAAGCCGTAGGCATTGACGAGTCATCTTCCTCTCGCTCACACTGGGCCTCATTATTGAGTTGGAAGCATGGAGATGCCCAAAGAACAAACGATGATTTCAAAGAACTAAGTCGTGAAGACTTCATCCCTGGTGTAGAAGAAGCTCATGGGTAGTTGGGACGAGGTAGAGTTTTGGAGAGAAGCTACTCATTGGGAAGTAGATGATTGGGAAGAGCCGCGTAAGAGCTTAAAGATGAAGAGTTAAGAAAATGATCGATCACAAGAAAAAGGAAGCAAGTGTTGACCGGAGGATTCCGATGGATGATTTGATCCAATACCTTTCTGGGGTTGAGCCTCGGGAAGATGAGGTGTTCTACTGTCAACCACTTCAAGCTCATAGGGAGAAAGGTGGCCCGTTAAAGTCAAGTATTGAGCAACCACCTACTGATTTAGAGCTCAAACCGCTTCCGAAACACCTTAAGTATATCTTTCTTAAGGATGGAGATAAATTGCCTTTGATCATTTCTTCGAAACTCGACCAAGAGCAAGAAGCACAGCTGATAGAAGTGCTTAAGAAAAACATCCTCGCTCGCTGGCAAGTGGGTGATATCCGAGGATCACCTGCACATATGCATGCATAAAATCCGAACGGAGGAAGGAGCTAAAAAGGTAAGACAACCTCAGCGAAGGCTGAATCCGCATATGCAAGAGGTTGTCAAGAAGGAGGTTATAAAGTGGCTTGATATGGGCATCATCTATGCCATCGCCGACAGCGAATGGGTCAGCCCTACTCAAGTTGTGCCAAAGAAGGGCGGTATCACAGTCGAAAAGAATGAAAAATGGGAGGAAGTTGCCTTACGACTCGTGACAGGCTACAGAGTCTGTATTGACTATCGTAGACTTAATGAGGTTACTGCCAAGGACCACTTTCCCCTACCCTTCATTGACCAGCTTATTGAACGACTGAGTGGTCATAAGTATTATTGTTTCCTTGATGGCTATTCTGGCTACTTCCAGATAGCCATTGATCCTAATGACCAAGAGAAGACAACTTTTACGTGTCCATCTGGTACTTTTGCTTTTCGCAGAATGCCATTCGGCCTATGCAACGCGCCCGCGACTTTTCAACGGTGCATGTTGGCCATTTTGATGGACTTGTGGAGCAATGCATGGAGGTCTTCATGGATGACTTCTCGCCTATGGCGATAGCTTTGATGAAATTTTAAAGAATCTAGATATGGTACTCCAACGCTGTGTTGAGAAAAATCTGGTGCTTAATCGAGAAATGCCATTTTCTAGTTGAAGAAGGGATTGTTTTGGGACATAAGGTGTCCAATGCGGTATTCAAGTTGATAAGGCTAAGGTCGGCCATCGAAAGGATGACGTACTTAAGACAAAGGAAGGAGGTACGAGGTTTTCTAGGACACGTTGGCTTCTACAAAGCGTTTATTCGAGACTTTTCTACCATCGCCAAGCCTTTATCAAATCTTTTGAAAGATGATGTAGATTTCTTGTTCGATGCGCGTGCAAGGAAGCTTTCAATTGTTTGAAAGATAAGCTTATCGCTGTGCCCTATTTTAGTAGCACCTGACCGACCAAGCCTTTCGAATTGATGTGTGATGCTCTAATTACGCCGTGAGGCGCAGCTTTAGGTCAAAGAGTTGATAAAAGGTTCAGGCCCATCATTATGCGAGTCGTACCTTGAACCCGGCTCAATGCAATTATACTACGACTGAGAAGGAATTCTTAGCTGTTGTTTTTGCCATTGACAAGTTTAGAAGCTATCTTCTAGGGTCTCAAGTGATTGTATGGACAGATCATGCAGCTTTACGCTACCTTATGGATAAAGCAGATGCCAAACCAAGGTTACTTAGATGGATTTTAATTCTACAAGAGTTTGACCTTGTGATTAAAGATAAGAAAGGTAGTGAGAATATTGTGGCTGATCATTTATCTCGCTTAGTAAATGAGGGTGCAGAGAATCACAATGATATAGGCATTGATTTTCCGACTGAGCAATTGATGAAGCTTGAAACGGTTAGGTCAGGGTATGTCGACTACGCCAACTATTTAAATGAGTGGTCATTTAGAGGATATGACGATCGTGAGAAGAAAAAGTTCTTTTCTCGATCTTAAATATCTCGTATGGGAAGACCCTTATTTGTTCGTAGTCCAGAAGACGGGTTGCTTCGACGGTGTGTTCCTGAGCATGATCGGTGGGATATCCTAGAACAATGCCATAAATGGTCCTACCGGAGGTCACTATGGAACACCAAAGACGGTTGCAAAGATCCTTCAAGCCGGATTCTACCGGCCGACTGCTTAAGATGCGTAAGCCTTTTGTAAAGGTTGTGATAGTGCCGAGAACAGACGGCAGAGTAGTCGGATGGAAATGCCACTTAAGCCCATTCTTGAATGCGAAGTTTTCGATGTATGGGGCATAGATTTTATGGGACCCTTTCCATCCTCATGTGGTAATAAGTATATCCTCGTCTGGTGGATTATGTTTCAAAGTGGGTCGAGGCCATAGCTACCCAAACTAATGATCACAAGGTTGTGAAGAAATTCTTGCAAAAGAATATCTTTACTAGATTCGGTCGTCCGAGAGCACTCATTAGTGATGAAGGTACTCACTTTTGCAATGCGCCGCTTGACAAGATCCTTGAGAAGTATGGTGTCAAACATAAGATTGGTACACCATATCATCCTCAAACTAAAGGCCAAGTCGAGGTAAGCAACCGAGCCTGAAAAGAATTTTGGAGAAGACCGTGAACAATAATCGATCTAATTGGAGTCTTAAGTTGGATGACGCGTTGTGGGCTTATCGCACTGCATTTAAAACCCCGATGGGCACGTCACCCTTCCAAATGGTCTATGGCAAAGCTTGTCATTTACCTGTCGAACTTGAGCACAGAGCTTTCTGGGCAATTAAATTCTTAAATTTCGATAGCCAACTCTGTGGGGAGAAACGATTGTTACAATTGAACGAGCTCGACGAATTCAGACTCAGAGCGTACGAGAATGCTAAGCTTAGCAAGGAAAGAACTAAGATGCTCCATGACGCTAAGATTAAGGACCGAGAATTCAAAGTTGGTGACATGGCTTTACTCTATAATACTAGACTTCACCTGTTTCCGGGTAAGCTAAAGTCTAGATGGTCTGGTCCATTTGAGATTCTCGAGGTTAATCCAAGTGGAGTAATTACGTTGAACGGGTATGGTAATCAAGCTTTCAAAGTGAATGGTCATAGACTTAAGAAATATTTTGGGCAACCAAAGGAAAAGCCTGAGATTCTTTATTTCCAAAGAAGAGATGAGAGTACAGATGTCCTGATTTGTGAGGAGATTCCATCTTATTTCTTTGAGTCAGATGATGATGACGTTCATATATCCACCCGTGAGGTACCTTCTGCTGAAACTTCTGATCATACCACTATGTCTATGCCTATCGTGCGCAAGAACAAGAAGAAGAGAGTCAGTGTAGTTTGGAGAGAAAAGTTTAATGATCTTATTGCGCACTTGACTTGTTGTTGTGGTGAAAATCATTTCCACCCCAGAGCTCCTGATTCTGATACTGAGGTGGCGGTAGTCAAACCAAAGTGGCCCGATCCGGGTTGATTCTTGAACTTTGTGTCAAGCTATTGACATTAAAAGAGCGCTTCTAGGAGGCAACCTAGTTTTCTTTGTTCGTTTTCTTTTCTTAGGTTGTTTTGCTTTATTGTTTAGAAATAATACTTTAGTTGATTTTGTGTTGATGGTTATTCCTCCTACATTCATTGTAAGTGTTTTGTGTTATGTGTTGCTCATATACCCGTGGTACCCGAGATTATATGGTATGTCGAGTGTTGCAGATACTTTTGAGCAGTGTTTTCGAAGTTACTATCGTCCAAAGTTGTCTATTCGAGTTGTAGCGGTACGCTCATGCTCCGGCCCGACCTCCGCCAACTTTCATCCGACAACCACCGTTGAAACCAAATAAGTTTTTTTTGTTTTTTTATTTTATTCTCGCATATTCTCGAGGACATAATGTGATTTAAGTGTGGGGGGTGTTTGGGTATGTTTTTATGCTATATCCTTTGAAATATGAGTGAATGTTAAATTTCTCATGAATTTAAAATTTTTGTGAGTCTCGAGCATATAATTGGAACTAGATGCTTGCTAGTTGTAGTTTTCTAACGATGATAGTAATGTAACTTAGTGAGATAATTATAGCATGTCTTTATCACATGGAGATAGTATTCATTTCACACTCACGAAAGCCTTTGATTTTGAAGCATGACTTTTGAATTATATCCTTTCATTATTTTTAATGATTTATCTTAGGAAGGTCAAGATAGTTACACCTAAAGTTAGACCGTGTAATCGTGAATATCATAAAGTTTGAATGTGATAAGTGAGATGTAACTTATGACTTTGAAAAGTGAATAAATAAAGTGAGTGAGCAATTATTAATAAATACGCTTGTCGGAAGTCAAGTTAATGATTTGAGTGCGGTAGGGTATACCTCAGATGTCCTATACCACTATGATGACCAAAAGCTCACGACAGCTTAGAAGAAGCTACCTTATGATTTGAGTAAGGTAGGGTGTTATCACTAAAACATCCTATTCTACTATGATGGGTAAGAGCTTATTCTCGATATGCGCCAAATTTGAAAATTTTGGAAATGATGAGTAAAAATAAAGTGAAGTCTTTGTTATCATGGATCTTATACCCAGAGAGAACCGCATGATATGTCAGTAGGATTATCCTACCGAGTGCGTGGGAAGGCTTTGAGTGGAGCTATTATCGCCTGCATCTAGGATAGTCATTGAAATTTTTGAGAGGATATTTGTTTGAGAGGATTGTGAAGATTGAAAAGGGCTTGTCACACACACACCGAATCTATCTCTATGTTGGTATCATTTGCTATAGTTGTTGTATCTTTTGTTACGTGAGTCGTAGATCTATGTGGATTATTGTACAGTTGAGCTATAGTTTTGATTATTTTGTTCGGGACTAACAAAAGCTAAGTGTGGGGGAGTTGTTTAGGTAAATTTTACTATATTTTCGGCTTAATCCCAAAACAATTTACCTTATTTTTAAGGGAAATAAATGAGAAAAGCGTGTTTTAACCGTTAAATTCCTATAATGGTTATTGAGGAATTATAATTTAATTATGAGGAAATTATGGGTTTAATTGTTATTTTTGTTACACATTTTTATTATTATTATTATTCGATGACTTGGTGTAACAACATTTTGCGTAAAATAAAGAAATGCAGGGGTGATATTATTTAATCAAGAGGATCAATTTCATTCAATCATTTGGATTTTATTTTGGAAGATAAATATTATTCAATCAAAAGAATCTCAAGAAATAAAGAAGATATTCGAGCAATTAAAGAAGGATAAATCAAATCGATCGAGAGAGTGGAGTGAGGAACACGTTATACGGCTACACAGGTGAACACGGGCATTTGGTAGGCTCGGTCGACCGAGCCATGACACTCGGTCGACCGAACGTGTCGGCTCGGTAGTCGGTGGATTTTCGCATCGTTATCTTCTAGATCTTCCTATGTCGGCCACGATCCCTATAAAAGGAGCATCCATGCGGAGAAAGAACACAGAATTTTACACACGTAAAAGCACCACATCAAATAAAAATATGAGTTTCTTTCTTTCAATCTTGCTTGAGAGTTCAAGATGATTGAAGGCTAAGCATCTTATGGTAGGACAACGGAGGAAACCAATCAACAACCACACCAATTAGAGGATTTTTAGCTATATCTTAGTGAGTTAAATTTATGATTTTTCATCAAGTGGATATTGTTATATTGTTTATGTTTTATTTGAATCGAGAGATCGATGAAACTATCTTTTTGATTGAATTTATATGAGAGTATTGATTCAAGATTTGATCTTTTCAATTGATGCAATTAATTGTGATTCAAGAGATTGTTCATGATTAGTTGAGTAGAGTATTGGAAACAATCTCATGATCGTGTTATGCATGCTAGTTTAGTTTTGCTTGGGAAAGAAAACGGAACCCTAGGAATTGATTAAAGAGATTTAATCGAATTCGTGATTTGATCATTACTAAAAATTGTATCTTTAGCGCCGCAATCTAGTTGGGGTTGGGTTGGTTGATTGGTGGATTCCGTTGCCTTGCCGTTGTTTTAATTACTTGATAAATCGAATAGTTCGTATCAATTTGATTCCAATTTACTATTCATCGGTTACTGCTCATCGCCGCTTTTACTGCTCATAATTAGTTTAAACCCTAGTTTAGTTAATAATTGTGACATAATCGATAGAATAATTGTTCCTTGATCCGATAAACATTCCACTCTTTAGGACGACCCGTTAACATCCTATACTACGATCCTTATACTTGGGGTGTTTCGTTATAAATTGTAAAACTAGTTTTTACCGAACAAGTTTTTAGGCGCCGTTGCGGGAGTCGGTAACGGTTGTCGGATTCTTCATAGGACGTTTTACGTGTCAAAAGGGATCATTTTAGCACGCAGTGATATTTTGGCGTAACTTTGGCTCGAGTGTCCGTTTGGAACGCAGGACCCCAATTCGAAAGCTTCGTTCCGACGCCCGACGACATGGTGAATGCCGTGAGGCCGTTCAGTCGCGCTGAGGTCAAAATCCACTGTTTTTCCCTCCATTTTGGCCTCTAGAAGATTTCAACACGTTTTTTTTTCCCGTCTTAGTGTTTTTCTAGTTTTTAGGTTTTACGAATAAGCGAGCGTTCGATAACTTGAACGCCCGTCCACCTCAATTCAATCTTACGAACGAACGTCCATTCATACCGGGCGCCCCGATTCGATCTCTCAAATCATCACTTCTTTTCTATCTTCTTTTCTCCCTCTAAACCATCAAACCTTTTCTAAACCTGTTCTAATCAACCCTAAGGTTGATTTCTTCCTTCTCCTTTCTTCTGGTTTATGCAAACGAGAAGTAAGAAGGGACTTCTGATCTTTGATCCCGAGCACGAACGATCTATCCTTAGAAGAAGGCTTCTCCCTGATTTGGACAAAATGGCGGATCAAGATCCACCAATTCCAAATCCCGATCCCCAAGCTCGCTTAAATTTACTCCTTCAACAAATGCAAGCTCTGCGAAGAATGTGAGAATCGGCAAGTGGCATAAATCAACAACTTCAACAATTCCGCCAAAACCAACTTTAATCGGTTGAACCGGGACCCCCTACACTCCATATCTAAATCAAGATTTTCTCGAGGGCATAGACCTATTCGTCCCTCCCGACATGGGAGGAGTGAACTTTGATCTAAAGAACGGAGTAGTTGCTCTAGTTCGAATAGCTCTTTCCATGGTATCGCTTGCTCGGGGAAGATCCACACGACTTCTTGTCCACATTCGTACAAATCTGTGAAGCGAGGCCATTATCCCGGTGTTGATTATCGAGATAGTTAAGTTGAAGCTATTTCCTTTTTCTTTAAAAGGTGAAGCAAGCGAGATGGTTTAAATCGTTAGCACATCATTCCTCTATACATGGAATGATGTCAAAAGAGCCTTCGCTCTTAAGTGGGTTTCACCAGCAAGATTATGGAGATGAAACGGGAAATAGCTACGTTTGAGCAAATTGGAGGATGAGGCTGTTGGCAAGGCTTGGGAGAGATTAAATCTGTTGATGAGGAAGTGCCCCAATCACGGATATGATAGACATGAGTTGTTGGAACTATTTTACAGAGGAGTCTCTCAACCTAATAGAGACTATCTTGACTCCACGACTCATGGATCCTTCTTAGGGGTGATGAGAGGCCCTTTCTGAGTGGTGAGACCATCGCCAAGAACAATATGTGGTCGACTCCTAAGAAGACCAATATTGTTAAGAAAGAAGGTCACAAGCAATCCCGATACACACCGTTGGTTGCTCGATGGAATCGATAAGCAAGCGGTGGCCAATCTTCGATGCTGATTTCTTAAAGGTGAATTATCTTGGAACACAGCGTGGGACCGAGATAACGGAAGAGGTAAACTTAATGGATAATCAAAACCAACCTTTCGAAACTTCAACCGTAACTGAGAACTATTCAGATTTCAAAGGCAAAAATTCAATCAAGCCAAGTTACCACCTGGCCCTTCAAATTAATTCTTTCAACTCGAACTATCAAAGGCGCCTCAGAACTCCCAAAGGCCTCAAGGTGGCTGGAATCAAACTCGAACAATAATCATACCACCTCATGTGTCCTCAACACAAATTCGATGAGTCGGTAGACATGGTGAAGACTCGTCTACTAGTGTTAAAGCAATTGAGAGACAAGTTGGTCAAATGGCGGACCAAATAAGCAAGCGAGACCTCACGGTAAACTTCCGAGTTATACCGAGAGAAATCGAAAGGCGATGTGAATGTTTGCACCGCCATTACACCTCAGTGGGAGTATGGGCAAGAAGAGGAGTTGAATGAAGTAACGTTGAGAAGTGGTAAGTAGGCTGGACCCGGCAAGGTGTCGGGAAACGAGTAGCCCCTCCTGACGCCATGAGTTCAGGAGGGGGAAATCAGAAACAACATGCCGAAGAAAGCAACGATGAGGAGCTTAGTGCCAATTCTTCGGAGGACGAAAATAATTCTGATGATGAGGAAAGAAAGGAAAGTCAGAAGGCGGTACCCCTGACTAAGAAAAAGGAAGAAAAGTTTGTGAGATGGAAGGATAAGGAGGATGAGGCAATAAAGAATCAGGCCACGAAGAATGATAAAGCCCTTCCTTATCCACCGAAGAGCAAGGAGAGAGCCCTCGCCAAAGACAAGCAGTATGATGGGGTGAGGAGGATACTTAGGGACACTAAAGTGAGTATGCCCTTAGCTGAGGTATTGTCTGAAATGCCTAAATGCTCTAAGTATCTTAAAGAATTCTGTGGGAGTAAGAGAAAACTTCAGGGGATGGCTGAAGAAGTGCTACGCGAAGATTGCGCGACGGTTTCACAGAAAATTGCTGTTAAGCGAGGTGACCCTGGCAGACCTTCAATCTCCTGTGAGATTGAAGGCCATTTGTTCGAAAATGTATTATGCGACTCAGGGGCCTCTATTAATGTGATGCCATTAAACGTATGCAAAAAGCTCGGGTTAGATAAAAGGATGCGGGAACGCCCGATTTCTCTTCAGATGGTAGATAAATCTAGCCGGACTGCAGCCGGTTGTGTAGCTAATGTTCTCCTTCAAGTTGAACATTTGGTCTTCCCTACCGACTGGGTTATCCTAGATTATCCACCTGATAAGGAAATGCCTCTAATTCTAGGCCGAACCTTTTTGGACACTTCCAATGCTCTCATCGACTTCACGCAAAGGATGATTACTCTTAGAATAGGTGACACATCTGTCACCTTCACACGAGGGACACATCCCGAAAGAGCCGTAATTGATGAAATATCGTTTGTCGGGCTATCTATGAGGGCGAAAAAGATGCCTACTTTGAAGAAGCGAGAGGAGTTGACAGAGATAGGTGTTTTTGAAGTCATGGACATTGAGGATCCGGTGAGTGCGGACCATCTTCTAATTCATTTCAAGCCGTAGGCATTGACGAAATCATCTTCCTCGCTCACACCGAGCTCATTATTGAGTTGGAAGCATGGAGATGCCCCGCAACAAACGATAATTTCAAAGAACTAAGTCGAGAAGACTTCATCCACAGTGTAGAAGAAGCTCGATGGGTAGTTGGGACGAGTAGAGAGTTTTGGAGAGAAGCTACTCATTGGGAAGTAGATGATTGGGAAGAGCTGGCAGAAGAGCTTAAAGATGAAGAGTTAAGAAAAATGATCGATCACAAGAAAAAGGAAGCAAGTGTTGACCGGAGGATTCCGATGGATGATTTGATCCAGTACCTTTCTGGGGTTGAGCCTCGGGAAGATGAGGTGTTCTACTGTCAACCACTTCAAGCTCATAGGGAGAAAGGTGGCCCGTTAAAGTCAAGTATTGAGCAACCACCTACTGATTTAGAGCTCAAACCGCTTCCGAAACACCTTAAGTATATCTTTCTTAAGGATGGAGATAAATTGCCTTTGATCATTTCTTCGAAACTCGACCAAGAGCAAGAAGCACAAATTGATAGAAGTGCTTAAGAAAAACATCCTCGCGTTCGGTTGGCAAGTGGGTGATATCCGAGGATCAGCCAGGACATATGCATGCATAAAATCCGAGCGGAGGAAGGAGCTAAAAGGTAAGACAACCTCGTGAAGGCTTGAATCCCGCATATGCAAGAGGTTGTCAAGAAGGAGGTTATAAAGTGGCTTGATATGGGCATCATCTATGCCATCGCCGACAAATGAATGGGTCAGCCCTACTCAAGTTGTGCCAAAGAAGGGGCGGTATCACGTCGAAAAAGAATGAAAAATGGGAGGAAGTTGCCTTACGACTCGTGACGAACTCTGAGTCTCAGTATTGACTATCGTAGACTTAATGAGGTTACTGCCAAGGACCACTTTCCCCTACCCTTCATTGACCAGCTTATTGAACGACTGAGTGGTCATAAGTATTATTGTTTCCTTGATGGCTATTCTGGCTACTTCCAGATAGCCATTGATCCTAATGACCAAGAGAAGACAACTTTTACGTGTCCATCTGGTACTTTTGCTTTTCGCAGAATGCCATTCGGCCTATGCAACGCGCCCGCGACTTTTCAACGGTGCATGTTGGCCATTTTTGATGGACTTGTGGAGCAATGCATGGAGGTCTTCATGGATGACTTCTCAGTCTATGGCGATAGCTTTGATGAAATTTTAAAGAATCTAGATATGGTACTCCAACGTTGTGTTGAGAAAAATCTGGTGCTTAACTGGGAGAAATGCCATTTTCTAGTTGAAGAAGGGATTGTTTTGGGACATAAGGTGTCCAATGCTGGTATTCAAGTTGATAAGGCTAAGGTCGAAGCCATCGAAAGGATGACGTACCCTAAGACAGTGAAGGAGGTACGAGGTTTTCTAGGACACGTTGGCTTCTACAGGCGGTTTATTCGAGACTTTTCTACCATCGCCAAGCCTTTATCAAATCTTTTGAAAGATGATGTAGATTTCTTGTTCGATGCGAAGTGCAAGGAAGCTTTCAATTGTTTGAAAGATAAGCTTATCAGTGCCCCTATTTTAGTAGCACCTGACTGGACCAAGCCTTTCGAATTGATGTGTGATGCCTCTAATTATGCCGTAGGCGCAGTTTTAGGTCAAAGAGTTGATAAAAGGTTCAGGCCCATCTATTATGCGAGTCGTACCTTGAACCCGGCTCAATGCAATTATACTACGACTGAGAAGGAATTCTTAGCCGTCGTCTTTGCCATTGACAAGTTTAGAAGCTATCTTCTAGGGTCTCAAGTGATTGTATGGACAGATCATGCGACTTTTACGCTACCTTATGGATAAAGCGTATGCCAAACCAAGGTTACTTAGATGGATTTTAATTCTACAAGAGTTTGACCTTGTGATTAAAGATAAGAAAGGTAGTGAGAATATTGTGGCTGATCATTTATCTCGCTTAGTAAATGAGGGTGCAGAGAATCACAATGATATAGGCATTGATTTTCCGACTGAGCAATTGATGAAGCTTGAAACGGTTAGGCCGTGGTATGTCGACTCACGCCAACTATTTAGCGAGTGGTCATTTAGAGGATATGACGTGTCGTGAGAAGAAAAGTTCTTTTACGATCTTAAATATCTCGTATGGGAAGACCCTTATTTGTTCGTAGTCCAGAAAGACGGGTTGCTTCGACGGTGTGTTCCCGAGCATGATCGGTGGGATATCCTAGAACAATGCCATAGCGGCGGTCCTACCGGAGGTCACTATGGAACACCAAAGACGGTTGCAAAGATCCTTCAAGTTGGATTCTACCGGCGACCACTGCTTAAGGATGCGAAGCCTTTTGTAAAGGTTGTGACAGTGCGAGAACAGAAGGCGAGTAGTCGGATGGAAATGCCACTTAAGCCCATTCTTGAATGCGAAGTTTTCGATGTATGGGGCATAGATTTTATGGGACCCTTTCCATACTCATGTGGTAATAAGTATATCCTCGTCTGTGTGGATTATGTTTCAAAGTGGGTCGAGGCCATAGCTACCCAAACTAATGATCACAAGGTTGTGAAGAAATTCTTGCAAAAGAATATCTTTACTAGATTCGGCTGTCCGAGAGCACTCATTAGTGATGAAGGTACTCACTTTTGCAATGCGCCGCTTGACAAGATCCTTGAGAAGTATGGTGTCAAACATAAGATTGGTACACCATATCATCCTCAAACTAGTGGCCAAGTCGAGGTAAGCAACCGGAGCCTGAAAAGAATTTTGGAGAAGACCGTGAACAATAATCGATCTAATTGGAGTCTTAAGTTGGATGACGCGTTGTGGGCTTATCGCCTTCGCATTTAAAACCCCGATGGGCACGTCACCCTTCCAAATGGTCTATGGCAAAGCTTGTCATTTACCTGTCGAACTTGAGCACAGAGCTTTCTGGGCAATTAAATTCTTAAATTTCGATAGCCAACTCTGTGGGGAGAAACGATTGTTACAATTGAACGAGCTCGACGAATTCAGACTCAGAGCGTACGAGAATGCTAAGCTTAGCAAGGAAAGAACTAAGATGCTCCATGACGCTAAGATTAAGGACCGAGAATTCAAAGTTGGTGACATGGCTTTACTTATATAATACTAGACTTCACCTGCTTCCGGTAAGCTAAAGTCTAGATGGTCCGGTCCATTTGAGATTCTCGAGGTTAATCCAAGTGGAGTAATTACGTTGAACGGGTATGGTAATCAAGCTTTCAAAGTGAATGGTCATAGACTTAAGAAATATTTTGGGCAACCAAAGGAAAAGCTGAGATTCTTTATTTCCAAAGAAGAGATGAGAGTCTGAGATGTCCTGATTTGTGAGGAGATTCCATCTTATTTCTTTGAGTCGATGATGATGACGTTCATATATCCACCCGTGAGGTACCTTCTCAATAAACTTCCGATCATACCACTATGTCTATGCCTATCGTGCGCAAGAACAAGAAGAAGAGAGTCAGTGTAGTTTGGAGAGAAAAGTTTAATGATCTTATTGCGCACTTGACTTGTTGTTGTGGTGAAAATCATTTCCACCCCAGAGCTCCTGATTCTGATACTGAGGTGGCGGTAGTCAAACCAAAGTGGCCCGATCCGGGTTGATTCTTGAACTTTGTGTCAAGCTATTGACATTAAAAGAGCGCTTCTAGGAGGCAACCTAGTTTTCTTTGTTCGTTTTCTTTTCTTAGGTTGTTTTGCTTTATTGTTTAGAAATAATACTTTAGTTGATTTTGTGTTGATGGTTATTCCTCCTACATTCATTGTAAGTGTTTTGTGTTATGTGTTGCTCATATACCCCGTGTACCCCGAGATTATATGGTATGTCGAGTGTTGCAGATACTTTTGAGCAGGTTTTCGAGTCACTACTGTCCAGTGTTGTCTATTCGAGTTGTAGCGGTACGTTCATGCTCCGGCCTGACCTCTGCCAACTTTCATCCGACAACCACTGTTGAAACCAGCTAAGTTTTTTTTTGTTTTTATTTTATTCTGCACATTCTGAGGACATAATGTGATTTAAGTGTGGGGGGGTGTTTGGGTATGTTTTTATGCTATATCCTTTGAAATATGAGTGAATGTTAAATTTCTGCGGAATTTAAAATTTTTTGTGAGTCTCGAGCATATAATTGGAACTAGATGCTTGCTAGTTGTAGTTTTCTAACGATGATAGTACGTAACTTAGTGAGATAATTATAGCATGTCTTTACTGTCATGGAGATAGTATTCATTTCACACTCACGAAAGCCTTTGATTTTGAAGCATGACTTTTGAATTATATCCTTTCATTATTTTTAATGATTTATCTTAGGAAGGTCAGTATAGTTACACCTAAAGTTAGACCGTGTACTGTGAATATCATAAAGTTTGAATGTGATAAGTGAGATGTAACTTATGACTTTGAAAAGTGAATAAATAAAGTGAGTGAGCAATTATTAATAAATACGTTTGTCGGAAGCTGGTTAATGATTTGAGTGCAGTAGGGTATACCTCGTATGTCCTATACCACTATGATGACCAAAAGCTCACGACAGTTAGAAGAAGCTACCTTATGATTTGAGTAAGGTAGGGTGTTATCACGAAACATCCTATTCTACTATGATGGGTAAGAGCTTATTCTGATATGCGTCAAATTTGAAAATTTTGGAAATGATGAGTAAAAATAAAGTGAAGTCTTTGTTATCATGGATCTTATACCCAGTAGAACCGCATGATATGCTGTAGGGATTATCCTACTGAGTGCGTGGGAAGGCTTTGAGTGGAGCTATTACTGCCTATATCTAGGATAGTCATTGAAATTTTTGAGAGGATATTTGTTTGAGAGGATTGTGAAGATTGAAAAGGGCTTGTCACACACACACAGAATCTATCTCTATGTTGGTATCATTTGCTATAGTTGTTGTATCTTTTGTTACGTGAGTCAGGAATCTATGTGGATTACATGTACAGTGAGCCGGTTTTGATTATTTTGTTCGGGACGAACAAAAAGCTAAGTGTGGGGGAGTTGTTTAGGGTAAATTTTACTATATTTTCGGGCTTAATCCCAAAACAATTTACCTTATTTTTAAGGGAAATAAATGAGAAAAGCGTGTTTTAACCGTTAAATTCCTATAATGGTTATTGAGGAATTATAATTTAATTATGAGGAAATTATGGGTTTAATTGTTATTTTTGTTACACATTTTTATTATTATTATTATTCGATGACTTGGTGTAACAACATTTTGCAGAAAATAAAGAAATGCAGGGGGTGATATTATTTAATCAAGAGGATCAATTTCATTCAATCATTTGGATTTTATTTTGGAAGATAAATATTATTCAATCAAAAGAATCTCAAGAAATAAAGAAGATATTCGGAGCAATTAAAGAAGGATAAATCAAATCTGATCGAGAGAGTGGAGTGAGGAACACGTTATACGGGCTAATGGGCAGTGTGAACACGGGCATTTGGTAGGCTCGGTCGACCGAGCCATGACACTCGGTCGACCGAACGTGTCGGCTCGGTAGGTCGGTGGATTTTCGCATCGTTATCTTCTAGATCTTCCTATGTCGGCCACGATCCCTATAAAAGGAGCATCCATGCGGAGAGAAAGAACACGTAATTTTACACACGTAAAAAGCACCACATCAAATAAAAATATGAGTTTCTTTCTTTCAATCTTGCTTGAGAGTTCAAGATGATTGAAGGCTAAGCATCTTATGGTAGGACAACGGAGGAAACCAATCAACAACCACACCAATTAGAGGATTTTTAGCTATATCTTAGTGAGTTAAATTTATGATTTTTCATCAAGTGGATATTGTTATATTGTTTATGTTTTATTTGAATCGAGAGATCGATGAAACTATCTTTTTGATTGAATTTATATGAGAGTATTGATTCAAGATTTGATCTTTTCAATTGATGCAATTAATTGTGATTCAAGAGATTGTTCATGATTAGTTGAGTAGAGTATTGGAAACAATCTCATGATCGTGTTATGCATGCTAGTTTAGTTTTGCTTGGGAAAGAAAACGGAACCCTAGGAATTGATTAAAGAGATTTAATCGAATTCGTGATTTGATCATTACTAAAAATTGTATCTTTAGCGCAAATCTAGTTGGGGTTGGGTTGGTTGATTGGTGGATTCCGTTGCCTTGCCGTTGTTTTAATTACTTGATAAATCGAATAGTTCGTATCAATTTGATTCCAATTTACTATTCATCGAAGTCTACTGCTCATCGTCGCTTTTCTTGTTCATAATTAGTTTAAACCCTAGTTTAGTTAATAATTGTGACATAATCGATAGAATAATTGTTCCTTGATCCGATAAACATTCCACTCCCTTAGGACGACCCGTTAACATCCTATACTACGATCCTTATACTTGGGGTGTTTCGGTTATAAATTGTAAAACTAGTTTTTACCGAACAGACCTCTTCCAAATGACCTCAAAAACCGCCTCCACTTTTTTATTTTTTTCCCTAGATCGAAGGGGGCAGGAAGGGGGAGAGGACACGTAGCACTTTTTTTTTGTTTTATTTTATGATTATTAAATGACATTGATTATATTTCATTAATTATGATGATAAAAGTCTAGAATATTTTTTATGTGAGGACATCGGTGTGTATTGCCGTGGTTTTGAACTTTTTCGATTCCCGGTGTACGTTTCCATACGATATGGGACTATTGTGGGGCTGACACGTGGCCCCTTTTTTTTATTTATTTTTTTTAAATTTTTTTGTGTGTTGTGTTATTTTTTTGTTATTGTATATTTTGTGTTTTCTTTTCTTTCTTCGTAGCTTTTTTACATAATGTAATATCATTTGTGTAACGCTACTTCCCGGATACCGAGCCCTTATCCGAAAGTGCGTTAAACACGCATAGCAATAAATAAAATTTAATGCATACACGCCACCCTCATCAATAAACAGAGATACTAAACGACGCTGAAGCTAAAAGATAACTCGGAAATTAAAATTTTAAAACCAAACATCCAAACGCCTCCCAAAACCGAACCAGAGTTACAAGTGCTGTTCTACAAAAACCGAATTCAAAAGAGAAACTAAACATCCAAAGAACATCATCCAAATCTTAAAGTACCACACCCTCGGAACTCCCTTAACAAAAAAATAAAATAAAAGGGAAGATAGCAAAACTATAAAGAAACACTGGGCTCCAAGCATAGCCCCCGCTCATTCCTCGTCCTCAGGATAACCCTCAGCCGTCTCGTCATCCTCCGGATACTCATCTAAAAGAAAGAAGGGACAAAACACAGAGAAATAACGGGTGAGTACAAAGTACTCAAGTAACATGAATAGGTGCCGCACTATCATTGCTACTCAACCAGGAAGAAGGCGTCGCCGTCTTTTATTAACTTTTCCGTTATTAACCTAGCTACCTATCACATTGCGTTCATGGCACAACATGAGGTCCCTAAGGTTTCTAGCTTAGCTCGCTATTTATCACGCTAAGCTTGGCAAGGACACATACGACCGGTAATTACGCGCACCGGTTACGATTACGACCTACTAGAATTACGTCTCCAGTAGTACGAACAACTTGTGTTCGATAGTGCGCTGACCTGTAAATGTACTCTCATGGAAGTCCGGATGACCACAGAGGCACACATCACATCGGGCCATATACACATCGATGGAGTATAAACGTGCCTTCACGCAAGCCTCCCGCAGCATTTAATCTTTTAGCTAACACATATGTAATTTATTAAGTGTTTAACTAGCCACCTAGTTCATTCACATAAAAGGCCCCTATCATCTACTCAAGGTCCTAGACCACTAGACTCTAACCTCCTAGCACATACACAGACAATGGCGAACACTAGCTCGTAAAAGCACTAAGTCCGTCAAGGCTCTCCGCACGGTCCCCTACGAACGATCACGGTTAGTGAAAACTCCGTAAGGTTGGGTTCTATGCACGTGGGAACTCCCTTCAGGACTTAGTTCAAGATTAGAGATCAGATTATAAAGCCCGGACATGAGCTGACACCACAAGATAGCTCAAACCAACATTTGCCCAACCAGGCTCTTATCCATACGGATGGATAAGCTTTCCGTACGGATGACCAGTATATCCGTACGGATAAATGCCCCTACCGTCCGGATAATTCACAGTATCCCCAAAACTCCCAACCAGTGACTTATCCGTACGGATAAGCCTTCTATCCGTACGGATAGCCCCAAAATCCTGCACGAAAACTGCAGAACAGCCCTGTACGATTTTGCACCCCAAAACCAATCCCAACTCCACCTTTTATACACCAGACAGCAGTAAAATAGGTAATAAACATACAAAACTCCAATTCACTGATTGGGCCCTTAAAATAGTACGAAGTCTAGCCACGTTACCTTTTGATTGCGTGGTTCTACGATTCCAAGCCCTCGAAGCACCAACAAGCCTTAAGCCTTGAACCTATACAAACAACCAGCCCTTAGGACCTTCCTACGATGTCAAAACAGCAGTAAAACCACACCTTGATGCTATTCATCAAGTTCTAAGCCAAAGAAGATGAAAAACTCACCGGAACGAAATCACAAAACGTTTGTATCGGGAGAATCACCACGATCCACCGAACCTTTTCTTCTACTTCTGTCTGCACAAACGAGCCACGGATCAAACACCAAAATTCAACCAAGGGTGAGCCTTTGATGGAATAGGCGCCTTCCGCTTCGTGAGCGTCGAAAGAAAAATATAAGCAAGGAGAAATGAACAACAATTCTATTTTCCCGCTTAAATACTTCGACACCTTTAATTCCCGTTTACGCTGCCAATCGTAATATTTCCTTTTATTCTAATTCTTATTCATTTATTTAATCCTTTTAATTAAATAAAACATAAAACCCCAATTATCAGTAAAAGACAAAATTGCCCTTTTAAAAAAATCGGGTGTTACATCCTTCCCCTTAAAGAGAGTTTCGTCCTCGAAACTAGAACGTACCTGGTAGAGACACAAAGTATGGGAATTCCATGATCATGTCCGCTTCCACTTCCCAAGTGGCCTCAGTCGGTGCATGATTGGTCCATTGCACCAATACTAACGGGACCATTCGGGCGCTTGATCATCCTTTTCTTTCCCATCCAAAATCCTCGACCGGTTTTTCTTCATATGTCAAGTTGTCTTGCAAACCCCGGATCTATTTCGTAATCGGCCACTTGAGTCAAACACTTCTTCAAAGATCGACACATTGAACACATTATGAACTCTGACATCGATTCCGCAATCGAAGTCTATAAGCTAGCCGTCCAATCCTTTCCATAATGTCGAAGGGTCCTACATATCTCGGACTGAGCTTTCCCTTGACCCCGAACCTCTTGACCCCTTTCATCAGTGACGCTCTCAAATAAACTCGGTCCCCGACTTTGAATTCCAACGGTCTTCGCCTGACATCCGCCCAACTCTTCTGACGATCTTGAGCTGCCTTGAGATTCTTCCGAATAAGATCGATCTTATCCTTAGCCTGTTGCACCAGCTCCGGCCCCGTAAGTTGTCTCTCCCCTACTTCATCCCAATATAGAGGAGTCCGACACATCCTTCCATATAGGGCTTCAAATGGTGGCATGCCAAGGCTCGAGTAATAGCTGTTGTTGTAGGCAAACTCCGCTAATCCGAGATACTCCAACCAAGAACCCCCCGCGTCCAAGACACATGCCCTAAGCATGTCTTCTAAGGTCTGAATTGTCCTCTCGGACTGTCCATCCGTCTGAGGGTGGAACGCCGTGCTTAGTGCTGTCTTGGTCCCAAAAGATTTCTACAAGCCTTTCCAAAAGCGACTAGTGAACCGTGTGTCTCTGTCCGACACAATCGATAAGGGCTCACCATGATATCTTACCACATTATCAAGATACAATGTGGTGAAATTATTAATTGGCATGTCCTTCTTACATGGCAAGAAATGGGCTGACTTCGTGAGTCTGTCGACAATCACCCAAATCATGTCATGTCCACCCTTACTCCTCGGCAATCCGGTAATGAAATCCATGGTGATGTTCTCCCACTTCCATTCCGGGATCTCCAAAGACTTCAACAAGCCTCCAGGCTTCCTATGCTCCGCCTTCACCCTTTGACAAGTGTCACACTTTGCCGCAAAGGTTGCAACATCAAGTTTCATGCCTGGCCACCAATAATGTTCCTTAAGGTCCCTATACATCTTAGTGGCTCCGGGATGAACCGCAAACGCAATCCAATGAACTTCTTCCATGACCTGGTCCCGTAGACCATCCACATCTGGAACACATAAACGATCTGCGTACCACAGATGGCCACTCTTGTCCAACTGATACCCCACTGTCGGCTTCTCCCGAGCTACCCGCTTGAAGTCCACCATAACTGGGTCTTCGTCCTGTTTAACCCGAATCTCGTCTAGTAAATTGGACCTCGCCATCAATGGCGCCAAACTGACTGTCTTACCTCCTCGTTCGACCACTTGGACCTGAAGTCCGTCCAATTTAACAACTAGTTCCTGTACTGTCGTAATAGCATTTACCGCCCTCCGGCTCAAAGCATCCGCCACCACATTGGCTTTACCCGAGTGATACTGAATATCTAGGTCATAGTCCTTGACGAACTCAAGCCATCTTCTTTGCCTCATATTCAAGTTCTCTTGAGTGAAGAAGAACTTGAGGCTCTTGTGGTCCGTGTAAATCCTCACTTTCACACCGTACAAATAATGTCGCCACAACTTAAGGGCGAACACTACCGCTGCTAATTCCATATCATGAGTCGGATAATTTTTCTTATGTACTTTCGCTTGTCTCAAGCATACGCGATCACCTTTCCGATCGCATCAACACACAACCTGGACTCGACCCGACGCATCCGTGTAGACATCATAATCCTCGAAAACCTCTGGTAAAGCTAACACCGGTGTCAGATTTAACCGATCCTTCAAAGTCCAAAACGCCGCTTCACACTCCTCCGCCCACTCCACTTGCTCTGACATTCTTTTGAGTGAGCTTCATGAGAGGTGCGGCTATCCTCGCAAAATCCTGAACAAACTTCCGATAGTAACCGGCTAGGCCCAAGAAACTTCCTATTTCCGTTACTGTTGTAGGCCTAGGCCAATTACTTACCGCTTCAATCTTGGCCGGGTCCACCTTGATTCCTTCCGCTGTGACTACATGCCCGAGGAAACTAACTTGATCGAGCCAAAATTCACACTTGCTGAATTTCGTAGAGCTGACTATCCTTCAAAGTTTGCAACACTATCCTTAGGTGTTCCTCGTGTTCCTTCTCATCCTTAGAATATATGAGAATGTCGTCGATGAACACTATCACGAACTTGTCCAAATACGGCATGAACACCCGCTGCATTAAGTCCATAAATGCCGACGGTGCATTGGTTAACCCGAAAGGCATCACTAAAAATTCATAATGCCCGTATCTTGTACTGAAGGCTGTCTTAGGAATATCGGACACCTTGATCTTCAACTGGTGATAACCAGATCTGAGGTCGATCTTGGAGAAAACTTTCTTCCCTTGCAACTGACAAAAGAGATCATCAATCCTCGGCAAAGGATACTTATTCTTAATTGTCAAATTATTTAGTGCCCGATAATCGATGCACATCCTCATACTGCCGTCCTTCTTCTTTACAAGTAATACTGGCGCTCCCCAAGGAGACGTGCTTGGCTGTACCATTTTTCTCTCCAACATCTCTTTCATTTGAACCTTTAATTCCTTCAACTCTGCTAGCGCCATCCGATATGGTGCCTTTGCCGTAGGCTGAGCCCCGGGAACCAAATTTATCTCAAACTCGATAACCCTATCCGGCATATCCCCAGGCAACTCCTCGAGAAAAACTTCTGGGAAATCCTTCACCACCGGGGTTTCTTCCAGCTTAGCTCTCTGAACATCTGTGTTCAAGGAAAACACCATGAATCCTTCACATCCTTTCTTCAGTGCCCTCATGGCCCTCGACCACGAGATTACAACACCGCTACCGCTTCCGGCCTTCACCACATTCCCTTGAAAGGTCTTAGCGGACTTTCCGGGAACCTTGAAAATTACTCTCTTACCATGGCAGTCCAGAAACACATGGTTCTTGGATAGCCAATCCATTCCCAAGATCACGTCAAAGTCAGTGAAATCCATCACTGTTAAGTCATGATGGCTCTTATGACTTACAACCCTAATATCGACTTGTTGTAAACGTTGAGCGCACTTAGTCATCCTCCCCAACGGGGTAGTTATTGACAACAGATTCCCTAACTCTTGCAATGGTAGGTTAAGTTTCCTAGCTGTCTTAGTAGACACAAAAGACCGTGAGGCTCCTAAATCAAATAGTGCCGTAACTGCTAGACTCTTAGGATTATAGTACCTGATCATGTATTTATTTAGATTTCACAGTTAATATCATATGGCGCCATATCATATTAAGTAGTTCAAAATAAAATAAAGACATTAAAAGATACCTGCTACCACTAGATCATCCACTTCTCCTGGCTCGACG